>JAPZIH010000711.1:13801415-13841415 GCA_027410445.1 Discoglossus pictus | reverse complement strand
AGAGGGATAGATAGACAGAGAGATAGATAGACAGACAAATGGATAAATATATAGATAGATAGATAGATAGATAGATAGATAGATAGATAGACAGACAGAGGGATCGATAGATAGACAGACAGAGGGATAGATAGACAGACAGAGGGATAGATAGTCAGACAGAGGGATAGATTGATAGACAGACAGAGGGATAGACAGAGGGATAGATAGACAGACAGACGGATAGATAGATAGATAGATAGATAGATAGATAGATAGATAGATAGATAGATAGATAGATAGATAGACAGAGGGTTAGTTGGATAGATAGACAGATAGACAGACAGAGAGATAGACAGATAGATAGATAGATAGATAGATAGATAGATAGATAGATAGATAGATAGATAGATAGATAGATAGATAGATAGATAGACAGACAGAGGGATAGATAGATGGATAGATAGATAGACAGACAGATGGATAGATAGATAGACATACAGAGGGATAGATAGATAGACAGACAGAGGGATAGATAGACAGACAGAGGGATAGATAGATAGACAGACAGAGGGATATATAGACAGACAGACAGACAGAGGGATAGATAGACAGACAGAGGGATAGATAGACAGACAGATAGACAGACAGAGGGATAGATAGATAGACATACAGAGGGATAGATAGATAGATAGACAGAGGGATAGATAGATAGTCAGACAGAGGGATAGATAGATAGACAGACAGAGGGATAGATGGATAGATAGATAGATAGATAGATAGATAGATAGATAGATAGATAGATAGATAGATAGACCGAGGGAAAGATAGATAGATAGATAGATAGATAGATAGATAGATAGATAGACAGACAGACAGATGGATAGATAGATAGACATACAGAGGGATAGATAGATAGACAGACAGAGGGATAGATAGACAGACAGAGGGATAGATAGATAGACAGACAGAGGGATAGATAGACAGACAGACAGACAGAGGGATAGATAGACAGACAGAGGGATAGATAGACAGACAGATAGACAGACAGAGGGATAGATAGATAGACAGAGGGATAGATAGATATATAGACAGAGGGATAGATAGATAAATAGACAGAGGGATAGATAGATAGTCAGACAGAGGGATAGATAGATAGACAGACAGAGGGATAGATGGATAGATAGATAGATAGATAGATAGATAGATAGATAGATAGATAGATAGATAGATAGATAGACAGAGGGATAGATAGATAGACATACAGAGGGATAGATAGATAGATAGATAGATAGATAGATAGATAGATAGATAGATAGATAGATAGATAGATAGATAGATAGACAGAGGGATAGATAGATATATAGACAGAGGGATAGATAGATAAATAGACAGAGGGATAGATAGATAGTCAGACAGAGGGATAGATAGATAGACAGACAGAGGGATAGATGGATAGATAGATAGATAGATAGATAGATAGATAGATAGATAGATAGATAGATAGATAGATAGATAGATAGACAGAGGGATAGATAGATAGACATACAGAGGGATAGATAGATAGATAGATAGACAGAGGGATAGATAGATAGTCAGACAGAGGGATAGATAGATAGATAGATAGACAGAGGGATAGATAGATAGACAGACAGAGAGATAGACAGACAAAGGGATAGATAGACAGACAGACATACAGAGGGATAGATACACAGACAGATGGATAAATATATAGATAGATAGATAGATAGATAGATCGATAGATCGATAGATAGACAGACAGATAGACAGACAGAGGGATAGATAGACATACAGAGGGATAGATAAACAGAGGGATAGATAGACAGAGAAATAGATAGACAGACAAATGGATAAATATATAGATAGACAGACAGAGGGATAGATAGATAGACAGACAGAGGGATAGATAGACAGACAGATAGACAGACAGATGGATAGATAGATAGATAGATTGATAGATAGATAGATAGATAGATAGACAGAGGGATAGATAGATAGACATACAGAGGGATAGATAGATAGATAGACAGACAGATGGATAGATAGATAGATAGATAGATAGATAGTCAGACAGAGGGATAGATTGATAGACAGACAGAGGGATAGATAGACAGAGGGATAGATAGATAGACAGACAGAGATAGACAGACAGAGGGATAGATAGACAGTGAGATAGATAGACAGACAAATGGATAAATATATAGATAGATAGATAGATAGATAGATAGATAGATAGATAGACAGACAGAGGGATCGATAGATAGATAGACAGAGGGATCGATAGATAGACAGACAGAGGGATAGATAGTCAGACAGAGGGATAGATTGATAGACAGACAGAGGGATAGACAGAGGGATAGACAGACAGAAGGATAGATAGACAGACAGATAGATAGACAGAGAGATAGATAGACAGACAGACGGATAGATAGATAGATAGATAGATAGATAGATAGATAGATAGATAGATAGATAGATAGATAGACCGAGGGATAGATAGATAGATAGATAGATAGATAGATAGATAGATAGATAGATAGATAGACCAAGGGAAAGATAGATAGATAGATAGATAGACAGAGGGATAGATAGATAGACAGACAGAGAGATAGACAGACAAAGGGATAGATAGACAGACAGACATACAGAGGGATAGATACACAGACAGATGGATAAATATATAGATAGATAGATAGATAGATCGATAGATCGATAGATAGACAGACAGATAGACAGACAGAGGGATAGATAGACAGACAGAGAGATAGATAGACATACAGAGGGATAGATAGATAGAGAAATAGATAGACAGACAAATGGATAAATATATAGATAGACAGACAGAGGGATAGATAGATAGACAGACAGAGGGATAGATAGACAGACAGATAGACAGACAGATGGATAGATAGATAGATAGATTGATAGATAGATAGATAGATAGATAGATAGATAGATAGATAGACAGAGGGATAGACCGCCAGAGGGATAGATAGATAGACATACAGAGGGATAGATAGATAGATAGACAGACAGATGGATAGATAGATAGATAGATAGATAGTCAGACAGAGGGATAGATTGATAGACAGACAGAGGGATAGATAGACAGAGGGATAGATAGATAGACAGACAGAGATAGACAGACAGAGGGATAGATAGACAGTGAGATAGATAGACAGACAAATGGATAAATATATAGATAGATAGATAGATAGATAGATAGATAGATAGATAGATAGATAGATAGATAGATAGACAGACAGAGGGATCGATAGATAGATAGACAGAGGGATCGATAGATAGACAGACAGAGGGATAGATAGTCAGACAGAGGGATAGATTGATAGACAGACAGAGGGATAGACAGAGGGATAGACAGACAGAAGGATAGATAGACAGACAGATAGATAGACAGAGAGATAGATAGACAGACAGACGGATAGATAGATAGATAGATAGATAGATAGATAGATAGATAGATAGATAGACAGAGGGTTAGTTGGATAGATAGACAGATAGACAGACAGAGAGATAGACAGATAGATAGATAGATAGATAGATAGATAGATAGATAGATAGATAGATAGATAGATAGATAGACCGAGGGATAGATAGATAGATAGATAGATAGATAGATAGATAGATAGATAGATAGATAGATAGATAGATAGATAGACCAAGGGAAAGATAGATAGATAGATAGATAGATAGATAGATAGATAGATAGATAGATAGACAGACAGAGGGATAGATAGATAGAGAGATATATAGATAGATAGATAGATAGATAGATAGATAGATAGATAGATAGATAGATAGATAGATAGATAGATAGATAGATAGATAGATAGACCGAGGGAAAGATAGATAGATAGATAGATAGATAGATAGATAGATAGATAGATAGATAGATAGACAGACAGATGGATAGATAGATAGACATACAGAGGGATAGATAGATAGACAGACAGAGGGATAGATAGACAGACAGAGGGATAGATAGATAGACAGACAGAGGGATAGATAGACAGACAGACAGACAGAGGGATAGATAGACAGACAGAGGGATAGATAGACAGATAGATAGATAGATAGATAGATAGATAGATAGATAGATAGATAGATAGATAGACAGAGGGATAGATAGATAGTCAGACAGAGGGATAGATAGATAGACAGACAGAGGGATAGATGGATAGATAGATAGATAGATAGATAGATAGATAGATAGATAGATAGATAGATAGATAGATAGATAGACAGAGGGATAGATAGATAGACATACAGAGGGATAGATAGATAGATAGATAGATAGATAGATAGATAGATAGATAGATAGATAGATAGATAGACAGAGGGATAGATAGATAGTCAGACAGAGGGATAGATAGATAGACAGACAGAGGGATAGATGGATAGATAGATAGATAGATAGATAGATAGATAGATAGATAGATAGATAGATAGATAGATAGATAGATAGAGGGATAGATAGATAGACATACAGAGGGATAGATAGATAGATAGATAGATAGACAGATGGATAGATAGATAGACATACAGAGGGATAGATAGATAGATAGATAGATAGACAGAGGGATAGATAGATAGTCAGATAGAGGGATAGATAGATAGACAGACAGAGGGATAGATGGATAGACAGAGGGATAGACTGAGGGATAGATAGATAGATAGATAGATAGATAGATAGATAGACAGAGAGATAGACAGACAAAGGGATAGATAGACAGACAGAGGGATAGATAGATAGACAGACATACAGAGGGATAGATACACAGACAGATAGATAAATATATAGATAGATAGATAGATAGATAGATAGATAGATAGACAGACAGAGGGATAGATAGACAGACAGATGGATAAATATATAGATAGATAGATAGATAGACAGACAGAGGGATAGATAGATAGATAGATAGATAGATAGATAGATAGATAGATAGATATATAGATAGAGGGATAGATAGATAGATAGATAGATAGATAGATAGATAGATAGATAGATAGATAGATAGATAGATAGATAGATAGATAGACAGAGGGATAGATATATAGACAGACAGAGGGATAGACAGATAAATAGACAGAGGGATACATAGATAGACAGACAGAGGGATAGACAGACAGAGGGATAGATAGATAGACAAATAGATAGATAGACAGACAGAGTGATAGATAGATAGACATACAGAGGGATAGATAGATAGACAGAGGGATAGATAGATAGACAGAGAGATAGATAGATAGATAGATAGATAGATAGATAGATAGATAGATAGATAGATAGATAGACAGAGGGATAGACAGACAGAGGGATATATAGATAGACAGACAGAGTGATAGATAGATAGACATACAGAGGGATAGATAAACAAAGGGATAGATAGACAGATAGACAGACAGAGGGATAGATAGACAGAGAGATAGATAGACAGATGGATAGATAGATAGATAGATAGATAGATAGATAGATAGATAGATAGATAGATAGATAGATAGATAGAGGGATAGATAGATAGACATACAGAGGGATAGATAGATAGACAGACAGAGGGATAGATAGATAGATAGATAGATAGATAGATAGATAGATAGATAGATAGATAGATAGATAGATAGATAGATAGATAGATAGATAGATAGATAGTGGGATAGATAGACAGAGGGAAAGATAGATAGATAGATAGATAGATAGATAGATAGATAGATAGATAGATAGATAGAGGGATAGATAGATAGATAGATAGATAGATAGATAGATAGATAGATAGATAGATAGACAGAGGGATAGATAGATAGACAGACAGAGGGATAGATGGATAGACAGAGGGATAGACTGAGGGATAGATAGATAGATAGATAGATAGATAGATAGATAGATAGATAGATAGATAGATAGATAGACAGAGAGATAGACAGACAAAGGGATAGATAGACAGACATAGGGATAGATAGATAGACATACAGAGGGATAGATAGACAGATAGACAGACAGAGGGATAGATAGATAGATAGATAGATAGACAGACAGCCACACTCCCATCACTCTGTATTATATATATGACAAAAAATGACGGCAATATAATTGTAAGGCAGGTAATGCGGTTTGCTACACAAAGTAAGTATTTTGGTTTTGTGAGTACTTTCGGCGCTCATTGCAAGCCTATTGGTGTATGTTTGGTTATCATAGCTCCTTTGGCGCTCATTGCAAGGTTTGTGCTGATGGCTTTTTGGCGAGCATTGCGAGCCTCTCCCCTGGCTTAGTTGTGCTCCTCTAAACACTGTTGATGCTCCTTGTGAGGCGATCACTGAGCGCCTTTAGCGTTTATTGTGATTTTGTCGTGTTTTTTTATTTTTTCTGTGTATGTGTTTTGTAATGATAATTATTTAATTAGTAGAGTTATAAAGTAACTAGCGACTTGCCCGTCAAAAATGACGGGGCAATAAAAGAAAGTGTTGAAATGCTGTTTGCTACACAATGTGAGTGTACTGTGTGCCTCAACTATATAGACCCCTCTAACACACTAATGAACGCATGTAATAACACTATAAGTGCCATGAGGGTCATCCAGGACCCTCATGACCCAAACTGTAAGTACTACACCATTTTAACCCGGTCTCTTATGGGGGTCTATACAGACCCTCATAAGCCTATATTTAACCCCATTAGTCCCATAAGGGTATCTAAAGACCCTCATTGGACAGTTAGAAGCCTAACATTACCCCGTAAGTTCTATGAGGGTTCTCCAGTACCCTCATGACACTAAGTATAAACACTACACTGCACTATAGCCCCCCAATAATCCATTACATCTAAACTAACACCCCTCTACACTAACCTATTAACACCTACACTACCTACCTACACTACCTACCTACCCCATAATAACCCCCCACCACTCTAATTACCGAAAGAAAAAATAAATCTACATTACAGAAAATAAAAAACCTAAGTCAGAAAACATAAAAAAAGGAACATTACAGAAAATAAAAAAATACATTACAAACCCCCCAACTACAGAAAAAAAAAAACACTACACACCTGAAAAGGAAATTTATACAATACAAATAAAATACATAGAATAAATACAAAACAAATAAAATACAATGCAAATAAAATACATACAATACATAGAATACATACAATACAAATAAAAAACAATCCCCCCTATCTATCTAACATACAATCAATACTATCTATCTAAAATAGATCCCCCTATCTAACATACTATAAATGCTATCTCTATATAACAAACCCTAAATCTATGCTAAAATAAAATGTTTAATAATAATAATAATAATAATATAAAATAATTCTAATCTAAAGCCGGGGCAGAAGAGGAGGAGGCCGGAGACCATCGCGGGGAGGTAAGTACAATGTAGATTATGTTTATTTTATTTTGTGTTATGTTTATATGTATTTGTACTAATGTTATGTTTTTTTTCAACAGGGGCCACGCCGGAGAAGAAGAAAAGAAGAAGGATGGGGCATGCTGGAAAGGTGAGTACAATGTTTAGAATGTTTATTTATTTTCTGTAAATGTGTTGGACTAATTTATTTATTTTTTTTATACAAAATTTAAGAATAGTGCCTCTTTTCAGAGCCCCATAATACTTAGAAAATTTAGACAAATATTCTGTTTTGGGTGCTATGCCTATAAGCAAAAAATATGAACTAAATCTATAATCTGAAAACTAGCGTCCACACAAAAGAATAGGACAACAAATAGTAGTAAGACATACTAATTTATGACTAGAAATCTACTTTTCTATACAAGAACCTATAATCCTAAACCCACAACCGAAATCTCAAATCACAACAGTGTTGCACACAAAAGAGGATAGTACTAAAACATAAAAATATGCACCTAGAAAACAAATTAAAAGCAGGAAAAAATATATATATTTTTATTTACAGATTAAAATTGGCAGATACTGACAAGAAACAGGAAAAGATAAGACACCAAACTAGAGAACGACAAAAACAATGTGTTGTACTCATTTTTTTTCCATAGGTTGCTGATCTGAAGGGACATCTGCAAAGGTAAGTGGTCTTAATTATTTTATTTTAGCTTAGAATTAGTTTTTTTTTTATCTAGAGATAGCATTTATTGTATGTTAGATATCTAGGGGGTATTTTATTTTATTTGTATTGTATGTATTGTGTTTTTATTGTATGTATTGTATTTGTATTGTATGTATTTCCTTTTAAGGTTTTTTTTTTTTTTCCTGTAGTGGGGGGGGGGGGGGGTTGTAATGTATTTTTTTATTTTCTGTAATTTTCCTTTTATATTTTTTGTGACTTAGGTTTTTTTATTTTCTGTAATGTAGATTTTTTATTTTTTTTCTCCTAGGTTGCTGATCTCACGGGACATCTGCAAAGGTAAGTGGTCTTAATTATTTTATTTTAGCATAGATTTAGTTATTTTTATATAGAGAAAGCATTAATTTTATGTTAGATAGGGGGGTATTGTATTGTTTCTATTCTATGTATTGTATGTATTTTCTTTTCAGGTGTGTAATGTTTTTTTTTTCTGTAGTTGGGGGGGGGGTTGGAATGCATTTTTTTATTTGATTTTATGAGTTATAGGGTTAATTCCGTGTTTATAGGTGTTTTCTATAGACCCCCATGAGTGACATGGTTAATTAAGGGGTCTGCATTGACCCCCATGAGTGACAGGGTTTATTAAGGGTTTATGGGGTACTGTATTGACCCCCATGAGTGACAGGGTTAATTAAGGGTTAATGGGGGTCTGTATTGACCCCCATGAGTGACAGGGTTAAGAATAGGTTTATGGGGGTCTGTATTGACCCCCATGAGTGACACGGTTAATTAAAGGCATATGGATGTCTGTATTGACCCCCATGAATGACAGGGTTAATTAAGGGCTTATGGGGGTCTGTATTGACCCCCATGAGTTACAGGGTTAATTCAGGGTTTATTGGGGTTTTCTATTGACCCCCATGAGTGACAGGGTTAATTATAGGTTTATGGGGATCTGTATTGACCCCCATGAGTTACAGGGTTAATTATGGGTTTATGGGGGTCTGTATTGACCCACATGAGTGACAGTGTTAATTATCGGTTTATGGGGGTCTGTATTGACCCCCATGAATGACAGGGTTAATTAAGGGCTTATGGGGGTTTGTATTGACCCCTATTAGTTACAGGGTTAATTCAGGGTTTATAGGGGTTTTCTATTGACCCCCATGAGTGACAGGGTTAATTATAGGTTTATTGGGATCTGTATTGACTCCCATGAGTGACAGGGTTAGTTAAGGGTTTATGGGGGGTCTGTATTGACCCGCATGAGTGTCAGGGTTAATTAAGGGCTTATGGGGTTCTGTATTGACCCCCATGAGTGACAGTGTTAATTATCAGTTTATGGGGGTCTGTATTGACCCCCATGAGTGACAGTGTTAATTATCGGTTTATGGGGGTCTGTATTGACCCTCATGAATGACAGGGTTAATTAAGGGCTTATGGGAGTCTGTATTGACCCCCATGAATGACAGGGCTAATTAAGGGCTTATGGGGGTCTGTATTGAGCCCCATGAGTGACAGGGTTAACTAAGGGCTTATGGGGGTCTGTATTGACCCCCATGAGTTACAGGGTTAATTCAGGGTTTATAGGGGTTTTCTATTGACCCCCATGAGTGACAGGGTTAATTATAGGTTTATGGGGATCTGTATTGACCCCCATGAGTGACAGGGTTAATTAAGGGCTTATGGGGGTCTGTATTGATCCTCATGAGTGACTGGGTTAATTGAAGGCTTATGGGGGTCTGTATTGACCCCCATGAGTGACAGGGTTAATTATAGGTTTATGAGGTCTGCATTGACCCCCATGAGTGACAGGGTTAATTATTGGTTTATGGAGGTCTGTATTGACCCCCATGAGTGACAGGGTTAATTAAGGGTTTATAGGGGTCCTTATTGACCCCCATGAGTGATAGTGTTAATTATCGGTGTATGGGGGTCTGTATTGACCCCCATAATTGACAGGGTTAATTAAGCGCTTATCAGGGTCTGTATTGACCCCCATAAGTGACAGGGTTAATTAAGGGCTTATGGGGTCTGTATTGACCCCCATGAGTGACAGGGTTAATTAAGGGCTTATGGGGGTCTGTATTGACCCCCATAATTGACAGGGTTGATTAAGCACTTATAGGGGTCTGTATTGACCCCCATAATTGACAGGGTTAATTAAGCGCTTATCAGGGTCTGTATTGACCCCCATAATTGACAGGGTTGATTAAGCACTTATAGGGGTCTGTCTTGACCCCAATGAGTGACAGGGTTAATTAAAGGCTTATGGGGGTCTGTATTGACCCCCATGAGTTACAGGGTTAATTCAGGGTTTATAGGGGTTTTCTATTGACCCCCATGAGTGACAGGGTTAATTATAGGTTTATGGGGATCTGTATTGACCCCCATGAGTGACGGGGTTAATTATAGGTTTATGGGATCTGTATTGACCCCCATGAGTGACAGGGTTAATTATGGGTTTATGGGGGTCTGTATTGATCCACATGAGTGACAGGGTTAATTAAGGGTTTATGGGGGTTTGGATTGACCCTCATGAGTTACAGGGTTAATTATGGGTTTATGGGGGTCTCTATTATCCCCCATGAGTGACAGGGTTTTTTAGGGGTTGATGGGGCTCTGTATAGAGCCACATGAGTGATAGGGTTAATTTTTATTTTTATTTTATTACGGGTCCTTTAAGGACCTTTACGGACCGTAAGGCGGGAAATTTGAATTTTGATTACAGCTGGGGTTCCCGATCGCGTGCAAGGGTTAATGTGAGGTTAATCGGGGACCCCCACTGCTAGGATTAATGTGTGGTTAATGAGGGTTGCCGAGCTTATCTCGGATCCCTTCTTGGCTAAGTTCTACGTGGCTGGGCAGTCCAGGTCATGGTTTCGGGGGCCAATTTTTTCCTTGCTTAGCCGTTTTTCTAGTTGAGAAACGGTGGAATTTGGGGTTAAATTCCAATTTAATCTCACTTCCAGATGTCCTTGCTGTCTCCCCGTGCTGTGGGTGAGTGTTTTTTTTTAATTTTTGAGTTTGATAGTGTGTTTTTACTGTGTTTGCGCGTGCGCTGTTCGGGGGGTTAGTGCTGTGAGACACAGGGCAGGGAGACGAGGAGGGGAAGGAGAGGACTAAGTGCTGCGAGTTAACGGTTGTGTGGGGTGCTTTGGGGGCGCTGTGGAACTAAGTGCTGCGACTTTAGAGGTATGTGGGGTTGTGTTGTTACAAAGTCATGCGCCTTAAAGCCTCCTCCACCTTCTGAAAATGCGGCCGCTCGCAAAGCGTGACGACAATTCGTAGTTTGACAACTATTATATGTGATATACTTGACCTATTTGTAATTAATATATGCAGCAAGGAATGTGCTGAAGAGCTAACAATATGTTCCTGCAGCATACAATGTAGATTTGCAGTGTTGTTGAGCTGAGGTGGAAGTGTCAGCAATGTTTGCAGTGTTTAGTGTAAATAGGCTGCGTGCACGAGGGGAAACCGTTTGTGTAGCTGTGTACTTCCGCATTCTGTAAGTTAGTGTTGGAGCATTTAGCGTCCTTCCAAATAGTGTATTTATTACCTTGTACAGATCTGTTTAAAAGTTGTATGTGCCTGGCGGTGTTTTCCGTGCTTAGGGGTCGTGTAGCCTCGTTTTCTTTTTTTTCGGTGGCCATTTTTTCTCTTGCTTAGGGGATTTTCGAGTGGCGAAAGTCTCTAAATTGGCTTTAAATCTTCATGTAACCTCATTCCCAGACGTCCTGGCTGTCCCCCCTTGCTCAGTATGTTTATTTTATTTTATATTTTGTGTGTTTCTTATTTTTTGCGGCTCGTATTTTTTTTCCTATGTGGCGGTTTCCTTTTGTAAGTGTTACGGGACGTAATTTTTTAGAGTCGATTTTTTCAAAGTGCTACGGGACTCGCAGTGTGAATTGTGTATTAGATTTTTCTGTTGATGTTTAGTTCCGCGGGTTGTTGGTATGATGCACAAGTTGTGCGGGGTCGTGTAACAAATCCCAGTGTGTGACCGTCTCATGTTTATTTGTACAGACCATAATGACATGTAACAAATCCCAGCGTGTCACTGTCTCATGTTTATTTGTACAGACCATAAAGACATATAACAAATCCCAATGTGTGACCGTCTCATGTTTATTTGTACAGACCATAAAGATGTGTAACAAATCCCAGCGTGTGACCGTATCATGTTTATTTGTACAGACCATAAAGACATGTCACAAATCCCAGCGTGTGACCGTCTCATGTTTATTTGTACAGACCATAAAGACATATAACAAATTCCAGCGTGTGAACGTCTCATGTTTATTTGTACAGACCATAATGACATGTAACAAATCCCAGCGTGTCACTGTCTCATGGTTATTTGTACAGACCATAAAGACATATAACAAATCCCATGTGTGAGCATCTCATGTTTATTTGTACAGACAGTGACAAAGTGACACCATCAGATCTCTCAGAGTCTGACCAAGAAGAAGAGACAAATATGAGGAGTCCCCGGGAGATTAAAGAGGAGGAAATTCCTGTAAATATCAGTGAAGGTGAGTAATATCTTATGGACAATTATCACTCACTTCAGTCCTTATTGAGGTGGATTTCTCCTTCATCTCTCACCGAGGAAGTTTTACAAACATCGCAGCTCATGATAAAGGTGAATTAAATAGATTTTAAGACATAAATACCAGATTGATAGTAAATAATTACAATGGTGAAGGTCTATAATCTGTTTATCTCTATCTGTAGGACCTTTAGATGTGAAGCCTCCAGTTGTGTCCAAGGTTGAACAAGAAGATCTGAATATAAGAGATCAGCAGCAGGTGAAGGAGGAGGAGAGTCCTGGGAATATCAGGGAAGGTGAGGAATTAATACACAATAAGAACATTAATAATACATTCTGTAATGTCACACTGTCACCATAACTATATTTATTTTAAATTAAAGAGAATTCAAAACTGTCTATACATTGCGATAGCTATTTATCTCTGTAGTACATAATTCTCGAGATATGCAGCATTGTTTGTGCAACTCAGTATCGTAATGGATAACTCAGAGAGCCTGATAAGAATGGGGGAGGGTCTAGAATTTAGTACTGGCCAATCATTACTAATATCAGTCTTTAACTTAATGTCTAACACATGCACGCAGCAAATGTACGGGATAATTCACATTTACATATATAGTTGTCAGTGTCCAGAATGCTTACGATGTTGGTCACGCTTTGCGGCCCTCGCGCAGCAATAATCGGCGAAGGAGCTCATTGCAGGCCTCGCAATGAGTTCCACAGGCGCTCATCGTCAGCGGCGCCGCACTTAGGCTTAGGGCTTGCGATAAGCGATGCACGCCAGCGGCGGACGCTGAACTTACGACCCGTACGACTTAGTACCTCGGTCTGTAAATTTACACCCAGGATCTGTTTCTGTAGATATTTATGTCAGATAGTTGTGTAAATCTGTACAAATCCAGAGGCTTCTCTCTCTTGTGACTAACAGGACCCCAAGATGGAGATCTATATCCTGACTTAATTAATGAGGACGGAGAATATGAGAGAGATGAGAAGTCTATTCACCAGATGCAAACCCATTCAGATCCCTGTACAGGTGAGTGATAATAATAACTCCTTAGAGATGAGAGATAAACTTAAAATATATAAGAAAATTACCATTTTACAGTGTATTAATAAAGTAATATGAATTAATAAATGAATATACTTTACCTATTGATATTTAATATGCAACAATCAAAATCCTGAAGAGCTAACAATCTATTTGGATTTTCCTGCATCTGAAAATGTACAGTTGGAGTGTTGATCATCTGAGGAGAAAGTGTCAGCAATGTAGCAAGTGTGCAGTGTAAATAGGCTGCGTGCGCAAGGCCAAACCGTTTGGTTTAGGCGGGTAAGGCGGCATTTTAGAATCCTAATGTTATGAGTTGTAAGTAAGTGTTGTAAAATGTGTTACTTGGCTCGCGAGCATTTTCCGTCCGTCCCTTGTAATGGTATATTTAGTATCTGCTACGTTCCTGGCTAACTCGTACGTTGCTGGCGGTGATTTTCGCAGCTCTGTGTCTATTAGCCTCGTTTTTATTTTTTTCATCTGTCATTTTTTTTCTCTCTTAGTCGATTTTCAAGTGCCGAAACCTCATAAATGCGACTTAAATTTGCGAGCAACCTCACTCCCAGACGTCCTGGCTTTCTCCCCGTGCTGTGTGTGATGCTTGTTTTTTATATTTTGTTTTTATTTTTCTGTGTTTTTGGTGTTTTTTGATGTACGCGCTTCGGCCGTTAACTTCATATTTTTTATTTTTCTAAGTCCCTATTAACTCATTCCGCGTTATTGTTTTTTTTCTAAGTCCCGGGGTCCGCATTTGTGGCCTGCAATGAGCCTTTGGCTCATTGCAGCTGACGTGGGAGCCTTTGCGAGGTCCGCATTTGCGGCCAGAGCTGCGGCCCTCGCTTTGCGAGGGATGCAGTTCTGCGAGCTAACTTTGCTAGCTCGCAAAGTGTGACGATGACTCGCAGTTTGACATTTATTATATGTGATTATTTGCGAGTAAACTGTGAGCTCAGCACAGATTGTGCACAGATGCACTCTATGGTCTCTACATGTACATTCACCCACTCACCTCAATCCCCATGGACCCTACACGTACACTCACCCACGCACCTCAATCCCCATGGTCTCTACACTTACATTCACCCACTCACCTCAATCCCCATAGACCCTACACGTACATTCACCAAATCACCTCAATCCCCATAGTCTCTACACATACATTCACCTCAATCCCCATGGTCTCTACATGTACATTCACCCACTCACCTTAATCCCCATGGTCTCCACACGTACATTCACCCACACACCCCAATCCCCATGGACCCTACACGTACACTCACCCACTTACTTCAATCCCCATGGACCCTACACGTACATTAACCCACTTACCTCACTCCTTATGGACCCTACACATATACTCACCCACTTACTTCAATACCCTTGGACCCTACACGTACATTCACCCACATACCTCACTGCCTATGGGCTCTACATGTACATTCACCCACTTACCTCAATCTCTATGGACCCTACACGTACATTCACCCACTTACCTCACTCCCTATGGACCCTACACGTACATTCACCCACTTACCTCACTCCCTATGGACCCTACACGTACATACACCCACTTACCTCACTCCCTATGGACCCTACACGTACAATCACCCACTTACCTCACTCCCTATGGACTCTACACATACATTCACCCACTTACCTCAATCCCTATGGACCCTACACGTACACTCACACACTTACCTCACTCCCTATGGTCTCTACACGTACATTCACCCACTTATCTCACTCCCTATAGACCCTACACATACATTCACACACTTACCTCACTCCCTACGGACCTAAATGTTAATTTCAATGTAATTTTTTATTTTAAATTGTAATTTTTTTATTTTAATTAATTTTATTTTTATTGTAATTATTTATTTTTAGTAAATTAAGTTTTTATTATTTACATAAAGTTTTAGTTAGGTGTTAAGATATTACGGATTTGTACAGGTACCCCCATAGTAGAGGATTAGGGTACTATGGAAGTCCATAGGGACCCCTATGGTAGAGGACTAATTTTAGATACCATGGGGATCCCTATTGGGGATGGTCGGTGGGGCATTCCAAGTGCCCTCTGAACACTTAGTACAATTTCTTTACTAATATAACATCAGAAAACGTAGTCCCAATTTTATTAACAGCATCTACTATTTTATTCCTATTACTATTTAATCTCCACACTCTCAGCATCTGGGTAAGGTCATCCTTTTTCAATGATAATGGATAAAAAGATTAAGCATATAAAAGAGTATTTGTATCGGCATGCTTAATACTCCACTGTGATGTCATTATTCAACTTTATGTAGATATCATTATCACTTAATTGATTCAAAATCTCTTTCATATAATCCTCATAAATCATAAGCACTAGGGAACATTTCTTATTTGCTGGTGTAATGACCCCAATCTGCCATTTTATTTTCATTAGCACAATTCCTGATAGAAGACTTTGCACACACAGGAAGTTTGTATCTGCACAGTGGGAAAGTGTCAGTAACTACAGTCGGTGCTCTCCGCAGAGCTAATGGGCAGATTGTTAGTTTACAGAAACACCCACCCAGTAACAGGCATAAAAATGACAGCCTGCAGCAACCAATAATTGCATGTAGAAGTTGCAATATGTAAATTTGGTGTTTATACAGTATTTGTTTTTTCTTTTAAATAACACTTTGCAGACTATCAGATTTAGTTAAACAAAAGACCATAATTGATGATAATTGGTATGCACCGGATCACACTGCACTCTATATACTGTACAGTCAGACATATTTTGCTTTGTTTTTGTATGATTTGACTTTTTATTAACTGCAAATTGGTCTCTTTAATTGATTATAATTACTATAATAGGTATATACTAGCTAATTATTTCCATATAGAAGAATGTTAAAGCTGTCAGAATTTACTCTTTTTTTTTTTTCAACAGATGGATCCAAGATTTGGAATAACATTGGAGAAGACCACATTTGTAACACAGCAGAAAAACTATTTCCATGTTCAGAATGTGGGAAATGTTTCAGTCATCTCTCAGATCTTAATGTACATAAGAGGACTCATACAGGAGAAAAGCCTTTTCCATGTTCTGAATGTGGGAAATGTTTCAGTCAGCTCTCATCTCTTAATAGACATAAGAGGACTCATACAGGAGAAAAGCCTTTTTCATGTTCTGAATGTGGGAAATGTTTCAGTGATCTCTCAGCTCTTAATATACATAAGATGACTCATACAGGAGAAAAACCTTCTAGTTACATTCTCCGGGCATGAGTGACTGTGTCAGGGCAGTGTTGGCGTTACATTCCCCGGGCATTAGTGACTGAGCCAGGGCAGAGTTGGCGTTACATTCCCCGGGCATGAGTGACTGAGTCAGGGCAGTGTTGGCGTTAGTTTCCACGGGCATGAGTGACTGAGTCAGGGCAGTGTTGGCGTTACATACCTCGGGCATGAGTGACTGAGCCAGGGCAGAGTTGGCGTTACATTCCCCGGGGATAAGTGACTGAATCAGGGCAGTGCTGGCATTACATTCCCCGACATGAGTGACTGAGCCAGGGCAGTGCTGGCGTTACATTCCCGGGCATGTGTGACTGAGCCAGGGCAGTGTTGGCGTTGCATTCCCCGACATGAGTGACCGAGCCAGGGCATTGTTGGCGTTACATTCCCCGTGCATTAGTGACTGAGCCAGAGCAGTGTTGGCGTTACATTCCCCGGGCATGAGTGACTGAGTCAGGGCAGTGTTGGCGTTACATTCCACGGGCATGAGTGACTGAGTCAGGCCAGTGTTGGAGTTACATACCCTGGGCATGAGTGACTAAGCCAGGGCAGAGTTGGCGTTACATTCCCCGACATGAGTGACTGAGCCAGCGCAGTGTTGGCGTTACATTCTCCGGTCATGAGTGACTGTGTCAGGGCAGTGTTGGCGTTACATTCCCCGGGCATTAGTGACTGAGCCAGGGCAGAGTTGGCGTTACATTCCACGGGCATGAGTGACTGAGTCAGGGCAGTGTTGGCGTTACTTTCCCCGGGCATGAGTGACTGAGTCAGGGCAGTGTTGGCGTTACATTCCACGGGCATGAGTGACTGAGTCAGGGTAGTGTTAGGGTTACATTCCCTGGGCATGAGTGACTGAGCCAGGGTAGTGTTAGGGTTACATTCCCCGGGCATAAGTGAATGAGTCAGTTCAGTGTTAGGGTTACATTCCCCGGGCATGAGTGACTGAGCCAGTGCAGTGTTGGCGATACATTCCCCGGGCATGGGTGACTGAGCCAGTGCAGTGTTAGGGTTACATTCCCCGGGCATGAGTGACTGAGCCAGGGCAGTGTTAGGGTTACATTCCCCGAGCATGGGTGATTGAGCCAGGGCAGTGTTGGCATTACATTCCACGGGCATGAGTGACTGAGCCAGTGCAGTGTTGGCGTTATATACCCCGGGCATGAATGACTGAGCCAGGGCAATGTTAGGGTTACATTCCCTGGGCATTAGTGACTGAGTCAGTGCAGTGTTGTCGTTACATACCCCGGGCATGAATGACTGAGCCAGGGCAATGTTAGGGTTACATTCCCCGGGCATAAGTGACTGAGTCAGTGCAGTGTTAGGGTTACATTCCCTGGGCATGAGTGACTGAGCCAGGGTAGTGTTAGGGTTACATTCCCTGGGCATAAGTGAATGAGTCAGTTCAGTGTTAGGGTTACATTCCCCGGGCATGAGTGACTGAGCCAGTGCAGTGTTGGCGATACATTCCCCGGGCATGGGTGACTGAGCCAGTGCAGTGTTAGGGTTACATTCCCCGGGCATGAGTGACTGAGCCAGGGCAGTGTTAGGGTTACATTCCCCGAGCATGGGTGATTGAGCCAGGGCAGTGTTGGCATTACATTCCACGCGCATGAGTGACTGAGCCAGTGCAGTGTTGGCGTTATATACCCCGGGCATGAATGACTGAGCCAGGGCAATGTTAGGGTTACATTCCCTGGGCATTAGTGACTGAGTCAGTGCAGTGTTGTCGTTACATACCCCGGGCATGAATGACTGAGCCAGGGCAATGTTAGGGTTACATTCCCCGGGCATAAGTGACTGAGTCAGTGCAGTGTTAGGGTTACATTCCCTGGGCATGAGTGACTGAGCCAGGGTAGTGTTAGGGTTACATTCCCCGGGCATAAGTGAATGAGTCAGTGCAGTGTTAGGGTTACATTCCCCGGGCATGAGTGACTGAGCCAGTGCAGTGTTGGCGATACATTCCCCGGGCATGGGTGACTGAGCCAGTGCAGTGTTAGGGTTACATTCCCCGGGCATGAGTGACTGAGCCAGTGCAGTGTTAGGGTTACATTCCCCGGGCATGGGTGACTGAGTGAGGGCAGTGTTAGGGTTACATACCCCGGGCATGAGTGTCTGAGCAAGGGCAGTTGTTGGCATTACATTCCCCGGGTTCAGCACTGCACCCTCCAGCCGAATGTACCTGTTTGTAAGTGAGGAGTGAAAGCTGCTGCTGCTAGAACAGCACTCCTTGACACATATACTTAGCAGAGCATCCTATGTGCAGCTAATCTAGGCCTCTTAATTATGCAACTCTCAAGCAACCAGAAACTACATTTATCCGGCATCTACCAATCTCCATGGGTGCCGGTTAACTGGGAGTCTACTGTACTATAAAAGGAGATTAAGATCTATTGTAAATTCAATAGCTCTGCAGCATTGTGAAAAGAGTTCACCCAATATTATGTATATACAATTAAGAAGTCTTTCTTCATAACTTAGCCCCTCCATTCCCTTATTAGTTTTGTTGCCCTCCTCTGTACCTTTTTCAGCTCTAAAATGTCCTTTTTATGAAGTGGTGCCCAAAATTGTACTCCATATTCCAAATGAGGGCGTACTAGAGATTTGTATAGTGGCAGAATTATATCTGCTTTCCTTGCTTCTATACCCTTCTTAATACATGATAATATTTTATTTGCCTTTGCAGCTGCTGCTTGGCTTTGAGCACTGTTACCTAGATGGTTGTCCCCAATCACTCCCAAATCCCTTTCAATATCAGATACCCCTAGATTTGCTCCATTAAGATTATAAATTGCATGGCTATTTTTCCTTCCCAGATGCATAACTTTACATTTATTCGTATTAAATCTCATCTGCCATTTAGATGCCCATTCCTCAATTTTATGTAAATCCCTTTGGAGGGAAAGCACATCTTTATCTGATTTATCACCTTGCACAACTTTGTGTCATCAGCGAAAATGGAGACACCACACTCCAATCCTACCTCTAAGTCATTAATAAATATGTTAAAAAGGAGAGGACCTAATACTGAACCATGAGGAACCCCACTTACCACATTAGTCCAATCGGAGTATGTTCCATTTACAATAACCCTTTGCTTCCTGTCTTTTAGCCATCTCTCAATCCATGAGCAGATATTTACTGCAATTCCTGTATCTCTTAGTTTGCACAATAGTCTCCCATGTGGCACTGTATCAAAAGCCTTTGCAAAATCCAAAAAGACTACATCCACTGAGTTGCCTTGATCCAGGTTCCTACTAACCTCCTCATATAAACTAATTAGATTTGTTTGACATGACCTATCCCTCATAAATCCATGTTGACTCCTAATTATAATCCTGTTTATATAGATATATTCTTGTATATTATCCCGTATTAACCCTTCTAAAAGCTTCCCCACTACAGAAGTGAGGCTCACTGGTCTATAATTCCCCGGATTTGCTCTTGCTCTCTTTTTAAATATAGGTATCACATCTGCTTTTCTCCAGTCATCTTGTAGAGACCCTGTGTTGAGTGAATCTTGAAAAATTAAATATAATGGTTTGGCTATTACAGAACCCAGTTCCCTCAGTACCCTTGGATGTATTCCATCAGGACCTGGGGCTTTATTAACATTTATTTTTTCCAACCTCTTTTGGATTACTTCCTGTGTTAACCAATTGTTTGGCAAAGGTAGTGTAGCCCCATTATGTTGAGGTCCCAACCACTGGTACCTCCCTTGTGTATGCAGAAGAAAAGAACCTATTTAGCTCATCTGCCTTTTCCTGGTCACTAATTATCAGACTGTGTCACATTGTAATGTTCCTATAGCTTCCTTCCTCGCCTTATTCCCATTAATATATTTAAAAAATATTTTAGGGTTAGTCTTACTCTCTTTTGCAACTAATTTTTCATTTTCTATGTTAGCCAGTCTAATAGCCCTTTTGCTGCCTTGTTGGTTTCCTTGTACTCCCGTAAAGCAGTCTCTGTCCCCTCTTGTTTGTATAATTTAAATGCCTTCTTTTTACTCCTTATCTTGATATTTAAATCATTGTTAAGCCACATTGGATGGGATTTACTCCTTTTACTTTTATTCCCACATGGCATATGCCGATGTGTATGTATATTCAGTAAGGATTTAAATGTTGTCCATTTATGTTCAGTGTTTTTACCTATCAGTTCTCTCTCCCAGTCTATACTTTGTATTGCTGCCCTTAGACCATTAAAATCTGCCCTTTTAAAATTAAGAGATTTTTTTGTCCCCTTAAAATTTAGTTTTTTTAATTCAATCTGATCTCAAATGAGACTGTGTTGTGATCACTGTTTCCCAAAGGTTGCCCTATTCCAACATTTGATATTATATCAATATTATTTGTGATTAGTGATGTCGCGAACATAAAATTTTCGGTTCGCGGAACGCGAACGCGAACCGCTGCAAATGTTCGCGAACCGGCGAACCCGGCGAACCGCCATAGACTTCAATGGGCAGGCGGATTTTAAAACCCACAGGGACTCTTTCTAGCCACAATAGTGATGGAAAAGTTGTTTTAAGGGGACTGTGGCATGCCGGAGGGGGATCCATGTCAAAACTCCCACGGAAAATTACATAGTTGATGCAGAGTCTGGTTTTAACCCATAAAGGGCATAAATAACCTAACCTCCCCCTCCATCATCATCATCCTCCCCTGTATCTCTTTACCCCCTCCCTCATCATCCTCCCCTGTGTCTCTTTCCCCCCTTCCTCATCACCCTCCCCAGTATCTCATCCCCCCACCCTCATCATCCTCCCACCTCCCTCATCATCCTCCCCTGTATCTCTTTACCCCCTCCCTCATCATCCTCCCCTGTGTCTCTTCCCCCCTCCATCATCATCCTCTCCTGTGTCTCTTTCCCCCCTCCCTCATCATCCTCCCCTGTGTCTCTTTCCCCCCTTCCTCATCACCCTCCCCTGTGTCTCATCCCCCCTCCCTCATCATCCTCCCACCTTCCTCATCATCCTTCCCTGTATCTCTTTACCCCCTCCCTCATCATCCTCCCCTGTGTCTCTTCCCTCCTCCATCATCATCCTCCCCTGTGTCTCTTTCACCCTTCTTCATCACCCTCCCCTGTGTTTCATCCCCCTCCCTCATCATCCTCCCACCTCCCTCATCATCCTCCCCTGTATCTCTATACCCCCTTCCTCATCATCCTCCCCTGTGTCTCTTCCCCCCTCCATCATCATCCTCTCCTGTGTCTCTTTCCCACCTCCCTCATCATCCTCCCCTGTGTCTCTTTCCCCCCTTTCTCATCACCCTCCCGTGTCTCATCCCCCCTCCCTCATCATCCTCCAACCTCCCTCATCATCCTCCCATGTATCTCTTTACCCCCTCCCTCATCATCCTCCCCTGTGTCTCTTCCCCCCTCCATCATCATCCTATCCTGTGTCTCTTTCCCCCTTCCCTCACCATCCTCCCCTGTGTCTTCCCCCCCCTCCCTCATCATCCTCCCCTGTGTCTCTTTCCCCCCTCCCTCATCATCCTCCCCCCTCCCTTGATGATTAGGGGGGGAAGAGACACAGGGATAAGTGTGAGGGGTGTTAGGGTAAGGGGTGTTAGGGATAAGGGTGAGGGGGTTAGGTGTTAGGGTGAGGGGTGTTAGGGCTAAGTGTGAGGGGTGTTAGGGTGAGGGGTGTTAGGGATAAGTGTAAGGGGTGTTAGGGTGAGGCATGTTAGGAATAAGTGTGATGGGTGTTAGGTCTTAGGGATAAGTGTGAGAATGTTAGGGTTAGGTGTTAGGTTGATGGGTGTTATGGATATGTGTGAGGGGTGTTAGGGTTAGGGTGAGGGGTGTTAGGGATAAGTGTGAGGGGTGTTAGGGTTAGGTGTTAGGGTGAGGGGTGTTAGGGATAAGTGTGAGGGGTGTTAGGGGTAGGGTGAGGGTGTTAGGGATAAGTGTGATGGGTGTTAGGGGTAGGGTGAGGGGTGTTAGGGATAAGTGTGAGGGGTGTTAGGGTTAGGGTGAGGGGTGTTAGGGATAAGTGTGAGGGTTGTTAGGGTTAGGTGTTAGGGTGAGGGGTGTTAGGGCTAAGTGTGAGGGGTGTTAGGGTGAGGGGTGTTTGGGATAAGTGTAAGGGGTGTTAGGGTGAGGCATGTTAGGAATAAGTGTGAGGGGTGTTAGGTCTTAGGGATAAGTGTGAGAATGTTTGGGTTAGGTGTTAGGTTGATGGGTGTTATGGATAAATGTGAGGGGTGTTAGGGTTAGGGTGAGGGGTGTTAGGGATAAGTGTGAGGGGTGCTAAGGTTAGGGTGAGGGGTGTTAGGGATAAGTGTGAGGGGGGTTAGGGTTAGGTGTTAGGGTGAGGGGTGTTAGGGATAAGTGTGAGGGGTGTTAGGGTTAGGTTGATGGGTGTTAGGGATAAGTGTGAGGGGTGTTAGGGTTAGGGGTGTTAGGGATAAGTGTGAGGGGTGTTAGGGTTAGGTGTTAGGGTGAGGGGTGTTAGGGATAAGTGTGAGGGGTGTTAGGGATAAGTGTGAGGGGTGTTAGGGTTAGGGTGAGGGGTGCTAGTGATAAGTGTAAGGGGTGTTAGGGTTAGGTGTTAGGGTGAGGGATGTTAGGGTTAGGTGTTAGGGATAAGTGTGAGGGGTGTTAGGGTTAGGGTGAGGGGTGTTAGGGATAAGTGTGAGGGGTGTTAGGGTTAGGGTGAGGGGTGTTAGGGAAAAGTGTTAGGGGTTTAGGGTTAGGTGTTAGGGTGAGGGGTGTTAGGGATAAGTGTGAGGGGTGTTAGGGTTAGGGTGAGGGGTGTTAGGGATAAGTGTGAGGGGTGTTAGGGTTAGGGTGAGGGGTGTTAGGGTTAGGGTGAGGGGTGTTAGGGATAAGTGTGAGGGGTGTTAGGGTTAGGGTGAAGGGTGCTAGGGATAAGTGTAAGGGGTGTTAGGGTTAGGTGTTAGGGATTAGTGTGAGGGGTGTTAGGGATAAGTGTGCGGGGTGTGTGCAGTAGCCTAGCTATGGTTTTCCCTATTGATGCAGCATCACCTACACTCAGCCTCCTCTCAGTAAGACTGCAAGTTAGTTATGATTCCAAAATGGCTGCTGTCCATGAGGTAGAAGGCTCTGGAAGGGAATGTATGCTGCTGATTGGCTGGAATGTGTCTGCTGACTGTGACATGCAGGATCAAAGTTTGCTCAATGATAAAGTATAGGGGGCGGGTCGAATATCGCATATGTTCGTAGTTCGCCGCGAACGCGAACATGCTATGTTCGCCGGGAACAGTCCGCCGGCGAACTATTCGGGACATCTCTATTTGTGATGACTAAATCTAAGATGGCTTCATTTCTAGAAGGCTCTTGTATAACCTGGGCCAGATAATGATCCCTGAGTGTACTCAAGAGCCTGCTCCCCTTAGTTGAACTGCTGGTCTCATTTATCCAGTTTATTTCAGGGTAATTAAAATCTCCCATTATTAGAATTTGCCCATGCTTAGCTGCATTTCCAATCTGTAACAATAACTGTATTTCCTCACTTTCAGCTATAATTGGGGGTTTATAGCATACGCCTACTAATATTCTTTTGGAATTTGCTGCTCCACTATTTAACTATACCCACAAACATTCAACTTTATCGCTAGGTCCACCATAAATATCTTCTCTGATTATAGGCTTAAATTCAGGCTTAACATTTAGACAAACCCCTCCTCCTCTTTTACCATTGCCTCTATCTTTCCTAAATAGGTTATAACCATCCAGATTAACAGTCCAGTCATGAGATTCCTCCCACCACGTTTCAGTAATGCCAATTAAATCCCATTTTTCATTAATGGCTAATAATTCTAACTCTCCCATTTTTCCTGGCAAGCTTCTGGCATTAGCAAGCATACACCTTATGTTATCAGTCTTTAGTTCCGAAGTTCCTGCCATTGTACTTGAGTTACTTAGTACTACCTCCCTATTGACTATACTACCCCTACCCCATCTCCTCCCCTATGAGTTGTTAAATCATCCCTTATACCCTTTACACTTTCTACCCCATTACTTATATCTAGTCCCTATCCCCCCCCCCCTACTAGTTTAAAAACTCCCCCAGCCTTTCTACCATCTTATCCCCTAGCACAAAAGCTCCCTCATCATTAAGGTGCAATCCATCCCTGCTATAGAGATTGTACCAAAGTGAGAAGTCAGCCCAGTGCTCTAAAAACCCAAACCCCTCCTTAGTGCACCACATCTTTAGCCACGCATTAATCTCCCTAAACTCCTTCTGTCTCCCTGGGCTAGCACCTGGCACTGGTAGTATCTCAGAAAATACTACCCTGGAGGTCCTTGCCTTCCGCTTATTACCTAGTTCTCTGAAATCATTCTTTAGGACACTTCATCTTCCACTAACTCTGTCATTGATACCAATATGTACCAAGACCGCCGGTTCATTTCCAGCCCCTCCCAATTTTTTGTCTACCCGATCCACAATATGACGAACCCGAGCACCCGGGAGACAGCAAACTGTTCGATTGCTGGGATCTGGGTGACAAATCACCCTGTCTACAGTAGAACGATTCTCCCGGCTGTTAGAGGGAACAGCTCTATCTGGCATTGCCATTCCTGAATGGACATCCCCAACAGTTTCACTCAATCTGGGAAATCTGTTGGTGTTTGCCAACTCAGAACTGGCCTGCCTCCTCCTGTTCCCCCTGATTCCCCTTCTAACTGTAACCCAGCTACGTCCCTGGACATCCTCACTAGCCCCAGCTCCACCCTCCATGCTAGGCCCAGCTAAACTGTGCTCAGTGAGCACCAACCCCCTTTCCAGTGGAGCAATATCACTAAGTGCTGCAATTCTCCTCTCCAGATCTCCAGTTAAAGCTTCCAGAGAGGCCACATGCTCACACCTCTCATAGCGGTATAGACCCTGGATGATCTGTTCCAGTATTGCATACATATGACAGGATGTACACTGAATAAGGTTGTCACTGGACTGACTCATAATTATTATTATTGTCTACAACATTTCAGTGGGAAAAATAAAGAAAATAAAATAATATATTTGTATAAAGTTTTCCTCCTTTGCACTATAAATCTGCCCTCCCTTTTCTTTGAAGTCCCTCCTTTTTCTTAAAAACCTACGCTTTTACTAGAATTGCACTTGACACTGAAAATGTTCACAAGCTCACAAGTTCGCCCCTTCTCCTGTTTATATTAACTTCTGCCTTCTCACCTGGACACATTTAGTGCACTCTGCATTTTACCAGCCTTTACCTGTAAGGTAACACCACTTGTAAACAGGCCCCAAAACAGCTCACAAACCTTTTACTAGTTTAACAGTCAAGCCACACCCCTCTCACCTGTGCACAATTAGTGCACTCTGCAATTTATCAGCCTTTACTTGTAAGGAAAATCCACTTGTAAACAGGCCCAAAACAGCTCATAAACCTTTTATACTAGTTTAACAGTCAAACTACACCCCTCTCACCTGGGCACTCTGCAATTTACCAGCCTTTACTTGTAAAAATCCACTTGTATCTATCCCTCTGTCTGTCTATATATCTATCCCCTGTGTCTCTTCCCCCCTTCCCTGTGTCTCTTCCCCCCTCCTCTCCCTCCCTGTGTCTCTTTTCCTCCTGTGTCTCTTCCCCAGCTCTCCCTCCCATGTGTCTGTTCCCCCTCTCCCTCCCCTGTGTCTCTTCCCCCCTCCTCTCCCTCCCCTGTGTCTCTTCCCCAGCTCTCCCTCCCATGTGTCTGTTCCCCCTCTCCCTCCCCTGTGTCTCTTCCCCCCCTCCCCTGTGTCTCCTCCCCCTTCCCTCCCCTGTGTGTCTCCTTCTACATTTGACATTTATGGATGTGAAAATATTTGCGGGCTTGAGGAACTGTAGCAATTAAATAGCAATTGAATAGCGATTTTGCGATTTTAACTGTTGCGAGCTTGAAATATCAAAGGCTTAGATGGGTTGCAAGTTACTATTTTTAAAACCGCAGGGATTTTCAGCCTGTAATCCGTAGATCGTTTGCAGCTCGCAATTGAACAGCAAATTAGTTTATGGGCTCCTGTAAACAACGATAGCTCAATTGAATCAAGGCCATAGTATACCATAAAAGTGCACTAATTTTACTAAATAGTAACTCCTTCAGATATTCTAAATATCTTCAGTCATTTAACCACAGATTCTGTTCTTTGTTCCCACCAAGTACTCAGTCTCTATCTCCACCAGCCTGGTGGCATCACGTACTAATTCCATATGAAAGAACATTCATTTCTAATTCCCTACAGGTGGATATTTAATTTTAGTTTTCCCATAAACCTTTTTCCACCCATTAAGAAATAGATCTCCATTGACCCTATATACATTTAATTTTGCAATGTATGATTCCTTTCTTTGTTATGTGCTTATAACGTTTTCCCAATTAATTGTTTCCACCCAGGGAGAAATAGATCTCCATTGACCATTTTCCTTTTGTCCTGTATGATTTTTTGATTTGTTTTGTGCACACATTGAAATGTTGTTTACACAGCATGGAAGGGGGAATGACTCTGATGCTTTGAGAGAGCAAGCTAATGTCGGACGTCGACATCTGACATCAGCACCAGATTTGCCCTATGTAGTTTCTTCGCCCACCAGCGCTATCTCAAATGGAGCATCGGCAAAAGGAAAAGGGTCAATGGAGATCTATTTCTCCTAGTGTGGAAAAAGTTAATGGGGAAAACTAAGATTACATATCCCCCTAGGGATCTGTGTGCACTCCATGTTTAGTTGTGTGCGCTCATATCAGGGTATTTGTGCACGCGCACAGCTTAGAGGGAACAGTGGATGAGGGTGATATATGATTAAATCACGAAATATCCCAGTCAATTCTTAATCAATAAAAAAATAACTTTATTGACACTTATGAGTCTTTCCGTACCTAAAAGCATAGTTTTTTTTATTTTCAAGCCCTTTAAACTCATTGCTTTGTTTGATGAAACAAATGTACATAGAAAACAGGAAAATTAATGGAAGGGGCTATTAAGGTTAAAAAATATATAAAGATTACATAAAAAATATATATAGTTTAGTTTACAGGTCCACAAATGTATTATGAGTGGTCAGCATGATGGTGTAGAGCAAAGTTCATACGTTCTGGATCCCTTAAATCGAAAGGTTATTGGTAACCAAGCAAAAAGCAGCAATGCACAGTCCAGCCTCATATCATGTATTGTAATAATACAAGCTGATACATTAGTACAACTTACTGCTTTATTAACGTGATTTACAACAAGATATCCATAGATCTTTATGAGCTTGCTAACTTTTTTAATTACTTACATTTATATGAGGGAAGTAGAATTGCATGTTGTGTCATGTTGATGTGTAATGGCGGACTCATATTAAACCCTTACCCACATTCCATACATACAACTGGTCTTTATTTTGTGTGAATTTTCTTGTGTCATTTCAAATCTTACTAAAACATTTTCTCATGTGAGTTTCAGATCATGCAAATGGTGTTTATCCTGTGTGAGTTCTCATGTGTCGCTTGAGATATGAGGCCCGACTGAAACATTTCCCACATTCAGAACATGGAAAAGGCTTTTCTCCTGTATGAGTCATCTTATGTTTTTTAAGATTTGAGACCCAACTGAAACATTTACCACATTAAGAACATGAAAAAGGCTTTTCTCCTGTATGAGTCATCTTATGTTTTTTAAGATTTGAGACCCAACTGAAACATTTCCCACATTCAGAACATGGAAAAGGTTTTTCTCCTGTATGAGTCCTCTTATGGCTATTAAGATCTGAGACCCGACTGAAACATTTCCCACATTCAGAACATGAAAAAGGCTTTTCTCCTGTATGAGTCACCTTATGGCTATTAAGATCTGAGACCCGACTGAAACATTTCCCACATTCAGAACATGAAAAAGGCTTTTCTCCTGTATGAGTCATCTTATGGCTATTAAGATCTGAGACCCGACTGAAACATTTCCCACAATCAGAACATGGAAAAGGCTTTTCTCCTGTATGATTCCTCTTATGTGTATTAAGAGCTGAGACATGACTGAAACATTTCCCACATTCAGAACATGGAAAAGGCTTTTCTCCTGTATGAGTCCTCTTATGTGTATTAAGCTGTGAGGCCCGACTGAAACATTTCCCACATTCAGAACATGAAAAAGGTTGTTCTCCTGTATGAGTCCTCTTATGGATATTAAGAGCTGAGAGATAACTGAAACATTTCCCACATTCAGAACATGGAAAAGGCTTTTCTCCTGTATGAGTCCTCTTATGTGTATTAAGCTGTGAGGCCCGACTGAAACATTTCCCACATTCAGAACATGAAAAAGGCTTTTCTCCTGAATGAGTCCTCTTATGTGTAATAAGGTGTGAGACCTGACTGAAACATTTCCCGCATTCAGAACATGGAAAAGGCTTTTCTCCTGTATGAGTCCTCTTATGGTTATTACGAGATGAGGCCCGACTGAAACATTTCCCACATTCAGAACATGGAAAAGGCTTTTCTCCTGTATGCGTCATCTTATGTATATTAAGAGCTGAGACATGACTGAAACATTTCCCACATTCAGAACATGGAAAAGGCTTTAATCCTGTATGAGTCCTCTTATGTGTATTAAGCTGTGAGGCCCGACTGAAACATTTACCACATTCAGAACATGGAAAAGGCTTTTCTCCTGTATGAGTCCTCTTATGTACATTAAGATCTGAGAGCTGGCTGAAACATTTCCCACATTCAGAACATGGAAATAGTTTTTCTACTGTGTTACAAATGTGGTCTTCTCCAATGTTATTCCAAATCTTGGATCCATCTGTTGGAAGAAAAAAAAAAGAGTAAATTCTGACAGCTTTAACATTCTTCTATATGGAAATAATTAGTATATACTATCTATTATAGTAATTATAATCAATTAAAGAGACCAATTTGCAGTTAATAAAAAGTCAAATCATACAAAAACAAAGCAAAATATGTCTGAATGTACAGTATATAGAGTGCAGTGTGATCCGGTGCATACCAATTATCATCAATTATGGTCTTTTGCTTAACTATATCTGATATTCTGCAAAGTGTTATTTAAAAGAAAAAACAAATACTGTATAAACACAAACTTTACATATTGCAACTTCTACATGCAATTATTGCCTGCTGCAGGCTGTCATTTTTATGCCTGTTACTGGGTGGGTGTTTCTGTAAACTAACAATCTGCCCATTAGTGCTGCGGAGAGCACCAATTGTAGTTACTGACACTTTCCCACTATGCAGATACAAACTTCCTGTGTGTGCAAAGTCTTCTATCAGGAATTGTGCTAATGAAAATAAAATGGCAGATTGGGGTCATTACACCAGCAAATAAGAAATGTTCCCTAGTGTTTATGATTTATGAGGATTATATGAAAGAGATTTTTGAATCAATTAAGTGATAACGATATCTACATAAAGTTCAATATTGACATCACAGTGGAGTATTAAGCATGCCGATACAAATACTCTTTTATAAGCTTAATCTTTTCATCCATTATCATTGAAAAAGGATGACCTTACCCAGATGCTGGGAGTAGCAATAGGAATAAAATAGTAGATGCTGTTAATAAAATGGGCACTACGTTTTCTGATGTTATATTAGTAAATAAATTGTAAATTGTTCAGAGGGCACTTGGAATGCCCCACCGACCATCCCCAATAGGGATCCCCATGGTATCTAAAATTAGTCCTCTACCATAGGGGTCCCTATGGACTTCCATAGTACCCTAATCCTATACCATGGGGGTACCTGTACAAATACGTAATATCTTTACACCTAACTAAAACTTTCTGTAAATAATAAAAACTTAATTTACTAAAAATAAATAATTACAATAAAAAATAAAATTAATTAAAATAAAAAAATTACAATTTAAAATAAAAACATTACATTGAAATGAACATTTAGGTCCGTAGGGAGTGAGGTAAGTGTGTGAATGTATGTGTAGGGTCTATTGGGAGTGAGATAAGTGGGTGAATGTACGTGTAGAGTCCATAGGGAGTGAGGTAAGTGGGTGAATGAACGTGTAGGGTCCATGGGGATTGAGGTAAGTGTGTGAGTGTACGTGTAGGGTCCATAGGGATTGAGGTAAGTGTGTGAATGTATGTGTAGAGTCCATAGGGAGTGAGGTAAGTGGGTGATTGTACGTGTAGGGTCCATAGGGAGTGAGGTAAGTGGGTGATTGTACGTGTAGGGTCCATAGGGAGTGAGGTAAGTGGGTGAATGTACGTGTAGGGTCCATAGAGATTGAGGTAAGTGGGTGAATTAACATGTAGAGCCCATAGGCAGTGAGGTATGTGGGTGAATGTACGTATAGGGTCGAAGGGGATTGAAGTAAGTGGGTGAGTATACGTGTAGGGTCCATAAGGAGTGAGGTAAGTGGGATAATGTATGTGTAAGGTCCATGGGGATTGAAGTAAGTGGGTGAGTATACGTGTAGGGTCCATAGGGATTGAGGTAAGTGGGTGAATGTACATGTAGTGATCATGGGGATTGAGGTGAGTTGGTGAATGTACGTGTAGAGTCCATAGGGAGTGAGGTAAGTGGGTGAGTGTACGTGTAGGGTACATGGGGATTGGGGTGAGTGGGTGAATGTACGTGTAGAGACCATGGGAATTAAGGTGAGTGGGTGAATGTACGTGTAGAGACCATGGGGATTGAGATGAGTGGGTGAATGTACATGTAGAGACCATGGGGATTGAGGTGAGTTGGTGAATGTACGTGTAGAGTCCATAGGGAGTGAGGTAAGTGGGTGAGTGTACGTGTAGGGTACATGGGGATTGGGGTGAGTGGGTGAATGTACATGTAGAGACCATGGGGATTGAGGTGAATGTATGTGTAGAGACCATGGGGATTGAGGCGAGTTGGTGAGTGTACGTGTAGGGTCCATGGGGATTGAGGTGAGTTGGTGAATGTACGTGTAGGGTCCATGGGGATTGAGGTAAGTGGGTGAGTGTACGTGTAGGGTCCATGGGGATTGAGGTGAGTGGGTGAATGTACATGTAGAGACCATGGGGATTGAGGTGAGTGGGTGAATGTACGTGTAGAGACCATGGGGATTGAGGTGAGTGGGTGAATGTACATGTAGAGACCATGGGGATTGAGGTGAGTGAGTGAATGTATGTGTAGAGACCATGGGGATTGAGGTGAGTGGGTGAATGTACATGTAGAGACCATAGAGTGCATCTGTGCACAATCTGTGCTGAGCTCACAGTTTACTCGCAAATAATCACATATAATAAATGTCAAACTGCGAGTCATCGTCACACTTTGCGAGCTAGCAAAGTTAGATCACAGAGCTGCGCCGCAGCCCTGGCCGCAAATGCGGACCTCGCAAAGGCTCCCACATCAGCTGCAATAAGCCAAAGGCTCATTGCAGGCCGCAAATGCGGACCCCGGGACTTAGAAAAAAAATAATAACGCGGAATGAGGAAATAGGGACTTAGAAAAATAAAAAATATGAAGTTAACAGCCGAAGCGCGTACATCAAAAAACACAGAAAAATAAAAACAAAATATGAAAAACAAGCATCACACACAGCACGGGGAGAAAGCCAGGACGTCTGGGAGTGAGGTTGCAAGCAAATTTAAGTCGCATTTAAGAAGTTTCGGCTCTTGAAAATCGACTAAGAGAGAAAAAAAATGACGGATGAAAAAAATAAAAACGAGGATAAAAGACACAGAGCTGCGAAAATCACCGCCAGCAACGTACGAGTTAGCCAGGAACGTAGCAGATACAAAATATACCATTACAAGGGACGGAAAATGCTCGCGAGCCAAGTAACACATTTTACAACACTTACTTACAACTCATAACATTAGGATTCTAAAATGCCGCCTTACCCGCCTAAACAAAACGGTTTGGCCTTGCGCACGCAGCCTATTTACACTGCACACTTGCCACATTGCTGACACTTTCTCCTCAGATGATCAACACTCCAACTGTACATTTTCAGATGCAGGAAAATCCAAATAGATTGTTAGCTCTTCAAGATTTTGATTGCTGCATATTAAATATCAATAGGTAAAGTATATTCATTTTTTAATTCATATTACTTTATTAATAAACTGTAAAATGGTAATTTTCTTATATATTTTAAGTTTATCTCTCATCTCTAAGGAGTTATTATTATCACTCACCTGTACAGGGATCTGAATGGGTTTGCATCTGGTGAATAGACTTCTCATCTCTCTCATATTCTCCGTCCTCATTAATTAAGTCGGAATATAGATCTCCATCTTGGGGTCCTGTTAGTCACAAGAGAGAGAAGCCTCTGGGTTTGTACATATTTACACAACTATCTGACATAAATATCTACAGAAACAGATCCCGGGTGTAAATTTACAGACCGAGGTACTAAGTCGTACGGGTCGTAAGTCCAGCGTCCGCCGCTGGCGTGCATCGCTTATCGCAAGCCCTAAGCCTAAGTGCGGCGCCGCTGCGCGCCTGTGGAACTCATTGCGAGGCATGCAATGAGCGCCTTCTCCAATTATTGCTGCGCGAGGGCAGCAAAGCATGACCAACATCGTAAGCATTCATGTGAATGTGAATTATCCCGTACATTTGCTGCGTGCATGTGTTAGACATTAAGTTAAAGACTGATATTAGTAATGATTGGCCAGTACTAAATTCTAGACCCTCCCCCCACCCTTATCAAGCTCTCTGAGCTATCCATTAAGATACTGAGTTGCACAAACAATGCTGCATATCTCGAGAATTATGTACTACAGAGATAAATAGCTATTGCAATGTATAGACAGTTTTGAATTCTCTTTAAGATAAAATAAATATAGTTATGGTGACAGTGTGACATTACAGAATGTATTATTAATGTTCTTATTGTGTATTAATTCCTCACCTTCCCTGATATTCCCAGGACTCTCCTCCTCCTTCACCTGCTGCTGATCTCTTATATTCAGATCTTCTTGTTCAACCTTGGACACAACTGGAGGCTTCACATCTAAAGGTCCTACAGATAGAGATAAACAGATTATAGACCATCACCATTGTAATTATTTACTATCAATCTAGTGTTTGTGTCTTAAAAACTATTTAATTCGCCTTTATCATGAGCTGCGATGTTTGTAAAACTTCCTGGGTGAGAGATGAAGGAGAAATCCACCTCAATAAGGACTGAAGTAAGTGATAATTGTCCATAAGATATTACTCACCTTCACTGATATTTACAGGAATTTCCTCCTCTTTAATCTCCCGGGGACTCCTCATATTTGTCTCTTCTTCTTGGTCAGACTCTGATCTGATGGTGTCACTTTGTCACTGTCTGTACAAATAAACATGAGATGCTCACACGCTGGAATTTGTTATATGTCTTTATGGTCTGTACAAAAAAACATGATACGGGCACACGCTGGGATTTGTTACACATCTTTATGGCCTGTACAAATAAACATGAGACGGTCACACACTGGGATTTGTTATATGTCTTTATGGTCTGTACAAATAAACATGAGACGGTCACACACTGGGATTTGTTACACGACCCCGCACAACTTGCGCATCATACCCACAACCGCGGAACTAAACATCAACAGAAAAATCTAATAAACAATTCACACTGCGAGTCCCGTAGCACTTTGAAAAACTCGCCTCTAAAAAATTACGGCCCGTAACACTTACAAAAGGAAACCGCCACTTAGGAAAAAAAATACGAGCCGCAAAAAATAAGAAACACACACAAAATATAAAATAAAATAAACATACTGAGCAAGGGGGGACAGCCAGGACGTCTGGGAATGAGGTTACATGCAGATTTAAAGCCAATTTAGAGACTTTCGCTACTCGAAAATCCCCTAAGCAAGAGAAAAAATGGCCACCAAAAAAAAAAAGAAAAACGAGGCTACATGACCCCTAAGCACGGAAAACACCGGCAGGCACATACAACTTTTACACAGACCCGTACAAGGTCATTAATACACTATTTGGAGGGACGCTAAATGCTCCACACCCGCGTACCACATTCGCCGCCATTTTACAACACTAACCTACAGAATGTGGAAGTACACAGCTACACAAACGGTTTCCCCTCGTGCACGCAGCCTATTTACACTAAACACTGCACACATTGCTGACACCTACACCTCAGCTCAACAACACTGCAAATCTACATTGTATGCTGCAGGAACATCAAAACAGATTGTTAGCTCTTCAGCACATTCCTTGCTGCATATATTAATTACAAATAGGTCAAGTATATCACATATAATAGTTGTCAAACTACGAATTGTCGTCACGCTTTGCGAGCGGCCGCATTTGCAGAAGGTGGAGGCTTTAAGGCGCATGACTTTGTAACAACACAACCCCACATACCTCTAAAGTCGCAGCACTTAGTTCCACAGCGCCCACAAAGCACCCCACACAACCGTTAACTCGCAGCACTTAGTCCTCTTCTTCCCCTCCTCGTCTCCCTGCCCTGTGTCTCACAGCACTAACCCCAAAAAACACAAAAACACACTAATAAACCCAATAATTTAAAAAAAACACTCACCCACAGCATGGGGAGACAGCCAGGACATCTGGAGGTGAAATTAAATTGGAATTTAACCCCAAATTCCACCGTTTCGCAACTAGAAAAATGGCTAAGCAAGGAAAAAATTGGCCGCCGAAACCATGACCTCGCACCGCCCAGCCACGTACAACTTAGCCAAGAAGGGATCCGAGATAAGCTCGGCAACCCTCATTAACCTCACATTAACCCTTGCAGTGGGGGTCCCCGATCGCACGCGATCAGGAACCCCAGCTGTAATCAAAATTCAAATTTCCCGCTTTACGGGTCCGTAAAGGTCCTTAAAGGACCCGTAATAAAATAAAAATAAAAATTAACCCTATCACTCATGGGGCTCTATACAAAGCCCCATCAACCCCTAAAAAACCCTGTCACTCATGGGGGTCAATACAGACCCACATAAGCCTTCAATTAACCCAGTCACTCATGAGGATTAATACAGACCCCCATAAACCTATACTTAACCCTGTCACTCATGGGGATCAATACAGATCCCCATATGCCCTTAATTAACCCTGTCACTCATGGTGGTCAATACAGACCCCCATAAGCACTTAATTAACCCTGTCACTCATGGGGGTCAATATATACCCCCCTAAACCCATAATCAACCCTGTAACTCATGAGGGTCAATCCAAACCCCCATAAACCCTTAATTAACCCTGTCACTCATGTGGGTCAATACAGACCCCCATAAACCCATAATTAACCCTGTCACTCATGGGGGTCAATATTGATCCCCATAAACCTATAATTAACCCTGTCACTCATGGGTGTCAATACAGATCCCCATAAACCTATAATTAACCCTGTCACTCATGGGGGTCAATAGAAAACCCCTATAAACCCTGAATTAACCATGTAACTCATGGGGGTCAATACAGACCCCCATAAGCCTTTAATTAACCCTGTCACTCATGGGGTTCAAGACAGACCCCAATAAAGCTATAATTGACCCTGTCAATTATGGGGGTCAATACAGACCTCGATAAGCGCTTAATTAACCCTGTCAATTATGGGGGTCAATACAGACCCCGATAAGCGCTTAATTAACCCTGTCACTCATGGGGGTCAATAAAGACCCCCATAAGCCCTTAATTAACCCTGTCACTCATGGGGTTCAATAGAAAACTCCTATAAACCCTGAATTAAACCTGTAACTCATGGGGGTCAATACAGACACCCATAAGCCCTTAATTAACCCTGTCACTCATGGGGGTCAATACAGACCTCCATAAACCTATAATTAACCCTGTCACTCATGGGGGTCAATACAGACCTCCACAAACCTATAATTAACCCTGTCACTCATGAGGATCAATACAGACCCCCATAAGCCCTTAATTAACCCTGTCACTCATGGGGGTCAATACAGACCCCCATAAGCCCTTAATTAACCCTGTCACTCATGGGGGTCAATACAGACTCCCATAAACCTATAATTAACACTGTCACTCATGGGGGTGAATACAGACCCCCATAAACTGATAATTAACACTGTCACTCATGGGGGTCAATACAGAAGCCCATAAGCCCTTAATAAACCCTGACACTCATGCGGGTCAATACAGACCCCCATAAATCCTTAACTAACCCTGCCACTCATGGGAGTCAATACAGATCCCAACAAACCTATAATTAACCCTGTCACTCATGGGGGTCAATAGAAAACCCCTATAAACCCTGAATTAACCCTGTAACTCATGGGGGTCAATACAGACCCCCATAAGCCCTTAATTAACCCTGTCATTCATGGGGGTCAATACAGACCCCCATAAACCGATAATTAACACTGTCACTCATGTGGGTCAATACAGACCCCCATAAACCCATAATTAACCCTGTAACTCATGGGGGTCAATACAGATGCCCATAAACCTATAATTAACCCTGTCACTCATGGTGGCCAATACAGATCCCCATAAACCTATAATTAACCCTGTCACTCATGGGGGTCAATAGAAAACCCCTATAAACCCTGAATTAACCCTGTAACTCATGGGGGTCAATACAGACCCCCAAAAGCCCTTAATTATCCCTGTCATTCATGGGGGTCAATACAGACCCCCATAATCCGATAATTAACACTGTCACTCATGGGGGTCGATACAGAACCCCATAAGCCCTTAATTAACCCTGACACTCATGCGGGTCAATACAGACCCCCATATACCCTTAATTAACTTTGTCACTCATGGGGGTCAAAACAGACACCCCTAAGCCTTTAATTAACCGTGTCACTCATGGGGGTCAATACAGACCCCCATAAACCGATAATTAACACTGTCACTCATGGGGGTCAATACAGACCCCCATAAACCGATAATTAACACTGTCACTCATGGGGGTCAATACAGACCCCCATAAACCTATTATTAACCCTGTCACTCATGGGGGTCATTACAGACCCCATAAACCCTGTCACTCATGGGGGTCAATACAGACCCCCATTAACCCTTAATTAACCCTGTCACTCATGGGGGTCAATACAGTACCTCATAAACCCTTAATTAACCCTGTCACTCATGGGGGTCAATGCAGACCCCTTAATTAACCATGTCACTCATGGGGGTCAATAGAAAACACCTATAAACCCTGAATTAACCCTGTAACTCATAAAATCAAGTAAAAAAATGTATTCCAATCCCCCCCCCACTACAGAAAAAAAAAACATTACACACCTGAAAAGAAAATACATACAATACATAGAATAGATACAATACAAAATAAAATACAATACAATACCCCCCTATCTAACATAAAATAAATGCTTTCTCTGTATAAAAATAACTAAATCTATGCTAAAATAAAATAATTAAGACCACTTACCTTTGCAGATGTCCCGTGAGATCAGCAACCTAGGAGAAAAAAAATAAAAAATCTACATTACAGAAAATAAAAAAACCTAAGTCACAAAATATATAAAAGGAAAATTACAGAAAATAAAAAAATACATTACAACACCCCCCCCCCCCCCCCACAGGAAAAAAAAAACATTATACACCTGAAAAGGAAATACATACAATACAAATACAATACATACAATACAAATACAATACATAAAATACAAATAAAATACAATACCCCCTAGATATCTAACATACAATAAATGCTATCTCTAGATAAAAAAAACTAATTCTAAGCTAAAATAAAATAATTAAGACCACTTACCTTTGCAGATGTCCCTTCAGATCAGCAACCTATGGAAAAAAAATGAGTACAGCACATTGTTTTTGTTGTTCTCTAGTTTGGCGTCTTATCTTTTCCTGTTTCTTGTCAGTATCTGCCAATTTTAATCTGTAAATAAAAATATATTTTTTTTTTCCTGCTTTTAATTTGTTTTCTAGGTGCATATTTTTATGTTTTAGTACTATCCTCTTTTGTGTGCAACACTGTTGTGATTAGAGATTTCGGTTGTGAGTTTAGGATTATAGGTTCTTGTATAGAAAAGTAGATTTCTAGTCATAAATTAGTATGTCTTACTACTATTTGTTGTCCTATTCTTTTGTGTGGACGCTAGTTTTCAGATTATAGATTTAGTTAATATTTTTGGCTTATAGGCATAGCACCCAAAACAGAATATTTGTCTAAATTTTCTAAGTAATATGGGGCTCTGAAAAGAGGCCCTATTCTTAAATTTTGTATAAAAAAATAAATAAATTAGTCCAACACATTTACAGAAAATAAATAAACATTCTAAACATTGTACTCACCTTTCCAGCATGCCCCCGTCCTTCTTCTTTTCCTATTCTCCGGCGTGGACCCTGTTGAAAAAAAAACATAACATTAGTACAAATACATATAACATAACACAAAATAAAATAAACATAATCTACATTGTACTTACCTCCCCGCGATGGTCTCCGGCCTCCTCCTCTTCTGCCCCGGCTTTAGATTAGAATTATTTTATATTATTATTATTATTAAACATTTTATTTTAGCATAGATTTAGGGTTTGTTATATAGAGATAGCATTTATAGTATGTTAGATAGGGGGATCTATTTTAGATAGATAGTATTGATTGTATGTTACATAGATAGGGGGGATTGTATTGTATTTTATTTGTATTGTATGTATTCTATGTATTGTATGTATTTTATTTGCATCGTATTTTATTTGTATTGTATACATTTCCTTTTCAGGTGTTTAATGTTTTTTTTTTTGTTCTGTAGTGGGGGGGTTGTAATGTATTTTTTTATTTTCTGTAATGTTCCTTTTTTTATGTTTTCTGACTTAGGTTTTTTTATTTTCTGTAATGTAGATTTATTTTTTTCTTTCTGTAATTAGAGTGGCTGGGGGTGATTAGGGGGTAGGTAGGATGTGTAGGTAGGTTGTGTAGGTGTTAATAGGTTAGTGTAGAGGGGTGTTAGTTTAGATGTAATGGATTATTGGGGGGCTATAGTGCAGTGTATATACTTAGTGTCATGAGGGTACTGGAGAACCCTCATAGAACTTACAGGGTAATGTTAGGCTTCTAACTGTCCAATGAGGGTCTTTAGATACCCTTATGGGACTAACGGGGTTAAATAGAGGCTTATGAGGGTCTGTATAGACCCCCATAAGAGACCGGGTTAAA
>JAPZIH010000711.1:13718915-13791415 GCA_027410445.1 Discoglossus pictus | reverse complement strand
GAGACAGCTATATATATATATACATAGAGAGAGAGAGACAGCTATATATATATATATACATAGAGAGAGGGACAGCTATATATATATACATAGAGAGAGAGAGAGACAGCTATATTATATATTATATATATACATAGAGATAGAGAGAGACAGCTATATATATATACATAGAGAGAGAGAGACAGCTATATATATATACATAGAGAGAGAGAGACAGCTATATATATATATATATACATAGAGAGAGAGAGACAGCTATATATATATATATATATATATACATAGAGAGAGAGAGAGACAGCTATATATATATATATATATATATATATATTATATATACATAGAGAGAGAGAGACAGCTATATATATATATATATATACATAGAGAGAGAGAGAGACAGCTATATATATATTATACATAGAGAGAGAGAGAGACAGCTATATATATATATATATACATAGTAGAGAGAGAGAGACAGCTATATATATATATATACATAGATAGAGAGAGAGACAGCTATATATATATATACATAGAGAGAGAGAGAGACAGCTATATATATATACATAGAGAGAGAGGAGACAGCTATATATATATACATAGAGAGAGAGAGACAGCTATATATATATATATATATATATATATATATATATACATAGAGAGAGAGAGAGAGAGACAGCTATATATATATATATATATATATACATAGAGAGAGAGAGAGACAGCTATATATATATATATATATATATATATTATATATATACATAGAGAGAGAGAGACAGCTATATATATATATATATTAGAGAGAGAGAGACAGCTATATATATATACATAGATAGAGAGAGAGACAGCTATATATATATATACATAGAGAGAGAGAGAGACAGCTATATATATATATACATAGAGAGAGAGAGAGACAGCTATATATATATATATATATATATATGCATAGCGAGAGAGAGAGAGAGACAACTATATATATATATATATATATATATATATATATATATACATAGCGAGAGAGAGAGAGAGACAACTATATATATATACATAGAGAGAGAGAGAGAGACAGCTATATATATATATATATATAAATAGAGAGAGAGAGAGAGCTATATATATATATACATAGAGAGAGAGACAGCTATATATATATATATACATAGAGAGAGAGAGAGACAGCTATATATATATATATATATATATATACATAGAGAGAGAGAGAGACAGCTATATATATATATATACATAGAGAGAGAGAGAGAGACAGCTATATATATATATATACATAGAGAGAGAGAGAGACAGCTATATATATATATATATATATATATATATATACATAGAGAGAGAGAGAGACAGCTATATATATATATATATATATATATATATATATATATACATAGAGAGAGAGAGAGAGACAGGTATATATATATACATAGGGAGAGAGACAGCTATATATATATACATAGAGAGAGAGAGACAGCTATATATATATATATATATATATACATAGAGAGAGAGAGAGACAGCTATATATATATATATATACATAGAGAGAGAGAGAGAGAGACAGCTATATATATATATATACATAGAGAGAGAGAGACAGCTATATATATGTATATACATAGAGAGAGAGAGAGACAGCTATATATATATACATAGAGAGAGAGAGAGACAGCTATATATATATACATAGAGAGAGAGAGACAGCTATATATATATATATATATATATATACATAGAGAGAGAGAGAGACAGCTATATATATATATATACATAGAGAGAGAGAGAGAGACAGGTATATATATATACATAGGGAGAGAGACAGCTATATATATATATATATATATACATAGAGAGAGAGAGAGACAGCTATATATATATATATACATAGAGAGAGAGAGACAGCTATATATATATATACATAGAGAGAGAGAGACAGCTATATATATATATATATATATACACATAGAGAGAGAGAGACAGCTATATATATATATATATACATAGAGAGAGAGAGAGACAGCTATATATATATATATATATATACATAGAGAGAGAGAGAGACAGCTATATATATATATATACATAGAGAGAGAGAGAGACAGCTATATATATATATATACATAGAGAGAGAGAGAGACAGCTATATATATATATATATATATATACATAGAGAGAGAGAGACAGCTATATATATATATACATAGATAGAGAGAGAGACAGCTATATATATATACATAGAGAGAGAGAGAGACAGCTATATATATATACATAGAGAGAGAGAGAGACAGCTATATATATATATATATATATATATATATATATATATGCATAGAGAGAGAGAGACAGCTATATATATATACATAGAGAGAGAGAGACAGCTATATATATATATATATAGAGAGAGAGAGAGACAGCTATATATATATACATAGAGAGAGAGAGAGAGAGACAGCTATATATATATATATATATATATACATAGAGAGAGAGAGAGACAGCTATATATATATATATATATATATACATAGAGAGAGAGAGAGACAGCTATATATATATATATATATATATATATATATATATATATACATAGAGAGAGAGAGACAGCTATATATATATATATATATATATACATAGAGAGAGAGAGAGACAGCTATATATATATATACATAGAGAGAGAGAGACAGCTATATATATATATATATATATACATAGAGAGAGAGAGACAGCTATATATATATATATATATATATGCATAGAGAGAGAGAGACAGATATATATATATACATAGAGAGAGAGAGCTATATATATATATATATATATATATATATATAAATAGAGAGAGAGAGAGACAGCTATATATATATATACATAGAGAGAGAGAGAGAGACAGCTATATATATATATATATATATATATATATATATATGTGTATACATAGAGAGAGAGAGAGAATATATATACATACATGTGTGGCCCAGGTTTGTATACAGGGAGTGCAGAATTATTAGGCAAATGAGTATTTTGACCACATCATCCTCTTTATGCATGTTGTCTTACTCCAAGCTGTATAGGCTCGAAAGCCTACTACCAATTAAGCATATTAGGTGATGTGCATCTCTGTAATGAGAAGGGGTGTGGTCTAATGACATCAACACCCTATATCAGGTGTGCATAATTATTAGGCAACTTCCTTTCCTTTGGCAAAATGGGTCAAAAGAAGGACTTGACAGGCTCAGAAAAGTCAAAAATAGTGAGATATCTTGCAGAGGGATGCAGCACTCTTAAAATTGCAAAGCTTCTGAAGCGTGATCATCGAACAATCAAGCATTTCATTCAAAATAGTCAACAGGGTCGCAAGAAGCGTGGGGAAAAACCAAGGCGCAAAATAACTGCCCATGAACTGAGAAAAGTCAAGCGTGCAGCTGCCACGATGCCACTTGCCACCAGTTTTATCCATATTTCAGAGCTGCAACTTCACTGGAGTGCCCAAAAGCACAAGGTGTGCAATACTCAGAGACATGGACAAGGTAAGAAAGGCTGAAAGACGACCACCACTGATAAAGACACACAAGCTGAAACGTCAAGACTGGGCCAAGAAATATCTCAAGACTTTTTATGGACTGATGAAATGAGAGTGAGTCTTGATGGGCCAGATGGATGGGCCCGTGGCTGGATTGGTAAAGGGCAGAGAGCTCCAGTCCGACTCAGACGCCAGCAAGGTGGAGGTGGAGTACTGGTTTGGGCTGGTATCATCAAAGATGAGCTTGTGGGGCCTTTTCGGGTTGAGGATGGAGTCAAGCTCAACTCCCAGTCCTACTGCCAGTTCCTGGAAGACACCTTCTTCGAGCAGTGGTACAGGAAGAAGTCTGCATCCTTCAAGAAAAACATGATTTTCATGCAGGACAATGCTCCATCACACGCGTCCAAGTACTCCACAGCGTGGCTGGCAAGAAAGGGTATAACAGAAGAAAATCTAATGACATGGCCTCCTTGTTCACCTGATCTGAACCCCATTGAGAACCTGTGGTCCATCATCAAATGTGAGATTTACAAGGAGGGAAAACAGTACACCTCTCTGAACAGTGTCTGGGAGGCTGTGGTTGCTGCTGCACGCAATGTTGATGGTGAACAGATCAAAACACTGACAGAATCCATGGATGGCAGGCTTTTGAGTGTCCTTGCAAAGAAAGGTGGCTATATTGGTCACTGATTTGTTTTTGTTTTGTTTTTTTATGTCAGAAATGTATATTTGTGAATGTTGAGATGTTATATTGGTTTCACTGGTAAAAATAAATAATTGAAATGGGTATATATTTGTTTTTTGTTCAGTTGCCTAATAATTATGCACAGTAATAGTCACCTGCACACACAGATATCCCCCTAAAATAGCTAAAACTAAAAACAAACTAAAGACTACTTCCAAAAATATTCAGCTTTGATATTAATGAGTTTTTTGGGTTCATTGAGAACATGGTTGTTGTTCAATAATAAAATTAATCCTCAAAAATACAACTTGCCTAATAATTCTGCACTCCCTGTATATATGTTTGTATCTCATATGTATTTGTACTTATTTATACATATATAGTGATGGGAGATGATTTCTCTCTCTGTGAATATATATTTATAGTGCAGGGCAGTGTATACCATGGTATATAGGTATTTATATTTAGAGTATATCTATCTACACATATATACCCAGTCTGCAGTGTGTATATCACTAATATAGTTGTCGTACTTCCAGTTTGTGTGTAATGCTCGCAAATTGTGAGTTGCGCATCCATTCTGCAAATTGCGAGGCTCGAAGAGGGAGACGGAGGGAGAGAGAAGGAAGGAGAGGGAGAGAGAAGCAAGGAGGGGGAGGGAGAAGGAGAGGGGGAGAGAGAAGGAGAGAGTGAGTGAGAAGGAGAGAGAGAGAGTGAGAAGGAGAGGGAGTGAGAAGGAGAGGGGGAGAGAGAAGAAAGAAGGGGAAGGGGATAGAAGGAAGGAGAGAGAGTGAGAAGGAAAAAGAGAGAAAAGCCGCTCATTGCGAGACTAGCAAAAGGTGCTGAAAGGGAGAGAGAAGGAGGTGGAGAGAGAGAAGAAGATAGGGAGAAATAGAAGGCGGTAAGGAGAGAGAGCACAGGGAGAGAGAGTGTAGAGGGTGCAGAAAGAAGCAAAGGGGGGGGAAAAGAGGGTACACAGAGAGAGGGAGCGGGCGCAAAGATAGAGAGAATACAATAAGAGAGGGCACACAGACAGAAGACACCATTTTTAAGACTATATTATACCGAGGCTCACAATGGGAGACGGAGGGGGAGGGGAGGGAAAGTGACGGAGGGAGAGAGGAGGGAAGGAGAGGGAGAAATATGAAGGGGGGAGAGAAAAGGAAGGAGAGAGAGTGAGAAGGAGAGAGAGACATAGGGAGGAGACAGAGATAGTGAGAAGGAGAGGGAGAGAGAAGGAAGGAGAGTGAGGTGGAGAGAGAGAGAGAAAAGCTGCTCATTGCAAGGCTAGCAATGGGTCCCGGATGGGAGAGGGAGGTGGAGAGAGAGAAGAAGATAGGAAGAGATAAAAGGAGGGAAGGAGAGAGAGCACAGAGCGAGAGAGTGGAGAGGGTACAGAGATTGAGAGAGAGAATACAGAGAGAGGGCACACAGTGAGAGTGAGCACTGATAGAGGGAGAGCGTGCAGAGAGAGAGGGTACACAGAGAGAGGGAGCTGGCACAGAGATAGAGAGAATACACCATTGCAGTGTTTGATTCCCTGTTAGGTCATTGTACAAGTAGTGTGTTTAACCCATAAAGCCCTGGGCAGTCCTGTGTGTGACTAGAGGACCAGGTATAACAGGCGGCTCTGGTCTTAGACCTGGACTTTAGGCCAGTGACACAATGACTGATACAATAGCCCAGTATTAAATAAAATAATATCAGATCTGTGTCTACACAAACATACATCGCTGGATGATCATTTGGGTAGGTATTATTAAATTACATTTATTTAACAGTTTCATTTATTTTTCATTTTGTTGTATTATTTTATTATTTTAATTGTATTTTTTTATTTGATTTTTTTTTTACTTGAATTTTTTATTATAATGTAATCTAATTTTTTTTTAACGTTTTTTTGTGTTTGTAGTTAATTGTATTAGTGTAGTGTTTTTTATACTTAGGCACATCAGGTGTTACGTTTGGGTACCATAGTGGTCTATATAGACTCCTGTGGCTGTTAAGGCTTGGTTTTAGCGTACCATGGGAGCCTATATAGACCCCCATGGTATTTTGGAGTACCATTAGATACCATGGGGGTCCTTTTAGGATAGGCATAGCATAGGATCTATATAGAATGGGAAGGTATACTGGGTTAATATTGATTATTATTATTGTTTATTTGTAATGCACCAATACTAGTGAGTTGTGTGTCTGTGCTATCCTAATTACTATCCTAGATTATGTGTCATTGTGTATTGGTGGTTGCTTCCTTAGTGTATACCTAAAGTTGTGTGGTGTTTTGGTGCCACTGTACTCTGTACATCAGTTACAGTGTGGTGAAACATGTAAATGTGTTGGAATGGCCGAGTCACAGCCCAGACCTCAAGCCAATAGAAAATCTGTGGTCAGACTTAAAGCTTGCTGCTCACAAGCACAAACCATCCAACTTGAAGGAGGAATGGGCAAAAATCCCAGTGGTAAGATGTGGCAAGCTCATAGAGACTTATCCAAAGTGACTTGGAGCTGTGATTGTCTCAAAAAGTATTGAATTTAGGGGCTGAATAGTTAAGCACATTGAATTTTTCTGTTATTTTGTCCTATTTGTTATTTGTTTCACAATAAAAAAAAAATCGTAGAAGATATTGCCTATATCCTTAGGTTTATGTTGTGTTATCCTATTTTTATCTATTCATTTTTCATATCTTTTCTGGGGAAGCTTTTTCCTTATTTTATTCACTAGATATTTTCCAGATTTGTTTCCAAGATGATATTGATTCATTTATTAATCTTACTAATATCAATTCCCTAATAACGTCTGGATCTATATTTGTTTTATTAGATCTTTCTAATTGTATTAGCCTAATGTTCAACTTTCTTAAAGATAGACCCCTTTGTTTTTTAAGGTGTATATTCCAAGAGGTTAATAAACCCCTCACAAAGGCTTTGTGTGTATTCCACACAAGCACGTCTGAGTCTACCGAGCCTTTGTCAATTAAAAAAAAACATTTTAATTCATGTTTTAATTTCTCCTTATATTCTAGACTTTTCTGTAGACAAATCAGAGTGGGTGTGACTTGGCCTGTGCTCTGTAATCAGGATCCAGGTGAGAGTGGGTGTGGCTTGGCCTGTGCTCTGTAATCAGGGTCCAGGTGAGAGTGGGTGTGACTTGGCCTGTGTTCTGTAATCAGGGTCCAGGTGAGAGTGGGTGTGGCTTGGCCTGTGCTCTGTAATCAGGATCCAGGTGAGAGTGGGTGTGGCTTGGCCTGTGCTCTGTAATCAGGGTCCAGGTGAGAGTGGGTGTGGCTTGGCCTGTGCTCTGTAATCAGGATCCAGGTGAGAGTGGGTGTGGCTTGGCCTGTGCTCTGTAATCAGGGTCCAGGTGAGAGTGGGTGTGGCTTGGCCTGTGCTCTGTAATCAGGGTCCAGGTGAGAGTGGGTGTGGTTTGTCCTGTGCTCTGTAATCAGGGTCCAGGTGAGAGTGGGTGTGGTTTGGCCTGTGCTCTGTAATCAGGGTCCAGGTGAGAGTGGATGTGGCTTGGCCTGTGTTCTGTAATCAGGATCCAGGTGAGAGTGGGTGTGGTTTGGCCTGTGCTCTGTAATCAGGGTCCAGGTGAGAGTGGGTGTTGCTTGGCCTGTGCTCTGTAATCAGGGTCCAGGTGAGAGTGGGTGTGGCTTGGCATGTGCTCTGTCATCAGGGTCCGATGTGAGAGTGGGTGTGGCTTGGCTTGTGTTCTGTAATCAGGGTCCAGGTGAGAGTGGGTGTGGTTTGGCCTGTGTAAAGGTTTGTCTGTGTGCATTTTGTCGTGTTCTGTTGAATCAGTTCTGTGAGGCAGGGCAGTGTTTTATGTCCTGTGCTCATTTATCATTGTAAAGGTGAGTAGGCGGGGTCTATTTTAACAAGGGAAGGAGCGAACTTAGGAGCTTGCAATAATTTCTAGTGTAAGTGTAGTTAGTGTGTAGGAGATTAAATAAAATCAGGGAATTCAAAGAAAAGAGGTATTATAAGAAAAAGTAGAAAACAAAAAAATATATATTTTTCTTTGTTTTGTTTGGGTTAAGGTGAAGAAAAGCCATCTTTATACAAATACATTGATTTGTTTTCTCACTGTATTTTTGTAACTAATAATTATGAGTCAGTCCAGCGGCAACCTCACAGAGTGTACATCCTGCCACATGTATGCACTACTGATACAGATGATCCAAGGTCCATACCTCTGTGACAGGTGTGAGCATGTTGCCTCTCTGGAAGCTCACATTGGAGAACTAGAGAGGAGAATTGCAGCACTTAGTGATATTGTTACACTGGAAAAGGGAGCCGATAGAGCTGGAGGAGTGGGAGGGCAGAATAGGCAGAGCAACAGACAGGTTTTGGTGGTAGGGGACTCTATTATTAGGAAGGTAGACAGGGTGATTTCTCACCCAGATCCCAGCAATCGAACAGTTTGCTGTCTCCCGGGTGCTCGGGTTCAGCATGTTGTGTATCGGGCGGAAAAAAATTGGGAGAGGCTGGAAATGAACCTCTCTCTCTCTCTCTCTCTCTCTTTTTATCTCATATGTATTAATATAGTTGTCGTGCTTCAAGTTTGTGTGTAATGCCTGGATATTGCGAGTTGCGCATCCGTGCTGCAAATTGCGAGGCTCGAAAAGGGAGACGGAGGGAGAGAGAAGGAAGGAGAGGGAGAGAGAAGGAAGGAGGGGGAGAGAGAAGGAAGGAGAGGGAGGGAGAAGCAAGGAGGGGGAGGGAGTGAGAAGGATTTTAATTTTAAATTTCTTATTGCAGTTTCAATTTCAGATGGGGCTATTTCTCTATTTAAATCTATTGCCTGTTCTTTTGTTACGCTAGGAAGTTATTATTATTTATTTATAATGCACCAACAAATACCTAAGTGCTGTACATAAGATAAGTTCCAGGCAAAGGGAAATCGAAAATTAAGACATAGCAAAGCAAGCAGGGCCTCAAGCCAATAGAAAATCTGTGGTCAGACTTAAAGATTGCTGTTCACAAGCACAAACCATCCAACTTGAAGGAGCTGGAGCAGTTTTGCAAGGAGGAATGGGCAAAAATCCCAGTGGTAAAATGTGGCAAGCTCATAAAGACTTATCCAAAGCTACATGGAGCTGTGATTGCCGCAAAAGGTGACTCTACAAAGTATTGACTTTAGGGGGTGAATAGTTAAGCACATTGAATTTTTCTGTTATTTTGTCCTATTTGTTATTTGTTTCACAATAAAAAAAAAACATCTTCAAAGTTGTGGCATGTTCTGTAAATTAAATGATGCAAATCCTCAAACAATCCATGTTACTTCCAGGTTGTGAGGCAACAAAACACGAAAAATGCCAAGGGGGTGAATACTTTTTCAAGGCACTGTATACTGTCTGGCCCTGGTGCTTTAATAGATTTAAAATTTCTTATTGCAGTTTAAATTTCAGACAAGGCTATTTCTCTATTTAAATCTATCGCCTGTTCTTTTGCTAATCTAGGAAGTTATTATTATTATTGATTATTTATATTGTGCCAACATATTCCGTAGTGCTGTACATATGTTCCAGGCAAAGGTAAATACAAATTAAGACTTGGAATCCAGTGTCCATGGTGCTTTCCCCAAAGCACATTGCAGGATTGAAACTCGCAGACTTACTACCTAAAGGTATTGTGAGTGGTAAAGGAGGGAGAGAGAGGTGATGAGCGTGTTAGGGTGGAAGGTGATACGCTTCTTTAAAGAGATGCGATTTTAGGGAGGTTTTGAATGTTTTGAGGCAGAAGGATAATCTGGTGGAGCGAGGCAAGGAGTTCCAGAGAGAAAAGTCCTGAAGGCGAAAGTGAGAGGAGGTGACAAGAGTTGTAGAAAGAAGAAGGTCATTAGCAGAATGAAGAGGGCGGGTGGGGGAGTATTTGGAGATGAGAGCAGAGAGGTACAGGGGACCGCTATTGTTGAGGGCTTTGTAAGTTTGGGTCATGATTTTCCTTTTATTCTAGAGGCTAAGGGAAGCCAGTGGAGTGATTGACAGAGAGGTGATGCCGACACTGAACGTTGTGTATGGAAGATGAGTCTAGCAGAGGTGTTCATTATGGATTGAAGTGGAGACAGTCGGGTGGTGGGTAAGCCAACAAGAAGCAAGTTGCAGTAGTCAAGTTGAGAAATGACAAGAGAGTGTATAAGGATTTTAGTTGTGTCTTGTGTAATATAGCGGCAAATTCTGGAGATGTTTTTTTAGATGGAGAAGACAAGGAGTTTCAGCGTTTCCAAAAATGTTTGTATATCTCCCCTACTTGATTTAATGACATTTACTTGTTCTTCTACATTGTATAATTGTCTGTAAAAATCGTAGAAGATATTGCCTATATCCTTAGGTTTATGTTGTGTTATCCTATTTTTATCTATTCATTTTTCATATCTTTTCTGGGGAAGCTTTTTCCTTATTTTATTCACTAGATATTTTCCACATTTGTTTCCAAGATGATATTGATTCATTTTATTAATCTTACTAATATCAATTCCCTAATAACGTCTGGATCTATATTTGTTTTATTAGATCTTTCTAATTGTATTAGCCTAATGTTCAACTTTCTTAAAGATAGACCCCTTTGTTTTTTAAGGTGTATATTCCAAGAGGTTAATAAACCCCTCACAAAGGCTTTGTGTGTATTCCACACAAGCACGTCTGAGTCTACCGAGCCTTTGTCAATTAAAAAAAAACATTTTAATTCATGTTTTAATTTCTCCTTATATTCTAGACTTTTCTGTAGATAAATCAGAGTGGGTGTGACTTGGCCTGTGCTCTGTAATCAGGATCCAGGTGAGAGTGGGTGTGGCTTGGCCTGTGCTCTGTAATCAGGGTCCAGGTGAGAGTGGGTGTGACTTGGCCTGTGCTCTGTAATCAGGATCCAGGTGAGAGTGGGTGTGGCTTGTCCTGTGCTCTGTAATCAGGGTCCAGGTGAGAGTGGGTGTGGCTTGGCCTGTGCTCTGTAATCAGGGTCCAGGTGAGAGTGGGTGTGGCTTGGCCTGTGCTCTGTAATCAGGATCCAGGTGAGAGTGGGTGTGGCTTGGCCTGTGCTCTGTAATCAGGGTCCAGGTGAGAGTGGGTGTGGTTTGTCCTGTGCTCTGTAATCAGGGTCCAGGTGAGAGTGGGTGTGGTTTGGCCTGTGCTCTCTAATCAGGGTCCAGGTGAGAGTGGGTGTGGCTTGGCCTGTGTTCTGTAATCAGGATCCAGGTGAGAGTGGGTGTGGTTTGGCCTGTGCTCTGTAATCAGGGTCCAGGTGAGAGTGGGTGTTGCTTGGCCTGTGCTCTGTAATCAGGGTCCAGGTGAGAGTGGGTGTGGCTTGGCCTGTGTTCTGTAATCAGGGTCCAGGTGAGAGTGGGTGTGGCTTGGCATGTGCTCTGTCATCAGGGTCCGATGTGAGAGTGGGTGTGGCTTGGCTTGTGTTCTGTAATCAGGGTCCAGGTGAGAGTGGGTGTGGTTTGGCCTGTGTAAAGGTTTGTCTGTGTGCATTTTGTTGTGTTCTGTTGAATCAGTTCTGTGAGGCAGGGCAGTGTTTTATGTCCTGTGCTCATTTATCATTGCAAAGGTGAGTAGGCAGGGTCTATTTTAACAAGGGAAGGAGCGAACTTAGGAGCTTGCAATAATTTCTAGTGTAAGTGTAGTTAGTGTGTAGGAGATTAAATAAAATGAGGGAATTCAAAGAAAAGAGGTATTATAAGAAAAAGTAGAAAACAAAAAAATATATATTTTTCTTTGTTTTGTTTGGGTTAAGGTGAAGAAAAGCCATCTTTATACAAATACATTGATTTGTTTTCTCACTGTATTTTTGTAACTAATAATTATGAGTCAGTCCAGCGGCAACCTCACAGAGTGTACATCCTGCCACATGTATGCACTACTGATACAGATGATCCAAGGTCCATACCTCTGTGACAGGTGTGAGCATGTTGCCTCTCTGGAAGCTCAAATTGGAGAACTAGAGAGGAGAATTGCAGCACTTAGTGATATTGTTACACTGGAAAAGGGAGCTGATAGAGCTGGAGGAGTGGGAGGGCAGAATAGGCAGAGCAACAGACAGGTTTTGGTGGTAGGGGACTCTATTATTAGGAAGGTAGACAGGGTGATTTGTCACCCAGATCCCAGCAATCGAACAGTTTGCTGTCTCCCGGGTGCTCGGGTTCAGCATGTTGTGGATCGGGCGGAAAAAAATTGGGAGAGGCTGGAAATGAACCTCTCTCTCTCTCTCTCTCTCTCTCTCTCTCTCTCTTTTTATCTCATATGTATTAATATAGTTGTCGTGCTTCAAGTTTGTGTGTAATGCCTGGATATTGCGAGTTGCGCATCCGTGCTGCAAATTGCGAGGCTCGAAAAGGGAGACGGAGGGAGAGAGAAGGAAGGAGAGGGAGAGAGAAGGAAGGAGGGGGAGAGAGAAGGAAGGAGAGGGAGGGAGAAGCAAGGAGGGGGAGTGAGTGAGAAGGATTTTAATTTTAAATTTCTTATTGCAGTTTCAATTTTAGATGGGGCTATTTCTCTATTTAAATCTATTGCCTGTTCTTTTGTTACGCTAGGAAGTTATTATTATTTATTTATAATGCACCAACAAATACCTAAGTGCTGTACATAAGATAAGTTCCAGGCAAAGGGAAATCGAAAATTAAGACATAGCAAAGCAAGCAGGGCCTCAAGCCAATAGAAAATCTGTGGTCAGACTTAAAGATTGCTGTTCACAAGCACAAACCATCCAACTTGAAGGAGCTGGAGCAGTTTTGCAAGGAGGAATGGGCAAAAATCCCAGTGGTAAGATGTGGCAAGCTCATAAAGACTTATCCAAAGCTACATGGAGCTGTGATTGCCGCAAAAGGTGACTCTACAAAGTATTGACTTTAGGGGGTGAATAGTTAAGCACATTGAATTTTTCTGTTATTTTGTCCTATTTGTTATTTGTTTCACAATAAAAAAAAACATCTTCAAAGTTGTGGCATGTTCTGTAAATTAAATGATGCAAATCCTCAAACAATCCATGTTACTTCCAGGTTGTGAGGCAACAAAACACAAAAAATGCCAAGGGGGTGAATACTTTTTCAAGGCACTGTGTACTGTCTGGCCCTGGTGCTTTAATAGATTTAAAATTTCTTATTGCAGTTTAAATTTCAGACAAGGCTATTTCTCTATTTAAATCTATCACCTGTTCTTTTGCTAATCTAGGAAGTTATTATTATTATTGATTATTTATATTGTGCCAACATATTCCGTAGTGCTGTACATATGTTCCAGGCAAAGGTAAATACAAATTAAGACTTGGAATCCAGTGTCCATGGTGCTTTCCCCAAAGCACATTGCAGGATTGAAACTCGCAGACGTACTACCTAAAGGTATTGTGAGTGGTAAAGGAGGGAGAGAGAGGTGATGAGCGTGTTAGGGTGGAAGGTGATACGCTTTATTAAAGAGATGCATTTTTAGGGAGGTTTTGAATGTTTTGAGGCAGAAGGATAATCTGGTGGAGCGAGGCAAGGAGTTCCAGAGAGAAAAGTCCTGAGGGCGAGAGTGAGAGTAGGTTACAAGAGTTGTAGAAAGAAGAAGGTCATTAGCAGAACGAAGAGGGCGGGTGGGGGAGTATTTAGAGATGAGAGCAGAGAGGTAAAGGGGAGAGCTATTATTGAGGGCTTTGTAATTTTGGGTCATGATTTTCTTTTTATTGTAGAGGCTAGGGAAGCCAGTGGAGTGATTGACAGAGAGGTGATGCCGACACTGAACGTTGTGTACGGAAGATGAGTCTAGCAGAGGTGTTCATTATGGATTGAAGTGGGGAAAAGTTGGGTGGTGGGTAGGCCAACAAGAAGCAAGTTGCAGTAGTGGATGGAGAAGACAAGGAGTTTCAGCGTTTCCAAAAATGTTTGTATAACTCCCCTACTTGGTTTAATGAAATTTACTTGTTCTTCTACATTGTATAATTGTCTGTAAGAATCGTAGAAGATATTGCCTATATCCTTAGGTTTATGTTGTGTTATCCCATTTTTATCTATTCATTTTTCATATCTTTTCTGGGGAAGCTTCTTCCTTATTTTATTCACTAGATATTTTCCAGATTTGTTTCCAAGATGATATTGATTCATTTATTAATCTTACTAATATCAATTCCCTAATAACGTCTGGATCTATATTTGTTTTATTAGATCTTTCTAATTGTATTAGCCTAATGTTCAACTTTCTTAAAGATAGACCCCTTTGTTTTTTAAGGTGTATATTCCAAGAGGTTAATAAACCCCTCACAAAGGCTTTGTGTGTATTCCACACAAGCACGTCTGAGTCTACCGAGCCTTTGTCAATTAAATAAAAACGTTTCAATTCATGTTTTAATTTCTCCTTATATTCTAGACTTTTCTGTATATAAATCAGAGTGGGTGTGACTTGGCCTTTGCTCTGTAATCAGGGTCCAGGTGAGAGTGGGTGTGGTTTGGCCTGTGCTCTGTAATCAGGGTCCAGGTGAGAGTGGGTGTGGTTTGGCCTGTGCTCTGTAATCAGGGTCCAGGTGAGAGTGGGTGTGGCTTGGCCCGTGCTCTGTAATCAGGGTCCAGGTGAGAGTGGGTGTGGCTTGGCCTGTGCTCTGTAATCAGGGTCCAGGTGAGAGTGGGTGTGGCTTGGCCTGTGCTCTGTAATCAGGGTCCAGGTGAGAGTGGGTGTGGTTTGGCCTGTGTAAAGGTTTGTCTGTGTGCATTTTGTTGTGTTCTGTTGAATCAGTTCTGTGAGGCAGGGCAGTGTTTTATGTCCTGTGCTCATTTATCATTGTACAGGTGAGTAGGCGGGGTCTATTTTAACAAGGGAAGGAGCGAACTTAGGAGCTTGCAATAATTTCTAGTGTAAGTGTAGTTAGTGTGTAGGAGATTGAATAAAAGGAGGGAATTCAAAGAAAAGAGGTATTATAAGAAAAAGTAGAAAACAAAAAATATATATATTTTTCTTTGTTTTGTTTGGGTTAAGGTGAAGAAAAGCCATCTTTATACAAATACATTGATTTGTTTTCTCACTGTATTTTTGTGACTGATAATTATGAGTCAGTCCAGCGGCAACCTCACTCAGTGTACATCCTGCCAAATGTATGCACTACTGATACAGATGATCCAGGGTCCATACCTCTGTGACAGGTGTGAGCATGTTGCCTCTCTGGAAGCTCAAATTGGAGAACTAGAGAGGAGAATTGCAACACTTCATGATATTGTCACACTGGAAAAGGGAGCCGAAAGAGCTGGAGGAGTGGGAGGGCAGAATAGGCAGAACAACAGACAGGTTTTGGTGGTAGGGGACTCTATTATTAGGAAGGTAGACAGGGTGATTTGTCACCCAGATCCCAGCAATCGAACAGTTTGCTGTCTCCCGGGTGCTCGGGTTCAGCATGTTGTGGATCGGGCGGAAAAAAATTGGGAGGGGCTGGAAATGAACCGGCGGTCTTGGTATATATTGGTACCAATGACAAAGTAAGTGAAAGATGGAGTGTCCTAAATGGGAGACTTTAATTACCCTGAAATAAACTGGATAAATGAGACCAGCAGCTCAGCTAAGGGGAGCAGGTTCTTGAGTACACTCAGGGATCATTATCTGGCCCATGTAATACAAGAACCTACTAGAAATGGGGCCATCTTGGATAATAATATTGATATAATATCAAATGTTAAAATAGGGGAACACTTGGGGAACAGTGATCAAAACACAGTCTCATTTGAGATTTAATACAAAAAACAGAGTTGTAAGGGGCCAACAAAAACTCTAAATTGTAAAAGGGCTAGCTTTAATGGGGTAGGGGCAGCAATACAACATATAGACTGTGACATAGAACTTACAGGGAAAATACTGAAAATAAATGGACAACATTCAAATCCTTAATAAATAAACATACTCATCAGCATGTACCATGTGGAAATAAAATGAATAGGATTAAATCACATCCCATGTGGCTTAACAATGATTTAAAGATCATGATGAGGAAAAATAAACATGCATTTATATTATACAAGAAGGAGGGAACAAAGGCAGCTTTATGTGACTATAAGGAAATCAACAAGGCTTGCAAAAAGGGCTATTAGACTGGATAAAATAGAAAATGAGAAGTCAGTTGCAAAGGAAAGTAACCCTAAAATATTTTTAAAATATAATAATGGGAAGAAGGCGAGGAAGGAAGCTATAGGAAAATTACAATGTGACACAGTCTGATAATTAGTGACCAGGAAAAGGCAGATGAGCTAAATAGGTTATTTTCTTCTGTATACACAAGGGAGGTACCAGTGGTTGGGTTACTGCAACATAATGGGGCTACACTACCATCACTAAATAATTGGTTAACACAGGAAGAAATCCAAAAGATATTGGAGAAAATAAATGTTAATAAAGCCCCAGGTCCTGATGGAATACATCCACGGGTACTGAGGGAACTGGGTTCTGTAATAGCCAAACCATTATATCTAATCTTTCAAGACTCACTCACCACAGGGTCTCTACCAGATGACTGGAGAAAAGCAGAGGTGATACCTATATTTAAGAAGGGATCTAGAGCAAATTCGGGGAATTATAGATCAGTGAGCCTCACTTCTGTAGTTGGGAAGCTTTTAGAAGGGTTAATAAGGGACAGAATACAAGAATATGTCTATTTGAACAAGATCATACGATCACAGATTTATGAAGGATAGGTCATGTCAGACCAATCTAATTAGTTTCTATGAGGAGGTTAGTAGGAACTTGGATCAGGGCAACTCATTGGATGTAGTCTTTTTTTGATTTTTCAAAGGCATTTGATACAGTGCCACAAGGAAGACTAGTGAGCAAACTAAGGGATATGGGAATTGCAGTAAATATCTGCTCGTGGATCGAGAGCTGGCTAAAAGACAGTAAGCAAAGGGCTGTTGTAAATGGAACATACTCCGATTGGACTAATGTGGTAAGTGGGGTTCCTCAGGGTTCATTATTAGGTCCTCTCCTTTTTAACATATTTATTAATGACGTAGAGCTAGGACTCGAAATTAGTGTCTCCATTTTTGCTGATGACACTAAGTTGTGCAAGGTAATAAAATCAGATAATGATGTACTTTCCATACAAAGGGATTTGCATAAATTAGAGAAATGGGTGGCTAAATGGCAGATGAGATGTAATACAAATAAATTTAAGGTTATGCATTTGGGAAGGAAAAATAGCCATCACATATATAGTTGTGAGCATAGGAGCCGTTGCTCACGCGAAGCGAGGGATGCAGTTTGCGGAAGGTGGAGGCTCCAACGACGGCTGTGTTTGTCCGAAAATGCAGACACTCACAAAACAAGGGGCCGCATTTGCGGAGGTGGAGGCTCAAAGGTGCCTCAAACGCGGTTAAAAAAACACACACACGCAAAACGTAGAAAAAAAAAACGACCTCAGAACCAATCTTAACGTAACAAACACCCACATGCACGAAAAATGGCGGAACCGCGCACACCAAAAAATAGTCAAAACACACCAAATACTCACAAAATATACATAAAAAGCTTACCCATAGAAGGCGGGGGGGGGAGTGCACCCAGGACCGCTAAAAGTGAAGTTACACCTCCATTTAAGTCCAAATTCCTGAGTTCAGACACACGAAAATCCCCTAAGCAAGAGAAAAAATGGCCGCCGAAAAAAACGAAAACAAGACTCAAAGCCCAGCCACGTACAATTTACCCAAGAAGGGATCCGAGATAAGCTCAGAATCCTGCATTAACCCCACGGGATCCGAGATAAGCTCGGAGACCTGCATTAACCCATTAACCATCGCAGTGGACCCCCGCTGCAATGAAAATACAAAATTCCCGCGTTACGGGTCCTTAAAGGACCGTAAAGGTCCTTAAAGGACCGGTTATAAAAGAAAACAAATATACACTATCACCCTGTCACTCATGGGAGTCAATACAGACCCCCATAAGCACTTAATTAACCCCCTCACTCATGGGGGTCAATACAGACCCCCATAAACCCCTAATTAACCCTGTCACTCATGGGGGTCAATATAGACCCCCATAAGCCCTTCATTAACCCTGTCACTCATAAGGGGTCAATACAGACCCCCATAAACCTTCATTAATCCTGTCACTCATGGGGGTCAATACAGACCCCCAAAAAAACCCTAATTAACCCTGTCACTCATCGGGGTCAATATAAACCCCCATAAGCCCTTCATTAACCCTGTCACTCATGGGGGTCAATACAGACCCCCATAAGCACTTAATTAACCCCCTCACTCATGGGGGTCAATACAGACCCCCATAAACCCCTAATTAACCCTGTCACTCATGGGGGTCAATATAGACCCCCATAAGCCCTTCATTAACCCTGTCACTCATGGGGGTCAATACAGACCCCCATAAACCTTCATTAATCCTGTCACTCATGGGGGTCAATACAGACCCCCCAAAAAAACCTAATTAACCCTGTCACTCATCGGGGTCAATATAAACCCCCATAAGCCCTTCATTAACCCTGTCACTCATGGGGGTCAATACAGACCCCCATAAGCACTTAATTAACCCCCTCACTCATGGGGGTCAATACAGACCCCCATAAACCCCTAATTATCCCTGTCATTTATGGGGGTCAATATAGACCCCCATAAGCCCTTCATTAACCCTGTCACTCATGGGGGTCAATATAGACCCCATAAGGCCTTCATTAACCCTGTCACTCATGGGGATCAATATAGACCCCCATAAGCCCTTCATTAACACTGTCACTCATGGGGGTCAATACAGCCCTTCATAAGCACTTAATTAACCCCCTCACTCATGGGGGTCAATACAGACCCCCATAAACCCCTAATTAACCCTGTCACTCATGGGGGTCAATATAGACCCCCATAAGCCCTTCAATAGCCCTGTCACTCATGTGGGTCAATACAGACCCCCATACGCACTTAATTAACCCCGTCACTCATGAGGGTCAATACAGCCCCCCATAAGCCCTTAATTAACCCCCTCACTCATGGTGGCCAATACAGACCCCCATAAACTGCTAAATAACCCTGTCACACATGGGAGTCCATACAGACCCTCATAAGCCTCTATTTAACCCCATCAGTCCCATAAGGGTATATTAAGACCCTTATGGGCCTGTAACAACCCAACATTAACCACATAAGTGCCATGACGGTCCTCAAGGACCCTCATGACACTAAGTATAAACACTACACTGCACTATACCCCTCAAATAAAACATTAAATATCAACTAAACACCCTCTACACTAACCTATTAACACCTACACTACCTCCTAATAACCCCCACCCCTCTAATTACATAAAATAAAAAAGCCTAAAGTCACAAAAAATGTAAAATCTACATTACATAAAATAAAAAACCTAAGTCACAAAATATAAAAAATCTACATTACAGAAAATAAAAAAACTTAAGTCACAAAAAATAAAAAAGGGAACATTACAGAAAATAAAAAACACACATTACAACGCCCCCCCCCCCCCCCACTACAGAAAAAAAAAATTACACACCTGAAAAGGAAATACATATAATACATACAATACAATACATACAATACAATATAATGCAATACAATTAAATACAATACAATATACCCCTATCTAATACACAATACATTCTATCTAATATACATACCCCAATCTATCTAAATAAATACCATAATCTAATATACATCCTATCTATCTAATATACATCACACAATCTATCTAAATAAATACCACAATCTAATATACAATACATGCTATGCTATCTATATAAAACACATACCCCTAGCTAACATACAATAAATGCTATCTATATATAAAATAATCTAATTCTAAGCTAAAATAAAATAATTAAGACCACTTACCTTTGCAGATGTCCATTCAGATCAGCCACCTAGGGAAAAAAATAATAAAAAAATTAGTGCAACACGTTTACAGTAAATACTAAACATTCAAAATATTATACTCACCTTTACGGCATGTCCCGTCCTGATTCTCCGTTGCGGCAGCTGTTAAAAAAAACATAACATTAATACAGAAATAGAAAAACAAAAAAAACATAATCTACATTGTACTTATCTCCCCGGGATGTCTCCGGCCTCCTCCTCTTCTGCCACGCCCTGTAAAAAAAAAATACTTACATCCGCACTCACGTACATCCCCAACGCTAATGAGGCTCCCAGAGACTTTTCCGGAAAAAAATAGGCAATGGCGCCTTCTGATTGGTTGAAATCGCTGTCTATCAAATTCACCCAATCAGGAGGCGCCAATGTGTGAGCCAATCAGAAAGTGATACACCCTAAAATCCCACTCTGATTGGATAATGCACCTGTTAATCTTTTTTTAAACCAATCACAAGGCGCAGATGCCTTCAGTCAATCACAATGGAATACACCCTCACAGGGTGATTGGCTGGAGGCATCTGCGCATTCTGATTGGTAGCACTGACAATAGCCAATCACAATGGAATACACCCCCACGTACTGATTGGTGAAGGATTTGCGCCTTCTCATTGGCTATTGTCAATGTCAATCAGTATTACAGCCAATGGGAAGGCGCAGATGTCTTCACCAATCAGTACGTGGGGGAGTATTCCATTGTGATTGGCTGATGGCAATAAAGCGTTCGGATTGGTTCAAATAAAGATTGACAGGTGCGTTATCCAATCAGCGTGGTATTTTGGGGTGTATCCCTTTCTCATTGGTTCACAATTGGCGTCTTCTCATTGGCTGAATTTGATAGACAGCGTTTTCAGCCAATCAGAAGCCGCCATTGCCAATTTTATTCTGGAAGACTCCGTAGGAAGCTCATTAGCGTCAGGGCGGATGTGTGTCGTTTTTTTAAAAGAGCGCGGATGCTTCCGGGGCACAACACGAGGAGGCCGGAGACATCGCGGGGAGGTAAGTATAATGTAGATTGTGTTTATTTTACTTTGTTTCATGTTTATGTGTGTGTGCTAATGTAATGTTTTTTTTTAACATGGGCTGCGCCGCAGAAGCAAAGATGAAGGACGTGACATGCTGGGACGGGACATGCTGGAAAGGTGAGTAGAATAATTAGAATAATTAGAATGTTTATTTTATGTAAACGTGTTGTAGTAATTTTTTTTACCTATTTTACCCTAGGTTGGTGATCTGAAGAAACATCTCAAAGGTAAGTGGTCTTAATTATTTTATTGTAGCTTAGAATTAGGGTTGCTATATAGAGATAGCATGTATTGTATATTAGATAGATAGGGGGATGTATAGTACATAGATAGTATTTATTGTGTATTAGATAGCTAGGGGATGTATATTAGTTATATAGTATTGTATATTAGATAGGGGGATGTATATTAGATATGGGGGATGTATATTAGATATGGGGGATGTATAGTACATAGATAGTATTTATTGTGTATTAGATAGATAGGGGATGTATATTAGTTAGATAGTATTGTATATTAGATAGGGGGATGTATATTAGATATGGGGGATGTATAATAGATAAGGGGGATGTATATTACATAGGGGTGTATTGTATTGTATTATATTGTATGTATTGTATTGTATGCATTACATGTATTTCCTTTTCAGGTGTGTAATTTTTTTTTTCTGTAGTGGGGGGGGGGGGGTGTAATGTATTTTTTTTTCTGTAATGTTCCTTTTTTATTTTTTGTGACTTAGGTTTTTTTTTTTTTCTGTAATGTACATTTTTTATTTTTGGTGTTTTTTTTTTTATTTGATGTAATGTAGATGGGGGAGGGTCTGTCTGTCTATCTATCTATCTCTCTGTCTGTCTATCCCTCTGTCTGTCTATCTATTCCTCTGTCTGTCTATCCCTCTGTCTGTTTATCTATCTATCCCTCTGTATGTCTATCTATCTATCCCTCTGTCTGTCTATCTATCTAACCCTCTGTCTGTCTATCTATCTAACCCACTGTCTGTCTATCTATCTCTCTGTCTATCCCTCTATCTATCCCTTTGTCTGTCTATCCCTCTGTCTATCTATCTATCTATCTATCTATCTATCTATCTATCTATCTATCTATATATCAGCTCTGTCTGTCTATCTATCTATCTATCTATCCCTCTGTCTGTCTATCTATCTATTCCTCTGTTTGTCTATCTATCCCTCTGTCTGTCTATCTATCTATCCCTCTGTCTGTCTATCTATCTATCTATCCCTCTGTCTGTCTATCTTTCTATCCCTCTGTATGTCTATCTATCACTCTGTCTGTCTATCCCTCTTTCTGTCTATCTATCTATCCCTTTGTCTATCTATCTATCCCTCTGTCTGTCTATCTATTCCTCTGTCTGTCTATCTATCTAACCCTCTGTCTATCTATCCCTCTGTCTGTCTATCCCTCTGTCTATATCCCTCTGTCTATCTATCTATCCCTCTGTCTGTCTATCCCTCTGTCTATCTATCTGTCTATCCCTCTGTCTGTCTATCTATCTCTCTTTCTATCCCTCTGTCTATCTATCCCTCTGTCTGTCCCTCTGTCTATCTATCCCTCTATCTATCCCTCTGTCTGTCTATCTGACTGTCTGTTTGTCTATCTGTCTATCTATCCCTCTGTCTGTCTATCTATCCCTCTGTCTGTCTGTCTATCTATCTATCCCTCTGTCTGTCTATCTATCCCTCTGTCTGTCTGACTGTCTGTTTGTCTATCTATCTGTCTATCCCTCTGTCTGTCTATCTATCCCTCTGTCTGTCTATCTGACTGTCTGTTTGTTTATCTATCTGTCTATCTATCCCTCTGTCTGTCTATCTATCTATCCCTCTGTCTGTCTGTCTATCCCTCTGTCTGTCTATCTGACTGTCTGTTTGTTTATCTATCTGTCTATCTATCCCTCTGTCTGTCTATCTGACTGTCTGTTTGTCTATCTATCTATCTATCTATCTATCTCTCTGTCTATCTATCTATCCCTCTGTCTGTCTATCCCTCTGTCTGTCTGTCTATCCCTCTCTCCCGTCCCCCTCTCTCTCTCCCTCCTTCTCTCTCTGCCCTCCCTCCCCCTCCAGTATGGTGTCACAGCTCCTGACCCCTCTCCCTCCCTCCCCCTCCCAGTATGGTGTCACAGCTCCAGACCCCTCTCTCTCTCCCTCTCTCTCTTCCCCTCCCCCTACCAGTATGATGTCACAGCTCCAGACCCTCCTCTCTCTCTCCCCCTTCCTCCCCCTATCTCCCTCCCTCTCTCACCCTCTATTTCTCCTCCCCTCCTTCTCCCCCTCCATCTTTCTCTCCCCCTCCCAGTATGGTGTCACAGCTCCAGACCCCTCTCCCTCTCTTCCCCTCCCTCTCTCCTCCCTCCCCCGCCCAGTATGATGTCACAGCTCCAGACCCCCCCTCTCTCCCCCCTCCCTGTCTCTCCCCCTCCTTCTCTCTCCCCATCCCTCCCACCATCCCCCTCCCTTCCCCCCTCTCTCTCCCAGTATGGTGTCACAGCTCCAGACCCCTCTGTGTGTATCACTTGTATCCCCGGGTCTGTGCAGCTTCCTGTCTCGGCACACAGTGATCAATACAATAACACAATCAGTCCTATCTTTACATTTGTATGTGCAGAGTGAGAGACAGATGTATATACAAAGCGTCACCATGGAAACAAGATTACATTAGAGGCCCGCCCCCTAATGTGACGAGGGGATCCTGTTTGTGCCGCTATGCATTCTGGGACTTCCGGTACTCCCACTTCCGGTTATTTGTCAGCAGCTGCGGCCTAGTGCGGATCCGGGTGTGTGTCCGAGCTCTGAGCAGGTAAATAAAGAGATTAATGTTCCAATTACTAATCAGGAGATAATACAGGAAGTTATTTGTGTCTGTGACTGGTTATCAGGTGCGAGTGGGATAAAGACCGGAAGTGATACCGGATATAATGATATTATACTATATATATAATACAGAGGGATGGGAGAGGGACTGTCTATCTGTCTATCTATCCCTCTGTCTATCCCTCTGTCTATCTATCTATTCCTCTGTCTATCTATCTATTCCTCTGTCTATCTATCTATTCCTCTGTCTATCTATCTATCCCTCTGTCTATCTATCTATCTATCCCTCTGTCTATCTATCTATCTATCCCTCTGTCTATCTATCCCACTGTCTGTCTATCCCTCGGTCTGTCTATCTATCCCTCTGTCTGTCTGTCTATCCCTCTGTCTATCTATTTATCCTTCTGTATGTCTATCTATCCCTCTGTCCGTCTATCTATCCCTCTGTCTGTCTATCCCTCTCTCTCTCCCGTCCCCCTCTCTGCCTTACTCTCTCTCCCCCTCTCTCCCAGTATGGTGTCACAGCTCCAGACCCCTCTCTCTCTCCCTACCCCCCGCTCCCTCTCTCTCCCCCTTTCTCCCTCTCTCTCCCCCTTCCTCCCTCCCTCTCTCTGCCTGTCTGTTTGTATCTATCTATCTGTTTTTTTTATTATATGTAATGTAGATTTTTTTTATTTTTTTGTGACTTTAGTCTTTTTTATTTTCTGTAATTAGAGTGGTGGGGGGTTTTAGGGGGTAGGTAGGTACTGTAGGTGTTAATAGGTTAGTGCAGAGGACCGTCATGGCACTTATGCGGTTGATGTTGGGTTGTAACAGGCCCATAATGGTCTTCATATACCCTTATGGGACTGATGGGGTTAAATAGAGGCTTATGAGGGTCTGTATGGACCCCCGTGAGTGACAGGGTTAATTAGGGGTTTATGGGGGTCTGTATTGACCCCCGTGAGTGAGGGGGTTAATGAAGGGCTTATGGGGGTCTGTATTGACCCCCATAAGTGACAGGGTTAATTAAGGGATTATGGGGGTCTGTATTGACCCCCATGAGTGAGGGGGTTAATGAAGGGCTTATGGGGGCCTGTATTGACCCCCATGAGTGAGGGGGTTAATGAAGTGCTTATGGGGGTCTGTATTGACCCCCATGAGTGACACAGTTAATGACAGGCTTATGTGGGTCTGTATTGACCCCAATGAATGGCAGGGTTAATTAAGGGATTATGGGGGTCTGTATTGACCCCCATGAGTGAGGGGGTTAATGAAGTGCTTATGGGGGTCTGTATTGAGCCCCATGAGTGAGGGAGTTAATGAAGGGCTTATGTGGGTCTATATAAACCCCCATGAGTGAGGGCGTTAATAATTGGCTTATGGGGGTCTATATTGACCCCTATGAGTGACAGGGTTAATGAAGGGCTTATGGGGGTCTGTGTTGCCCCCCATGAGTGAGGGGGTTAAGTGCTTATGGGGGTCTATATTGACCCCCATGAGTGAGGGGGTTAATGAAGTGCTTATGGGGGTCTGTATTGACCCCCATGAGTGACACAGTTAATGAAGGGCTTACGAGGGTCTGTATTGACCCCCATAAGTGACACAGTTAATTAAGGGCTTATGGGGGTCTGTATTGACCCTTATGAATGGCAGGGCTAAATAGCAGGGTCTGTATGGACTCCCATGTGTGACAGGGTTATTTAGCAGTTTATGGGGGTCTGTATTGGCCACCATGAGTGAGGGGGTTAATTAAGGGCTTATGGGGGGCTGTATTGACCCTCATGAGTGACGGGGTTAATTAAGTGCGTATGGGGTTCTGTATTGCCCCCCATGAGTGAGGGGGTTAATGAAGGGCTTGTGGGGGTTCCCTATTGACCCCCATGAGTGAGGGGGTTAATGAAGTGCTTATGGGGGTCTGTATTTACCCCAATTAGTGACAGGGTTAATGAAGGGTTTATGGGGGTCTGTGTTGAACCCCATGAGTGACAGGGTTAATTAGGGGTTTATGGGGGTCTGTATTGATTCCCATGAGTGAGGGGGTTAATGAAGGGCTTATGGCGGTCTGTATTGACGCCCATGAGTGAGGGGGTTAATGAAGTGCTTATGGGGGTCTGTATTGACCCCCATAAATGACAGGGTTAAGAAGGGCTTATGGGGGTCTATATTGACCCCTATGAGTGACAGGGTTAAAATGGGGGTCTGTATAGCCCCACATTAGTGACAGGGTTAATGAAGGGCTTATGGAGGTCTGTGTTGACCCCCATGAGTGAGGGGGTTAATGGAGTGCTTATGGGGGTCTGTATTGACCCCCATGAGTAACAGGGTTAATTAAGGGCTTATGGGCGTCTGTATTGACCCCCATGAATGGCAGGGTTAATTAGGGGTTTATGGGGGTCTGAATTGACCCCCAATGAGTGAGGGGGTTAATGAAGGGTTTATGGTGGTCTGTATTGACCCCCATGAGTTAGGGGGTTAATGAAGGGCTTATGGGGGTCTGTATTGACCCCCATGAGTGACACAGTTAATTAAGGGCTTATGGGGGTCTGTATTGACCCTTATGAATGGCAGGGCTAATTAGTTGTTTATGGGGTTCTGTATTGACCCCCATGAGTGAGGGGGTTAATAAAGGGCTTATGGGGGTCCTTATTGACCCCCATGAGTGAGGGGGTTAATGAAGTGCTTATGGGAATCTGTATTTACCCCAATTAGTGACAGGGTTAATGAAGGGATTATGGGGGTCTATGTTGACCCCCATGAGTGACAGGGTTAATTAGGGGTTTATGGGGGTCTGTATTGACCCCCATCAGTGAGGGGGTTAAGTGCTAATGGGGGTCTGTGTTGACCCCCATGATTGAGGGGGTTAATGAAGGGCTTATGGCGGTCTGTATTGACACCCATGAGTGAGGGGGTTAATGAAGTGCTTATGCGGGTCTGTATTGACTCCCATGAGTGACACAGTTAATGAAGGGCTTATGGGGGTCTGTATTGACCCCCATGAGTGACAGGGTTAATGAATTGCTTATGGGGGTCTGTATTGACCCCCATGAGCGACAGGGTTAATGAAGGGCTTATGTGGGACTATTTTGACCCCTATGAGTGACAGGGTTAAATTGGGGTTTATGGGGGTCTGTATTGACCCCCCATGAGTGACAGGGTTAATGAAGGGCTTATGGAGGTCTGTGTTGACCCCCATGAGTGAGGGGGTTAATGGAGTGCTTATGGGTGTCTGTATTGACCCCTATGAGTAACAGGGTTAATTAAGGGCTTATGGGGGTCTGTATTGACCCCCATGAGTGACAGGGTTAATGAAGGGCTTATGGGGGTCTATATTGACCCCCATGAGTGACAGGGTTAATGAAGGGCTTAGGTGGGTCTGTATTGACCCCCTTTAGTGACAGGGTTAATAAAGGGCTTATGGGGGTCTTTGTTGACCCCCATGAGCGAGGGGGTAAATTATGGGCTTATGGGGGTCTATATCGACCCCCATAAGTGACAGGGTTAATGAAGGGCTTATGCGGGTATAATTGACCCCCATGAGTAACAGGGTTAATTAAGGGCTTATGTGGGTCTATATTGACTCCCATTAGTGACAGGGTTAATGAATGGCTTAGGGGGGGGTCTTTATTGACCCCCATGAGTGACAGGGTTAATGAAGGGCTTATGTGGGTCTATATTGACTCCCATTAGTGACAGGGTTAATGAAGGGCTTAGGGGGGTCTGTGTTTACCCCTATGAGTGAGGGGGTTAATGAAGGGCCTAGGGGGGTCTATATTGACCCCCATGAGTGACAGGAGTAATGAAGGGCTTATGGTGGTCTGTATTGACCCCAGTGAGTGACAGGGTTAATGAAGGGCTTATGGGGGTCTATATTGACCCCCATGATTGATAGGGTTTATGGGGGTCCGTATTGACCCCCATGAGTGAGGGGGTTAATGAAGGGCTTATGGGGGGCTGTATTGACCCCCATGAGTGAGGGGGTTAATGAAGTGCTTATGGGGGTCTGTATTTACCCCAATTAGTGACAGGGTTAATGAAGGGTTTATGGGGGTCTGTATTGACCCCCATGAGTGACAGGGTTAATGAAGGGCTTATGGGGGTCTGTATTGACCCCCATGAGTGACAGGGTTAAGAAAGGGCTTATGGGGGTCTATGTTGACCCCCATGAGTGATGGGGTTAATGAAGTCCTTATAGGGGTCTGTATTGACCCTCATGAGTGACAGGATTAATGAAGGGCTTATGCGGGTATAATTGACCCCCATGAGTGACAGAGTTAATTTGGGGTTTTTGGGGGTCTGTATTGACCCCCATGAGTGAGGGGGTTAATTAAGGGCTTATGGGGGTCTATATTGACCCCTATGAGTGAGGGGGTTAATGAAGTGCTTATGGGGATCTGTATTGACCCCTATGAGTGAGGGGGTTAATGAAGGGCTTATGGGGGTCTGTATTGACTCCCATTAGTGACAAGGTTAATGAAGGGCTTAGGGGGGTCTGTGATGACCCCTATGAGTGAGGGGGTTAATGAAGGGCTTATGGGGGTCTGTATTGACCCCCATGAGTGACAGGAGTAATGAAGGGCTTATGGGGGTCTGTATTGACCCCCATGAGTGACAGGGTTAATGAAGGGCTTATGGGGGTCTATATTTACCCCCATGATTGACAGGGTTTATGGGGGTCCGTATTGACCCCCATGAGTGAGGGGGTTAATGAAGTGCGTATGGGGATCTGTATTGACCCCCATGAGTGACAGGGTTAATGAAGGGCTTATGTGTGTCTATATTGATTCCCATTAGTGACAGGGTTAAGGAAGGGCTTAGGGGGGATCTGTGTTGACCCCTATGAGTTAGGGGGTTAATGAAGGGCTTATGGGGGTCTATATTGACCCCCATGAGTAACAGGGTTAATTAAGGGCTTATGGGCGTCTGTATTGACCCCCATGAATGGCAGGGTTAATTAGGGGTTTATGGGGGTCTGAATTGACCCCCAATGAGTGAGGGGGTTAATGAAGGGTTTATGGTGGTCTGTATTGACCCCCATGAGTTAGGGGGTTAATGAAGGGCTTATGAGGGTCTGTATTGACCCCCATGAGTGACACAGTTAATTAAGGGCTTATGGGGGTCTGTATTGACCCTTATGAATGGCAGGGCTAATTAGTTGTTTATGGGGTTCTGTATTGACCCCCATGAGTGAGGGGGTTAATAAAGGGCTTATGGGGGTCCTTATTGACCCCCATGAGTGAGGGGGTTAATGAAGTGCTTATGGGAATCTGTATTTACCCCAATTAGTGACAGGGTTAATGAAGGGATTATGGGGGTCTATGTTGACCCCCATGAGTGACAGGGTTAATTAGGGGTTTATGGGGGTCTGTATTGACCCCCATCAGTGAGGGGGTTAAGTGCTAATGGGGGTCTGTGTTGACCCCCATGATTGAGGGGGTTAATGAAGGGCTTATGGCGGTCTGTATTGACACCCATGAGTGAGGGGGTTAATGAAGTGCTTATGCGGGTCTGTATTGACTCCCATGAGTGACACAGTTAATGAAGGGCTTATGGGGGTCTGTATTGACCCCCATGAGTGACAGGGTTAATGAATTGCTTATGGGGGTCTGTATTGACCCCCATGAGCGAAAGGGTTAATGAAGGGCTTATGTGGGACTATTTTGACCCCTATGAGTGACAGGGTTAAATTGGGGTTTATGGGGGTCTGTATTGACCCCCCCATGAGTGACAGGGTTAATGAAGGGCTTATGGAGGTCTGTGTTGACCCCCATGAGTGAGGGGGTAAATGGAGTGCTTATGGGTGTCTGTATTGACCCCTATGAGTAACAGGGTTAATTAAGGGCTTATGGGGGTCTGTATTGACCCCCATGAGTGACAGGGTTAATGAAGGGCTTATGGGGGTCTATATTGACCCCCATGAGTGACAGGGTTAATGAAGGGCTTAGGTGGGTCTGTATTGACCCCCTTTAGTGACAGGGTTAATAAAGGGCTTATGGGGGTCTTTGTTGACCCCCATGAGCGAGGGGGTAAATTATGGGCTTATGGGGGTCTATATCGACCCCCATGAGTGACAGGGTTAATGAAGGGCTTATGCGGGTATAATTGACCCCCATGAGTAACAGGGTTAATTAAGGGCTTATGTGGGTCTATATTGACTCCCATTAGTGACAGGGTTAATGAATGGCTTAGGGGGGGTCTTTATTGACCCCCATGAGTGACAGGGTTAATGAAGGGCTTATGTGGGTCTATATTGACTCCCATTAGTGACAGGGTTAATGAAGGGCTTAGGGGGGTCTGTGTTTACCCCTATGAGTGAGGGGGTTAATGAAGGGCCTAGGGGGGTCTATATTGACCCCCATGAGTGACAGGAGTAATGAAGGGCTTATGGTGGTCTGTATTGACCCCAGTGAGTGACAGGGTTAATGAAGGGCTTATGGGGGTCTATATTGACCCCCATGATTGATAGGGTTTATGGGGGTCCGTATTGACCCCCATGAGTGAGGGGGTTAATGAAGGGCTTATGGGGGGCTGTATTGACCCCCATGAGTGAGGGGGTTAATGAAGTGCTTATGGGGGTCTGTATTTACCCCAATTAGTGACAGGGTTAATGAAGGGTTTATGGGGGTCTGTATTGACCCCCATGAGTGACAGGGTTAATGAAGGGCTTATGGGGGTCTGTATTGACCCCCATTAGTGACAGGGTTAAGAAAGGGCTTATGGGGGTCTATGTTGACCCCCATGAGTGATGGGGTTAATGAAGTCCTTATAGGGGTCTGTATTGACCCTCATGAGTGACAGGATTAATGAAGGGTTTATGCGGGTATAATTGACCCCCATGAGTGACAGGGTTAATTTGGGGTTTTTGGGGGTCTGTATTGACCCCCATGAGTGAGGGGGTTAATTAAGGGCTTATGGGGGTCTATATTGACCCCTATGAGTGAGGGGGTTAATGAAGTGCTTATGGGGATCTGTATTGACCCCTATGAGTGAGGGGGTTAATGAAGGGCTTATGGGGGTCTGTATTGACTCCCATTAGTGACAAGGTTAATGAAGGGCTTAGGGGGGTCTGTGATGACCCCTATGAGTGAGGGGGTTAATGAAGGGCTTATGGGGGTCTGTATTGACCCCCATGAGTGACAGGAGTAATGAAGGGCTTATGGGGGTCTGTATTGACCCCCATGAGTGACAGGGTTAATGAAGGGCTTATGGGGGTCTATATTTACCCCCATGATTGACAGGGTTTATGGGGGTCCGTATTGACCCCCATGAGTGAGGGGGTTAATGAAGGGCTTATGGGGGTCTGTATTGACCCCCATGAGTGACACAGTTAATGAAGGACTTATGAGGGTCTTTATTGACCCCCATGAGTGACAGGGTTAATAAAGAACTTATGGGGGTCTGTATTGACCCCCATGAATGGCAGGGTTAATTAGTGGTTTATGGGGGTCTGTATTGACCCACATGACTAAGGGGGTTAATGAAGGGCTTATGTGGGTCTGTATTGACCCCCATTAGTGACAGGGTTAAGAAAGGGCTTATGGGGTTCTGTGTTGACCCCCATGAGTGAGGGGGTAAATGATGGGCTTATGGGTGTCTATATTGACCCCCATGAGTGAGGGAGTTTATGAAGGGCTTACGGGGGCCTGTATCGACCCCCATGAGTGACAGGGTTAATGAAGGGCTTATGGGGGTCTATGTTGACCCCCATTAATGAGGGTGTTAATGAAGTCCTTATAGGAGTCTGTATTGACCCTCATGAGTGACAGGGTTAATGAAGGGCTTATGCGGGTATAATTGACCTCCATGAGTGACAGGGTTAATTTGGGGGTTTTGTGGGTCTGTATTGACCCCCATGAGTGAGGGGGTTAATGAAGTGCGTATGGGGATCTGTATTGACCCCCATGAGTGACAGGGTTAATGAAGGGCTTATGTGTGTCTATATTGATTCCCATTAGTGACAGGGTTAAGGAAGGGCTTAGGGGGGATCTGTGTTGACCCCTATGAGTTAGGGGGTTAATGAAGGGCTTATGGGGGTCTATATTGACCCCCATGAGTAACAGGGTTAATTAAGGGCTTATGGGCGTCTGTATTGACCCCCATGAATGGCAGGGTTAATTAGGGGTTTATGGGGGTCTGAATTGACCCCCAATGAGTGAGGGGGTTAATGAAGGGTTTATGGTGGTCTGTATTGACCCCCATGAGTTAGGAGGTTAATGAAGGGCTTATGAGGGTCTGTATTGACCCCCATGAGTGACACAGTTAATTAAGGGCTTATGGGGGTCTGTATTGACCCTTATGAATGGCAGGGCTAATTAGTTGTTTATGGGGTTCTGTATTGACCCCCATGAGTGAGGGGGTTAATAAAGGGCTTATGGGGGTCCTTATTGACCCCCATGAGTGAGGGGGTTAATGAAGTGCTTATGGGAATCTGTATTTACCCCAATTAGTGACAGGGTTAATGAAGGGATTATGGGGGTCTATGTTGACCCCCATGAGTGACAGGGTTAATTAGGGGTTTATGGGGGTCTGTATTGACCCCCATCAGTGAGGGGGTTAAGTGCTAATGGGGGTCTGTGTTGACCCCCATGATTGAGGGGGTTAATGAAGGGCTTATGGCGGTCTGTATTGACACCCATGAGTGAGGGGGTTAATGAAGTGCTTATGCGGGTCTGTATTGACTCCCATGAGTGACACAGTTAATGAAGGGCTTATGGGGGTCTGTATTGACCCCCATGAGTGACAGGGTTAATGAATTGCTTATGGGGGTCTGTATTGACCCCCATGAGCGACAGGGTTAATGAAGGGCTTATGTGGGACTATTTTGACCCCTATGAGTGACAGGGTTAAATTGGGGTTTATGGGGGTCTGTATTGACCCCCCATGAGTGACAGGGTTAATGAAGGGCTTATGGAGGTCTGTGTTGACCCCCATGAGTGAGGGGGTTAATGGAGTGCTTATGGGTGTCTGTATTGACCCCTATGAGTAACAGGGTTAATTAAGGGCTTATGGGGGTCTGTATTGACCCCCATGAGTGACAGGGTTAATGAAGGGCTTATGGGGGTCTATATTGACCCCCATGAGTGACAGGGTTAATGAAGTGCTTAGGTGGGTCTGTATTGACCCCCTTTAGTGACAGGGTTAATAAAGGGCTTATGGGGGTCTTTGTTGACCCCCATGAGCGAGGGGGTAAATTATGGGCTTATGGGGGTCTATATCGACCCCCATGAGTGACAGGGTTAATGAAGGGCTTATGCGGGTATAATTGACCCCCATGAGTAACAGGGTTAAAAAAGGGCTTATGTGGGTCTATATTGACTCCCATTAGTGACAGGGTTAATGAATGGCTTAGGGGGGGTCTTTATTGACCCCCATGAGTGACAGGGTTAATGAAGGGCTTATGTGGGTCTATATTGACTCCCATTAGTGACAGGGTTAATGAAGGGCTTAGGGGGGTCTGTGTTTACCCCTATGAGTGAGGGGGTTAATGAAGGGCCTAGGGGGGTCTATATTGACCCCCATGAGTGACAGGAGTAATGAAGGGCTTATGGTGGTCTGTATTGACCCCAGTGAGTGACAGGGTTAATGAAGGGCTTATGGGGGTCTATATTGACCCCCATGATTGATAGGGTTTATGGGGGTCCGTATTGACCCCCATGAGTGAGGGGGTTAATGAAGGGCTTATGGGGGGCTGTATTGACCCCCATGAGTGAGGGGGTTAATGAAGTGCTTATGGGGGTCTGTATTTACCCCAATTAGTGACAGGGTTAATGAAGGGTTTATGGGGGTCTGTATTGACCCCCATGAGTGACAGGGTTAATGAAGGGCTTATGGGGGTCTGTATTGACCCCCATTAGTGACAGGGTTAAGAAAGGGCTTATGGGGGTCTATGTTGACCCCCATGAGTGATGGGGTTAATGAAGTCCTTATAGGGGTCTGTATTGACCCTCATGAGTGACAGGGTTAATGAAGGGTTTATGCGGGTATAATTGACCCCCATGAGTGACAGAGTTAATTTGGGGTTTTTGGGGGTCTGTATTGACCCCCATGAGTGAGGGGGTTAATTAAGGGCTTATGGGGGTCTATATTGACCCCTATGAGTGAGGGGGTTAATGAAGTGCTTATGGGGATCTGTATTGACCCCTATGAGTGAGGGGGTTAATGAAGGGCTTATGGGGGTCTGTATTGACTCCCATTAGTGACAAGGTTAATGAAGGGCTTAGGGGGGTCTGTGATGACCCCTATGAGTGAGGGGGTTAATGAAGGGCTTATGGGGGTCTGTATTGACCCCCATGAGTGACAGGAGTAATGAAGGGCTTATGGGGGTCTGTATTGACCCCCATGAGTGACAGGGTTAATGAAGGGCTTATGGGGGTCTATATTTACCCCCATGATTGACAGGGTTTATGGGGGTCCGTATTGACCCCCATGAGTGAGGGGGTTAATGAAGGGCTTATGGGGGTCTGTATTGACCCCCATGAGTGACACAGTTAATGAAGGACTTATGAGGGTCTTTATTGACCCCCATGAGTGACAGGGTTAATAAAGAACTTATGGGGGTCTGTATTGACCCCCATGAATGGCAGGGTTAATTAGTGGTTTATGGGGGTCTGTATTGACCCACATGACTAAGGGGGTTAATGAAGGGCTTATGTGGGTCTGTATTGACCCCCATTAGTGACAGGGTTAAGAAAGGGCTTATGGGGTTCTGTGTTGACCCCCATGAGTGAGGGGGTAAATGATGGGCTTATGGGTGTCTATATTGACCCCCATGAGTGAGGGAGTTTATGAAGGGCTTACGGGGGCCTGTATCGACCCCCATGAGTGACAGGGTTAATGAAGGGCTTATGGGGGTCTATGTTGACCCCCATTAATGAGGGTGTTAATGAAGTCCTTATAGGAGTCTGTATTGACCCTCATGAGTGACAGGGTTAATGAAGGGCTTATGCGGGTATAATTGACCTCCATGAGTGACAGGGTTAATTTGGGGGTTTTGTGGGTCTGTATTGACCCCCATAAGTGAGGGGGTTAATGAAGGGCTTATGGGCGTCTATATTGACCCCCATGAGTGAGGGGGTTAATGAAGTGCGTATGGGGATCTGTATTGACCCCCATGAGGGACAGGGTTAATGAAGGGCTTATGTGGGTCTATATTGATTCCCATTAGTGACAGGGTTAAGGAAGGGCTTAGGGGGGATCTGTGTTGACCCCTATGAGTTAGGGGGTTAATGAAGGGCTTATGGGGGTCTATATTTACCCCCATGATTGACAGGGTTTATGGGGGTCCGCATTGACCCCAATGAGTGAGGGGGTTAATGAAGGGCTTATGGGGGTCTGTATTGACCCCCATGAGTGACAGGGTTAAAGAAAGGCTTATGGGGGTCTGTATTAAACCCCATGAGTGACAGGGTTAATGAAGGGCTTATGGGGGTCTGTATTGACCCCCATGAGTGACAGGGTTAATGAAGGGCTTATGGGGGTCTATATTGACCCCCATGAGTGACAGGGTTAATTAATGGTTGATGCGTGATAGTGTATATATATTTTTTTTTATAACGGTTTCTTTAAGGACCTTTACGGGGGAATTTAGAATTTTCATTGCAGCCGGGGCCCCCTGATCGCGTACGATCGGGACCCCCACTGTGATGGTTAATGTGGGGTTAATGTGGGTCTCCGAGCTTATCTCGGATCCCTTCTTGGCTAAGTTGCACGTGGCTGGGCGGTTCTGGGTTTGTGAGCCTCTTTTTTGTTTTTTTGGGGCAGAGATTTTTTCTCTCGCTTAGGCGATTTTCGTGTGTCTGATCTTGGGAATTTGGACTTAAAAGGAGGTGTAACTTCACTTGCAGAGGTCCTGGTTGCCCCCCCGCCCTTGCTGTGGGTAAGCTTTTTATGTGTTTTTAGTGGGAATTTATTGTGTTTTGACTTTAGGTGCGCGCGGTTTGCAAGGTCATAATTGTTCCATTTGTGTGGGTGTTTGTAACCGCGTGTGAGGTGCCTTTGAGCCTCCACCGCCTGTTCTGGTGAGCTTATTTGGGGATCCAGTTCACGTTAAAGTCTAAATATTTATCCTAAATAAATATAGGTTAATTAATGAATCATTAACTGTCATCAATGCAAAACAAAAAAGGACATCATGAAATCATATACCTGTGAAATTGATATTATTGCAGATAAAATTCTGCAGAATTCACTCTCTGTCTTCAGTCAGGTGCAGAGATGAGGAATCTGTGAAATGACATGAAAATAATTTATAATGTTTGTACTCAATTAATTTGAGTCTCATTGAAACTATGATGTTTAATTGGCATAGATGCAAAACATACAATAATCATCAATATATTCATAAATAAAAGCAGTATAAAATATTAAATGTAGCACGTGTCCGAATCTAAGAAACTGCTTTAAATATTTAAGTGCTTTGAAGGTCCTATCCCTGTCAGGCAATTATTGTTAATTAATCAATAACTGTCATCAATCCAAAATAAAAAGCCTTAATCCTTTTTTGTTCCATAAGAACATAATTAGATGATGTGCCTGTGAAGGTGATTTTTATGCTGTTCAAAGGCTGCAAACATCACTCTCTGTGTTCAGTCAGCTGCAGAGATGAGGAAACTGTCAAATAAGATGGAAAGCATTTGTAATATTTGGATTCATCCCTATCAGGCAATCGGCAGCAACACGGATATATCCGTGCATAGTAAAATATACATATTGTTTGTGGTCCTTTTTTTTTTATTTTTATGATTACTAATTAATAATTAATAAATTAATGTACATTAATAGTCAATTAATAAATATATTCGAAAGAGCTAAGCATTAATATATTAATAAACTAAAAGCATTGTAAAATATAGAATATTTGTTGTTCATAATGATTACTAATAATTAATTAATAAAATAATGTACATTAATAATTAATCAGTGTCTAAATATCTTAGAGCTAAGCATTAATGTATTAATAAACTAAAGGCAGTTTAAAATTGTATATATTTTTTGATAATTATTACTAATTAACAAATAATGTACATTACTAATTCATTATTCAATTAATTAATATATTACAAACAGCTAAGCATGAAAGTATTGATAAACTAAAGCAAGTGTAAATTATAAGTTTGTTGCTCCATTTTTTTAACTAATAATATATACCTTTTTTTAAGAAAAATTAATGTATTCATTATTAATGATTAGTAATATAAATTAATATACTTTACCTATTTGTATTTAATATTCCGCAATCCATATCCTGAAGAGCTAACAATCTCTTTGGATTTTTCGGCAGCAGAAAATGTCCATGCACACTGAGAAAGTGTCAGCTCGGTGGCAAGTGTGCCCTATATATATGCTGCGTGTGCAAGACAAAACCGTTGGTTTAGGCGAGAAAGCCGCCATTTCAGAATCTTGATCTGTAAGTTAGTGTTGTAAAATGGCGGCGTTAGTCTATGTGTTATGCGTTTCTCTAGCATTTTGCTTGCTTCCTATTAGTATTTTTCTACCTCGTAAGTCGCTGGCTGTGTTTTGCGGTTTGGGGTTGTGTAGCCTCTTTTTAATTTTTTTCGGCTGCCATTTTTTTTTCTCACTTAGCCGTTTTTCAAGTGCCGAAACTGCTTAAATTCAACTTAAATTTGTGTTCCACCTCACTTTCAGACGTCTTGGCTGATCTCCCATGCTGTGTGTGATGGTTTTTGTTTTTTGTGTTTTTCTTGTTTATACTAAATTACATTAGATTTCTACCTCTATCACTGTACTGGTGGTTTGATGGTGGTACCATGTTCAGCTCTGGGTATATTCCCTGTACTGGTAGTACCATGTTCAGCTCTGGGTATATTCCCTATACTGGTGGTGCCATGCTCAGCTTTGGGTATATTGCCTGTACTGGTGGTACCATGCTCAGCTCTGGGTATATTCCCTGTACTGGTGGTACCATGTTCAGCTCTGGGTATATTCTCTGTACTGGTGGTACCATTTTCAGCTCTGGGTATATTCCCTATACTGGTGGTACCATGTTCTGCTCTGGGTATATTCCCTGTACTGGTGGTACCATGTTCAGCTCTGGGTATATTCCCTGTACTGGTGGTACCATGTTCAGCTCTGGGTATATTCCCTGTACTGGTGGTACCATGTTCAGCTCTGGGTATATTCTCTGTACTGGTGGTACCATTTTCAGCTCTGGGTATATTCCCTGTACTGGTGGTGCCATGCTCAGCTCTGGGTATATTCCCTGTACTGGTAGTACCATGTTCAGCTCTGGGTATATTCCCTATACTGGTGGTACCATGTTCAGCTCTGGGTATATTCCCTGTACTGGTGGTACCATGTTTAGCTCTGGGTATATTCCCTATACTGGTGGTACCATGTTCAGCTCTGGGTATATTCCCTGTACTGATGGTGCCATTTTCAGCTCTGGGTATATTCCCTGTACTTGTGGTACCATGCTCAGCTCTGGGTATATTCCCTATTCTGGTGGTGCCATGTTCAGCTCTGGGTATATTCCCTGTACTGGTGGTACCATGTTCAGCTCTGGGTATATTCCCTGTGGTACCATGTTCAGCTCTGGATATATTCCCTGTACACATGGCGCCATGTTCAGCTCTGGGTATATTCCCTGTACTGATGGTGCCATGTTCAGCTCTGGGTATATCTCTGTACTGGTGGTACCATGTTCGGCTCTGGGTATATTCCCTGTACTGGTGGTACTATGCTCAGCTCTGGGTATATTCCCCGTACTGGTGGTGCCATGTTCAGCTCTGGGTATGTTCCCTGTTCACACTCACTCACTCACACAGTGACACTGACTCAGTCACACTCACTTAGTCACACTGTCAGTCATTCACACACAGTCACACACACACACTCATTCACACTTACTCACACTCACTCATTCATACACAGTCACCCTCACTCACACACACACCCTCACTTACTCATTCAGTCACACACAGTGTCTCACAGTCACACAGTCAGTCAGTCACTCTCATTCACTCACTCATTCACATGCAGCAAGTCACACTCACACACTCATTCAGTCAGTCACACATGTAACAAATCCCGGCGTGTGACCGCCTCATGTGTATCTGTACAGACCATAAAGACATGTAACAAATCCCAGTGTGTGACCATCTCATGTTTATTTGTACAGGCCATAAAGTAGTGTAACAAATCCCAGCGTGTGACCGTCTCATGTTTATTTGTACAGACCATAAAGACATGTAACAAATTCCAGTGTGTGACCGTCTCATGTTTATTTGTACAGGCCATAAAGTAGTGTAACAAATCCCAGCGTGTGACAGTCTCATGTTTATTTGCACAGACAGTGACAAAGTGACACCATCAGAGTCTGACCAAGAAGAAGAGACAAATATGAGGAGTCCCCGGGAGATTAAAGAGGAGGACATTACTTTAAATATCAGTGAAGGTGAGTAATATCTTATGGACAATTATCACTTACTTCAGTCCTTATTGAGGTGTATTTATCCTTCATCTCTCACCTAAGAAGTTTTACACACATCGCAGCTCATGATAAAGGTGATATTCTCCCCAATGACACAATATCTGTTCTTCTCTCCATGAAAAGTAATAACATTCGGTTGTTTCTGTCTTTGTGGATCTTTCTACTAAAGGCTTTAAATGGATTTTAAGACAAAAACACTAGATTGATAGTAAATAATTACAATGGTGAACGTCTATAATCTGTTTATTTCTATCTGTAGGACCTTTAGATGTGAGGCCTCCAGTTGTCTCCAAGGTTGAACAAGAAGATCTGAATATAAGAGATCAGCAGCAGGTGAAGGAGGAGGAGAGTCCTGGGAGTATCAGGGAAGGTGAGGAAGTAATACACAATAAGAACATTAATAATACATTCTGCAATGTTACACTGTCACCATAATATTACATTTATTTTATCTTAAAGAGGAATAAAAACTGTCTATACACTGTAACAGCTGTTTATCTTTATAGTACACCATTCCTGAGATATACAGCATTGTTTGTGCAGCTCAGTATAGTAATTATAGCTTAGTGCTTGATAAGGGTGAGGGTCTAGTATTTAGTACTTGCCAATCATTATCAACAAGATTGAGGCAGGAAAGTAGTTCCGGCCGGAGGACGGGAGCCGCAGAGGCGAAGCCAGGGAAGGTGACAAGGAAAGAAAAGAGGAAGGTGAGGAAGAAAGAAGACATGAGGGGGACAGAACACAAGGGAGGGAAAGAAGGAGGGGGAAGGAAACTCAAGGGAGGGAGAGGGGGAGGAGGCACAAGGGAGGGAGAGATGGGGAAGGAGACACATGGGAGGGAGAGGGGGAAAAGGAAACATGAGGGGTGGGAAGGGGAAAGAAGACACGGGTGGAAAGGGAGAAGGGGAAAGGAGGCACAGGAGAGAGGGAAAGGAGACACGGGAAGGAGAGGAGGGAAAGTGAGAGGTGGAAAGGGAGAGGGAAAGGAGGTACAGGGGAGAGAGGGGGAAGGAAACAGGGGAGGGAGAGAGCGGATTCAAATCCCTGTACAGGTGAGTGATAATAATAATGTATTTGTGTCCATGCTCTGAGTGATTCAGGAATATTATAGTAATATAAGTAATATGTAATATAAATCTGTATAAATATCACAATAAGCCCCAAGTGTAAGGAATTATTTCTTATTATTTGCTATTAAACTGTGAGCTCAGCACAGATTGTGCACATATGGTCTCGATGGGTGCTACACGTACATTCACCCACTTACCTCACTCCCTATATTAGTAAATACATCACCTGTAAGTGACGTCCTCCTGTGCGCTCCCATCACCCAATGGAGGATCTTCTCTCTAACCACGTTGGTAATAAAATTAGTTGTGATCACAAAATAAACTTTTGGTTTTATATTTGCCTTCAGAGTGAAAAAAAGTTATTGTAGAAACTCCCTAATGTTTTTGTGAAATAAAAATAATTTTTATCCTTGTAATGTGGTTTCCATGTCAGTGTCTCCGTCCCCTTATGGGGTCTTGTCTATAACATGTGGAAAATGTAAACCCCACAGAAATCCCCCTGGCAATAACATAATATCACACACCTACCTGTGTATCATGGGCTGGAAGTGATGTTTTTATATATCCTTCTTTCAAGACCGACCCTCAGAGACATACTCAGTAATCATCCGCTATACTCTTCTTCGTTACACAGTGTGACAATAAACAACATGGAGATCACGTGTCCTACTGAAATAAAGCAGCCATTTGTGTCAGGGATTTGCCCATCAGTTGCAGCATAAGACCTGTGTCTAAAGCCTGACACTCAGGGGTTAATCTTCCTGAGACTGCACCCAGACACACAAGAGTTAATTGTATTAAATCCAGAGCAGCTGGAGGCTATTTCTATTAGAAACAGGACTATGGAATTAGTACTAAATGTTCATTTCAATATAATGATTTTATTTTAAATTGTATATTTTTATTTTTATTTGTTTCATTTTTATTGTCATCTTTTATTTTTAGTAAAACATTTTTTTATTATTTACGTTAAGAAATCTTAGTGCCCATTTTATTAACAACATCTACTATTTTATTCCCATTATTATTTCATCTCCATGCTCTCACCCTCTGGGTGATGTTATCCTTTTTTCAAAGATAATGGATGAAAAAAAATGAAGCGTGTAAAAGAGTATTTGTATCCACATGCCTAATACTACAACTGATGCCATTATTCAACTTCATGTAGATATTGGTATCACCTAATTTATTCAAAATATCTCTCATGTAATCCCCATAAATCATAAGCACTAGGGAACATTTCTTATTTGCCGGTGTAATGACCCCAATCTGCCATTTTATTTTCAGTAGCACAACCTTGTCCGTCATACGAGGTGACTGTTGTAGAAGAAACTGAAATTGTCTGTCTGCAGATATGAACTAAAATGCACACGTGCCTATTCTAACTACTTAAATGCTTGGCCTAATTAAGACACAGAATGTCCTTATGTTTATTTTAGACATGCTTAAATTACTTAAGGTACCACTCCTTTTGAAAAGCAGATGTGATGCCTATATTAGGGGCAAGAGCAAATCCAGGGAATTATAGACCTGTAAGCCTCACATGTTTGGAAGCTTTTAGAAGGGTTAATATACAAGAATATGTCTTCAACTTTGGGCACCACTTCATAGAAAGGACACTTTAAGGCTGGAAAAGTACAGAGAAGGGCAACAAAACAAATAAGGGGAATGGAGGGGCTAAGTTATGAAGAAAGACTAACCAAATTAAACTTATTTTCTCTAGAAAAAAGGCGTCTAAGAGGAGATATGATTACCTTATATAAATACATACTTGGTCAGTACAGGGATTTTTCAAGCGTACTTTTTTGTGCCAAGAGGTTCAACTGACAAGAAGACATCCTTTAAGGTTACAAGTAAAAAGATTCCACCTTAAATAAAGAAAAGGGTTCTTCACTGTAAGGGTGGTTAATCTGTGGAATTTTCTACCAAAGGAGGTGGTGACAGTGGGTTCAATAGATAACTTTAAAAAAGGGTTGGATATATTTTTTTTAAAAAAAGGGCATTCAGGGTTATTTTGGATAACTAGATGAGTATTGATCCAGGGAGGAGTCCAATTAACAGTATCTGGTTTCAGGAAGTATTTTCTTTTCCCATTATGAGACAATTGGCACATTTTTTTTATTTTTTTTTTCAATTAATCAATAATTAGCTATTAACAATTATTACCAGGTAATAAAAAATCCACATATTATTATAAACAAAAGAGATCTAAAATGGTTGAAGTTGATGGACTAAACATCTTTATTCAACCTCAATTACCATGTAAATAAGTAACTGGGTAACTTCCTGATAGAAGACTTTGCATACAGGAAGTTTGTATCTGCACAGTGGGAAAGTGTCAGTAACTACAGACGGTGCTCTCAGCCGCACTAATGCGGTGATTGTTAGTTTACAAAAACACCCACCTCGGGAAGTAACAGGCAGCAGCCGGCAAAAAATGAAAGCCTGCAGCAAGCAATAATTGCATGCGGAAGTTATAATATGTAACATTTGTGTTCATACAGTATTTGTTTATTCTTTTAAATAACATTTTGCAGATCATCATATTTAGTTAAACAAAAGACCATAATTGACAATAATTGGTATGCACCGGATCACACTGCACTCTATAGACATTCAGACATCTGTTGCCTCATTTTCATATGATTAGAAAACAATGTTGTTGGGAGTTACAGAACTTCCACTAAATTAATAGACTAAACTAAATCATTTTCAACCAAATTGACCTTTTATTAACTATGAACTGGCCTCAGTGCGCTACAAATAATTCTAGTAGCTATAATCACATATATAGTTGTGAGCAGTAGAAAATGTTGCTAACGCTGACATCATAAAGGGGGCGTGGCTATGATGTAAGTGGGGGTGGGCCTAACACCTGATTTTAACAGAAGCGTGGCGGCCATTTGCATTTCAGAGAAAGACAGCAAAGTGAGAGAGGGAAACAGGTACAGAGAGAGAGGGAGACAGCTACAGAGAGAGAAGAAGACAGGTACAGAGAGAGAAGGAGACAGGTACAGAGAGAGAGAGGGAGACAGGTACAGAGAGAGAGGGAGACAGCTACAGAGAGAGAGGGAGACAGCTACAGAGAGAGAGGGAGACAGGTACAGAGAGAGAGGGAGACAGGTACAGAGAGAGAAGGAGACAGGTACAGAGATGGAGACAGGTACAGAGAGAGAGGGAGACAGGTACAGAGAGAGAGGGAGACAGCTACAGAGAGAGAAGGAGACAGGTACAGAGAGAGAAGGAGACAGGTACAGAGAGAGAGAGGGAGACAGGTACAGAGAGAGAGGGAGACAGCTACAGAGAGAGAAGGAGACAGGTACAGAGAGAGAGGGAGACAGGTACAGAGATGGAGACAGGTACAGAGAGGGAGAGAGACAGGTACAAAGAGAGAGGGAGACAGGTACAGAGAGAGAGGGAGACAGGTACAGAGAGAGAGGGAGACAGGTACAGAGAGAGAGGGAGACAGGTACAGAGAGAGAGGGAGTCAGGTACAGAGAGAGAGGGAGACATAAAGAGAATTACAGAGCAAGAGCACACACAGACAGTGAGGGAGCACAAAGACAGCGCAGAGAGAGTTCACAGATAGAGCGCACAGAGAGTGCAGAGAGATTGACAAAGAGAGTGAGGGGTACAGAGACAGAGATTGCACACAGACAGCAGTGCACATAGGGTGCAGATAGAGAAAGCGTACACGCAGAGAGCATGCCCAGCCGGTACATCTACACATTGTATAGTAATAATAATAATAATAATGCACAAGAGCATGCCCAGCCGGTACATCTACACATTATATAGTAATAATAATAATAATAATAATGCACAAGAGCATGCCCAGCCGGTACATCTACACATTGTATAGTAATAATAATAATAATAATGCACAAGAGCATGCCCAGCCGGTACATCTACACATTGTATAGTAATAAAAATAATTATAATGCACAAGAGCATGCCCAGCCGGTACATCTACACATTGTATAGTAATAATAATAATAATAATGCACAAGAGCATGCCCAGCCGGTACATCTACACATTGTATAGTAATAATAATAATAATAATGCACAAGAGCATGCCCAGCCGGTACATCTACACATTATATAGTAATAATAATAATAATAATAATGCACAAGAGCATGACCAGCCGGTACATCTACACATTGTATAGTAATAATAATAATAATAATGCACAAGAGCATGCCCAGCCGGTACATCTACACATTATATAGTAATAATAATAATAATAATGCACAAGAGCATGCCCAGCCGGTACATCTACACATTATATAGTAATAATAATAATAATAATAATGCACAAGAGCATGCCCAGCCTGTACATCTACACATTATATAGTAATCACATATATAGTTGTGAGCGTACGAGTTGTTGCTAACGCTGCGGGCTCGCGTAGCGAGCCAAGGCCCTCGCAAAGCGAGGGCACTGGGCGAGGGTCTCAGTTGCTGGCATGGAGCGCCGAAGGCGCTCCTTGCCAGCAACTGAGACCCTCGCCCAGTGCCCTCGCAAAGCGAGGGCCGCGGGCTCGCTACGCGAGTCGCGGCCCTCGCATAGCGAGGGCCTTGGCTCGCACAGCGAGCCAAGGCCCTCGAAAAGCGAGGGCACTGGGCGAGGGTCTCAGTTGCTGGCATGGAGCACCGAAGGCGCTCCTTGCCAGCAACTGAGGACCCTCGCGAAGCGAGGGCCTCAGTTGCTGGCATGGAGTGCCGTAGGCGCTCCATGCCAGCACCTGAGGACCTCGCAAAGCGAGGGCCGCAGTTGCTGGCATGGAGTGCCGTAGGCGCTCCATGCCAGCAACTGCGACCCTCGCAAAGTTCACGTCGCAACCCAAAGAGCACGACACACACATTACGGCCTCGCAACACTCGGACTCAACTCGCGAACATTACAAAATGTAAAACACAATACATACACACAGCACATACATAAAAACCTTACCTACACCAAGAGGGAGCACCCAGGACCTCAAAAATGCCACTTAGACCTTCATTTTACTCGAAATAAAAGAGTTTAGAGACTAAAAAAAACAGTAAGCGAGAGAAAAAATGGCCGCCGAACAAAACGAAAACGAGGCTACAGCACTCTAAACCCGCAAAACACCACAAGAAACTCGCAAAACACCACAAAAGACCTACGGATATTCATACCACACAGTGCACACATTCAGCATGCTTACACAGCAGCTCCACACCACTAATGCTCCAGCAACATCAAAACAGATTGCCAGCTCTTCAACACAATGCTTCAAAATAGGTAAAGTATATTCATTTAGTAATCTATTACATATTTCAGTATTATACACCAAACAGCATTAGCTACCTTACAATTTCATTGCCGTCATTTTTTGACGGGCAATATTCTAGTAGTTATATATTTACTAATTGTTTCCATTTAGAAATATGTTAAAGCTGTAAGAATTTACTCCTGGTGCTTTTGTTTCCAACAGATGGATGCGAGATTTGGAATAACTTTGGAGAAGACCACATGTGTCACACAGTAAAAAAAACATTTGCATGTTCTGAATGTGGGAAATGTTTCAGTCGGGCCTCAGTTCTTAAAGAACATAAGATGACTCATACTGGAGAAAAACCTTTTCCATGCTCTGAATGTGGGAAATGTTTCAATCAAATCTCATCTCTTAATAAACATAAGAGGACTCATACAGGAGAAAAACCTTTTTCATGTTCTGAATGTGGGAAATGTTTCAGTTATCTCTCATCTCTTAATACACATAAGATGACTCATACAGGAGAAAAACCGTTTTCATGTTCTGAATGTGGGAAATGTTTCAGTCAGATCTCTGCTCTTAAAGCACATAAGAGGACTCATACAGGAGAAAAACCTTTTTCATGTTCTGAATGTGGGAAATGTTTCAGTTATCTCTCATCTATTAATACACATAAGATGACTCATACAGGAGAAAAACCTTTTTCATGTTCTGAATGTGGGAAATCCTTTAGACAAGCCTCGTTTCTTAAAGAACATAAGAAGACTCATACAGGAGAAAAACCTTTTTCATGTTCTGAATGTGGGAAATGTTTCAGTCAGACCTCAAATCTTAATAGCCATAAGATTACTCATACAGGAGAAAAACCTTTTCCATGTTCTGAATGTGGGAAATCCTTTAGTCAGGCCTCAGTTCTTAAAGAACATAAGAAGACTCATACAGGAGAAAAACCTTTTTTATGCACTGAATGTGGGAAATGTTTCAGTCGTCTCTCAGATCTTAATAGCCATAAGATGACTCATACAGGAGAAAAACCTTTTTCATGTTCTGAATGTGGGAAATCCTTTAGACAGGCCTCGGTTCTTAAAGAACATAAGAAGACTCATACTGGAGAAAAACCTTTTTCATGCTCTGAATGTGGGAAATGTTTCAATCAAATCTCATCTCTTAATAAACATAAGATGACTCATACAGGAGTAAAACCTTATCCATGTTCTGAATGTGGGAAATGTTTCAGTTATCTCTCATCTCTTAATAAACATAAGATGACTCATACAGGAGAAAAACCCTTTCCATGTTCTGAATGTGGGAAATGTTTCAGTCTCTCCTCACGTCTCAAGCAACATATGAGAACTCACACAGGATAAACACCATTTGCATGTTCTGACACTTACACAAGAGAAAAAAAAAAGTATTTAGTCAGATTTGTAATGACACAAGACAACTCACATAGGATACAGACCAATTGTATGTATGGGATGTTGGGAATATTTAATATGAGTCCGGAATTAAACATCAACATGACACATCATGCAATTCTACTACGGTCATATAAATGTAATTAATCAAAAACATTTAGCAAGCTCATATACATCTATGGATATCTGAGTATTAAAGCATGTTAATAGAACTTTTCATCAGTGTTACTCTTTTAGTAAGTCCTTCTAGACTTGCTTTGCAAGCAATACTTTGATTACCTCTCCAAAGACCAGGTCACACAGTATACCTTAAATTACCACCAAACCGTATATAAAACAATACATATAAATATGAGGCATGTTTAACACATACCTATATAGTGTAGTGACTATACCCATATGAGAAAATGGTACAACCATTACAGTAAATCCCTTAGCCTAGAGGCCCAGTACAAACATAATCCTTTATACAGCCATAACCGGCACATGTGGGGTTTGGTCTTTGTTCTGTGAGCACCAATATCGCTAAGTGCTGCGATTCCCCTCTCTAGTTCTCCAATTTGAGCTTCAAGATAGACAACATGGTCAAACCTGACACAGAAGTATGGAGCCTGGATCAGTTGCTCCAGCAATTGATATATATGCAAAGAAAAAAAATATATATATAGGGGCAGCCTCGGGCGGCAAAAACACAGACTTACAGACACACACACACACATTATCACAAACATTCACTCACACACAGACTTACACACAAACACATAGAGAGAGATCAGCCCCACAGTGTTGAAATCCAATGAAAATTGAAATGGTGCAGTCTGTGGGTAGGTCTCCTAGCTCATGCATAATCTATCCTATGCTGTGCTTTAAAGATGTGTAATACGGTGAGCATTTGCCTGAAAGTAACCATGTATAAAGTGGAATTTGTATTAGAGTGAAAATGGATTGTGAACTCATCTTCATGTCTCTACCCAGTTTCCCAGAATGCAGTGCATTATATGTATTAACTTGAATTTTGAGCTGAAAATAAGCTTTTTAACTTGGGTTGATACCTTTGCTCCTGCCCCTGAGACCCTATACCTAAAGAGCTTATTTTATATTTTTTAATCTCTTTGTTTTTTTAATTGTATGTGCTAAATTTTTGTGATAACTAATAAAAGTTATTTTTTATTTTACCCTGCCTTGTTACATGGTCATTCATTGTATTATGGTATGGAGAACACCAATTGCTATGTATGATGTGAGTTGCTTGTATTATTTGTAAGCTTTTCCTATTTTCTATATATAATCCTATAAATACTGTAACTACGCCATGTAGTCTTATAATAAACCAATAAGGAAGGCTATATATAACAAAGTATGAAAAAGGAAGTTGTTATCACAATGTCTAAGCCGTTACTAGGATGAAATGTGTAAGGATGAAATGTTCTTTGCCACCACATTATTAATTATTAGAGCATTTTTGTTGTTGTTCTGTCCTTCAGTTGGGTCTGACTATTGGTGACCATATGAACACAAAACACCAGGCACATCTGTCTCTGTTTCTGATTGTGCTTATCCATATGTTTTTTTTTTGGTACAATTATTGTAGTTGGTTGCCAGTTCCTTCTCCAGTGAACCACGATTTGTCTTACCTTTCTGCAATGACCTACCCATCTTCAGTGACCCTAAAAGGTTCAGCTGACAACTTCATTGAAGTACACAAGCCCCTTCACCACAACAAGGTGGCGATCCAGAAGGTGATCAGAGCATTACACTTCATTATAAACCTGATGATTCCGGATCACTTTAGTGTCATATAAGGATCTCTAAAGAATAACTAGGTAGGACTTAAACAGAAAAAAAACTTTATTAAGTTTTTCATGTGCATTTAAACAACAATTTACTTTATTAGATCATACCCCAAGCTGTATAAGCTAAAGATATCTCCACCCTCTGTATTGTCTCTGGAGTAGGAACCGCCCAGGAGAAGTACCAAATTGAAAACCTTTTGGCACCACTTAGTAAAACACACATTAGTAGCAGACAGTAGTGTAACATGAGCTGCTAGCAATGTACACAAATACACTTTCCAGTCACCTTCGCTTATCTTAATACAAGTACTGCATGACTGATTAGAGAACATACCCATCTAGGCAGCTCCCAATCCAGAGACAATACATCATTCAGGGGGTGAAGATGAGAAGTTCAAACTGCCTGGGGACATGATAAAAATAGCAATTAATTGTATAAATACACATTAAAAGTGTAATAACATTTATTCTCATCAGGTCCCACCTAACTATATTTTAGAGAGCACTAAAATGGCCCTTTAAGTTACACAAATATGTATTTAAGAAGTGACAAGTGGGCGAAGATTTGGTCAAACACGTCAAAAAAACTCACTAAATTATAGTTTGGGAACGTTTATTAAAACCGTACACAACATTTATATTACTCTGACTATTTTGCACAGGTGGAATTGGGATATTTGACAGACTCACCTAGGGGGTGTGACGTAGGAGGTGCATTTGACCATGTGTGGTGGACATGTGAGCCTGTGCAAAAGTAGTAGTTTGTGATACAGTTACCCTACATGGTTTTATATAGAACCTTCAATTAGTTTTTACTGAACATAGGAAGGCAAAACATCATATAGTAAACTCAGATATAATAAAATCCAAACTGCTCACTAATGTCCCTGGCGTACTATGGTCTATAGGGTCATGGAGAGCCAGATGCAACTGAACGACTAAACAACAACAAAAGTACAACACAAAACAAAGACCACCAACTCAATTACTTTGGCTTGTCTCTATATTCCCATATTTTGGTGATGACTAAGTGTAGTCTGGGAACCAGAGAAGTATTACAAGGTATTTCTGTGTAGATCGAGCATTCTGTTTTCTATTATACTGTCCCCATGGATGATGAAGGAGAAATCCCGGGGTCTAAGGGGGTTGCAATTCTAGGCACGTGGCAATAAGAGCATTTATTTATTTATTTATATTATTTTTATTTTTATTTTTTTCTTCAGTTTCTACAAATAACAAACAGATATTACAAAATTATACAAAACACAAATATACAAATACAAGATATATTACAGTCATACAAAAACTAAAGAAAAAAAAAGAGTTATGTCTTATGAGTTTAAAGAACGGTAATATTTATCCCAAATCAGCCAACTGTTAAACCTGGATAAAACAATGCCCATGTCATATAAATTCCTTTCTAATTCTCTGTTCTTTTTCAGAATTGTTAATACTTCATTCAGTGATGGAATAAGTTCTGATTTCCAGCGTTTGGCAATAAGCCATTTGACTACTGAGACTACCTGTATAATTAAAGCTTGTTCTTCCATCTTAAGCCTATTGTCCATGATGTGAAGATTAGCCATTTCACATGTCGGCTTAATGATTTTACCGCAAATTTTAGAAATATATTCAAAAATCAAACTCCAAAGTTTCTTAATGGGGTCACAGTCCCACCAAATATGTTTGTGCGTCCCCTGCTGATTACAAAGCCTCCAACAAATCCCCTTATTAGGATTATTGTTAATAATTGCTATCTTTACTGGGACAAAGTACCACCTCTGGATCACTTTAAAATTGACTTCTTTATATGCTTGATATTTCATAATTTTCTGTGAGAATGCAAACGCTCTTGACCAATTTTGCAGGTTAATTAAGTTATTACATTCTTTTTACCACTTAAGCATACCTGGAGATTTTTCCATCTTATCCTGTTTTCTTAATATTTCATAGCATTTTGAAATTATATGTTTCCTGTCATTATAAAGTACTAACTTTTCAAAATTGGTTAAGGATCTGTTTGAGGTAATTAAATATTTCGAATTTAAAATAACTTTTTTAACTCTCTCATATTCCAACCATTTAGACGATGGAAAACTAAAATCAGCACATAATTTGGAAAAATACTTAATTTCACCTTTATCGAACAGATCTCCCAATGTCTGTATATTCCAATTACTCCAATTACGAAGACAGGCCAAGTTAAGAACATTACTTTCACCTAACAATGACATTTCCGAACACGGAATTGTTGAAAGGTTTAGTTTTTTCTTCCATTTAAACCAAAATTTAAACCCTGATTTAATTATTATTGACGTAATATTATTATTGGGAAATTTATCATACCAAAGCCAATCACTTAATGATAAGCCCTTAGCTAAACATTGTTCTATAGTTATCCACCTATTTTGTTTTGTTTTAGTGGACCAGGGTATAAAATGAGATAGCATTGCAGCCATATAATATTCTTCAACACAAGGGGACGCAATGACTCCTATCTAGATTTTTTCCCATTATATATAAATGAATCAATCAAGGTTTGGTATTTTTTAATTATAGTTTCAGGAACGGATAAAGGCAAACATCTAAATAAATAATTTATTTGCGGTAATATGGACATTTTTACGGCTGCTATTCTACCGAACCAGGATAATCTATTTGATTTTCAATTTATTAGTTGTTTTTTAATTTTGTCATATAATTTCAAGAAATTAATTTTAGTTTGATTTTCCAATTTTTCAGAGAATTCTATTCCCAAATAATTGATTTTATTTAACTCCCAATCAATTTCCCAAATATTTTTCAGAGAAGTTATTTCATCTTCGTCTATATTTATCGTTAATACCTCTGTCTTTGACCAATTTATTTTATAGTAAGAAATTAAACCAAATTTGTTTATTAAATCCTGAATCTGAAGTAAAGACTTTCTAGGTTCGGCTATAGTTAATATCACATCATCAGCATAAAGCATAATTTTATGCTCAGAATCACCAATTCTAATTCCATGAATTTTCTTATTCATTCTAATGGCTTCTGCCAAAGGTTCCATCATTAAAACAAAAATTAAAGGAGATAGTGGACAACCCTGATGGGTCCCATTGGTAATAGAGAAAGTGTTTGTTTTTAGGCCATTTCATACAACACAGGCAGTGGGGTTAGAATATAAAGCCCCTATAGATTTCACTCCAAAATCTTCAAAACCGAATTTTAGTAATACTTGATTCATAAAATCCCAGTTTAGCCTGTCAAAGGCCTTTTCTGCATCTAATGTGATAACTATCGAAGGTTTATGATTATCTTTACAAAAAGAAACTACGTCAATTAATCTCCTTGTATTATCGGCTCCCTGTCTATCTTGTAAAAAACCTGATTGATCCATATTTATTAATTTACCAAGGCACAAGCTCAATCTTTTAGCTAAAATGTTTGCATATAATTTTATATCCATGTTCATTAAAGATATCGGTCTATAATTCTTACACCACCTTAAATCTTTATTTTGCTTTGGAATATTAATTATAACTGCCTCTAACATTTCTTTAGGTGCACTCCCCTTTCTTTTAATTTCAATGAACACTTCAGCTAGATGTTTCATAAGTACAGTTTTAAAGGTTTTGTAATAATAATTTACAAAGTCAACTGGACCAGGGGCTGAATTTAACTTTAAGTTATCAATTACTTCTTCAATTTCTAATGTTTTTATTTCATTGTTTAGATAATCTAGATCCTCCTTAGTGATTTTGGAAAGCGAAAGTCTATCCAAAAATGTAATAATATCTTCTGATTTTGGTTTTATAACTGCATTGTTACTTTCTAAATTGTAAAGATTTTCATAAAAGTCAAAAAAGGCCTTTTCAATATCACTAGGATTTGTTAATGTAATTAAGTCCTTTTTATTTTCAATTATTAAAGGTCAGATCTTAAAGTAGATTGGAATTAATTAAGTAGTTTTTTTCATAATAGAAATGGTTAGAACTTCATCTTCCTTTGTATCAGCTGATTCAACTGATTCATCATTTGTAGACAGTTTTGTTTGATCTAATTCCGGTGATGAGTAAATATGTGCAGGGAATTCTCTTTGTGGGGAACTCATAGCTCCTAAATTCCCCTTTGGGGAGAAAAAAGTTTCCGGTGGTGCTTTTGGAGCATTCCCAGTATTTTTCTTAATTTTAGATTTGGGTTTAGTGGCGTTGGAATCTTTATCCTTCATATTGCCTGATAATTCCCTCAAAAAGGTGCATATCAGGTGCAAATCAGCAATATGAGTAATTTTTTTTTTTAAATTTCCTTTGCAATCCAAACGATTCAAACTCAGGCCAGACTTCATAAAATGCTCTTATAGAGCTAATGTGTCAGAAAAGAAGGTTATTGAAACAGGTTACCACAGAAAGGTGCATATCAGGTGCAAATCAGCAGTATGAATACATAGCTTAAATGTCCTTTACAATCCAGATGATTCAAACTCAGGCCCATCTTCATAAAATGCTTCTTATAGAGCTAATGTGTCAGGAAAGAAGGTTACTGAAACAAGTTACCTCAGTAAGGTGCATATCAGGTGCAAATCAGCAGTGTGAATAAAAAGCTTAAATGTCCTTTACAATCCTCCATTTTCATCTTAATATGGAGAATTTGGCATTTAGCCAGAAAAATATGTAATTGACAAACTTTCCTCAGTATAAATCATATCATCTCTTTTTAGGAATATAAATTACTGTGGGCTGTTTGTTACTCACAACCTGCGTATCCACCATCTCCCCTATGCAGTAATCTGTATCCAGAGACCACTCACAGCTCTCCAGTTCTCCAGTCAGCCTCTCTGGCTAGGCATTTGCAGCCACTTTCCCCTTCAGAATCTGCCGGATAATGTTACAGTGCTGCTCTGTGGACTATGTCCACTGTTTGGAAAGTGTGCTGCCAGCCTGCTCTCCCACCTCCACTTCCTGCATCCAAATCAGCTCCACCACTCATCTGCTGCCCATCGCCACTCTGGGTCTGAAGCTTCTCCCATAGGATCTCCCAGCCGTGCTGCTCTGAGAACGCTTAGTGTTCATGGCGGGCTATCTGACCCATCTAACACAGCATGATGTGCTTCCTGGGCGGGGATTCTCTGAGACTCTTAAAGTTCTTTTTATCTACAAAGAAGTACAAAAATGTATAATAAAGTTTTTTATTTTTTTAACAATTAACTATTAAACCATATTAAACTTTTTAATTGTCATGTATGTAGTAATAATATAAGAATACATGAAATTTGTATGAATACGTATTGTGAACCATTACAGAAAGGTTTCTAACATGCAACTTATATTGTAAACAGTGGTGAATAAATATTTTTTAACAAATACTAACATCAATAATATTCTAAACCATTACAGAAGCTTCCTAACATGCAACTCCTGGTAAAGCACATAGGTATTGAATCCAGAGGAAGGCAAACAGTAAAAAAAAAACATTGAAACTTAGCCAATTGTATCAAAGGGGGGGGGGGATTAATTCCTTCCTCACCCCAGTAACTGGCGATCGGATTACTCCCTGGATGAATACTTTCTATTTAATTATACATTTACATTTGTAACAAATGATTATGCTACTCCTGACATAAACCCTTAATAACATCCAATAAATCAGCTTTTCAAACCTTGTAAAATACAATGTTAACAATGCAAACATTAACGTAAATGAGATTAGTTACCGTATATACTCGAGTATAAGCCGAGTTTTTCAGCCCTTTTTTAAAGACTGAAAAGGGCCCCCTCGGCTTATACTCGAGTCACCCGTGTCTCTCAACCCACGTGTCTCTCTCTCCCCCTGTCTCTACACCCCTGTGTCTCTCTTTCACCCCGTGTCCCTCCACCCCCATATCTCTCCACCCCGTGTCTCTCTTTCCCCCCATGTCTCTTTCTCCCCCATGTCTCTTTCACTCCCCCTCCCTTATCATCCTCCTCATCCTCACCCCCCATCCTCATCATCAACCCCCCATTCTCATCCTCAACCCCCCATCCTCATCCTCAACCCCCATCCTCATCCTCAACCCCCCATCCTCATCCTCAACTCCCCCTCCTCATCCTCAATCCCCTCATCTTCAACCCCCCATCCTCATCCTCAACCCCCCATCCTCATCCTAAACTCCCCCTCCTCATCCTCAACCCTCTCATCCTCAACGCCCCCATCCTCAACCCCCCATCCTAAACCCCCCTCCTCATCCTAAACCCCCTTGCTCATCCTCAACCCCCCTCCTCATCCTCTACCCCTCTCCTCACTTTACCCCTCTAATTACCTCCCCCTCTCCCTTTCCCCTCACTTACCTTCCATCACAGCGGCTCCTGCGCTCCTCTGCGCATCTTCCGGCTGTGTTGCGACCCGGCATATGCTAATGGTGTGACATCACATGCGCGTCACCTCATTACCATTGTCCGGTTCTCTGTGAAGGAACAACGTAATTGGGTCAGATTTGAGGCTTGATTGCTCAAATCTAACAGAATTAAGGGGTTAATACTACTACCTCTTGTGAGTCAGGGGATTCCCGGGATCTCTGATTACTACCCACTATCCTTATGAGCCCGGTATCACAGGGCATTCCCCATTTAAAGTGTAGCCATGGGCGTCCTATATCATGGTGGTCCCTACAGACCTTATGGTATTGTAAACTATAACCTCATGGTACCTAATATTAACCCCTTTACAATGGGGGTCCCTATGGACCCCATGGTTTCTAATATTAAACTCTATACCATGGGGTTCCTATGAGCCCCTGAGAGTATATTATATTATAACTATAGTGGGCAAATGGAAACTCATGGCACCTAAAAGTAACTACATCTAATGTCATCCTACCTACCTACCACCACATACCAGAATCAAATATTTGCATTTTTCCTGCCCAATATTGGTGAAATGTCTAACAAATCAGAATGCAACAAAAGGTCACTTTTCAATTCTTCTTCTTCTAAATCTCTCTGCTACCTTTGACACTGTGGACCATCCACTTCTACTTCATAACCTCTTCTCCCTCTGTATTTAAGACACTGCTCTCTTGTGTTTTTCATCATACCTACAAAATCGTTCTTTCAGTGTCTCCTTCTCCGACACCTCTTCTTGTCCTCACCCCCTGTCTGTTGGCGTACCCCAAGTATCAGTCCTAGGCCCCCTCCTCTTCTCTATTTACACATCCTGACTTGGTACCCTAATAAACTCTTTTGGGCATCATTATCATCTCTATGCAGATGACACCTAAATCTACCTCTCATCACCAGATCTATCCCCCTCTCTTCTAACACACATCTCCGACTGCCTCTCTAGTATATCCTCTTGGATGTCCACCCACCATCTCAAATTCAACATGTCTAAAACTGAACTATATCTTGTCTTCTCCATCTAAAAAACATCTCCAGAATTCATCACTATCTTACATAATACACAACTAAAATCCTTATACACCCTCTCTCATCTCTCGACTAGACTACTGCAACTCGCTACTTGTTGGCCTACCCACCACCCGACTATCTCCACTTCAATCCATTATGAATGCCTCTTCTAGACTCATCTTCCATACACAACGTTCAGTGTTGGCATCATCTCTCTGTCAATCACTCCACTGGCTTCCCTTAGCCTCAAGAATAACATTTTAAAATCATGACCCTAACTTACAAAGCCCTCAACAATAATGCTTCCCCTTACATCTCTGCTCTCATCTCCAAATACTCCCCCACCCGCCCTCTTCGTTCTGCTAATGACCTTCTTCTTTCTACAACGCTTGTCGCCTCCTCTCACTTCCGCCTCTGGGACTTTTCTCGTGCTGCCCCTAGTCTCTGGGACTCCTTGCCTCGCTCCACAAGATTATCCTCAAAACATAAAAAACCTCACTTATAACGCATCTCTTTAAAGAAGCGTATCACCTTCCACCCTAACACACTTATCACCTCTCTCTCCCTCTTTTACCACTCACTATCCCTTAGATTGTAAGTCTGCGAGTTTCTATCCTAAGTACTTTGGGAATGCACCATGGACATTGAATTCCTAGCTCAAAGACCGGGCCCACCTTGCTTTGCTATATGTTCATTTGTATTTATCTGTGTCTGAACTTATGTACAGCACTACGGAATATGTCGGCGCATTATAAATGAACTATAATAATAATAATGCAAAGGTCCATGTATTGTGTCACAGAGGTCCATAGGAATTTTAGAATACCATGGGGATCCATAGGAACCCCTATGATACAAGGCTTAGAATTTGGTGCTATGGGAGCCAATAAGGACCCCATGTTTTTAGTTTATAATACCATAAGGGAGGTGTAAGACCCACATAGTAACAGGGTTAAATTAAGGTTCCATGGTTATAGTATTATAACAAGTGGGATGTTAAACTAATGTATGCTGATAATTTCTAAATATCTTATCATTTAAGTACTTAATTCCACACTATGCATTCCTTATCTATGAGTACAACTGCTAAAATGATTTGCTGCCAGACCTGTCATTATCCTAGATCTTAAGTATTTCAAAGAATAAGAGGCCAGTAAGTCCAGGAAAGCCCACATGGGCCAAATCAAAGCATAAAGAACCTCCAAACTTCTACAGGTAAGTCCGAATGAATAATACAAATAATGATAATAAAAATAATGATAACCTTTACTAATGTACAAAAGAAAGACGATAACTCTAAAATATACAGTATATACGATACACTGCTAGGTTATATGTTTTTTCTTCATTATGTGAAGATCTTTTGATGTAGCCACTAATGGATACCACCTTGATAACCCCTTTTTTCTAAATGAAGGTTATATATACCCGCCCCACTGTATATAATGTATATGTGTATGTAGGTAATGCCATAACTAAAAACATGGGATAATGCTCCAATTGTAGGATCACTGTATTTGTTACACTAGGATGTTACGTACGTGACCCACGATGTATAATCTTTAATGATAGTATTAATGTGGACAGGATTGAACTCACTTACCTTTGACCCGTGACATCATTTGAATATGATCTTTAAATAGAGGCTCCCTTTACACTGTAATAATAGCGTCCATCGAATCTCCTATGCGAAACGCACATTAGCCAGGCTGTTTGTTCCAGCGTCGTAGTCTGATGACATCAGACACCAATTAGGGCATCGGTCTCTTTGTGCTACTTAGCTATATGGATGGGGCAATCCATGTCAAAATGCCCCAGTGACTTTGTTATTGAGTCCCTGTGTCTGACACCCAAATGGGAGTCAATATACTTTTCCTCAGAAGGTATTTAGGAGATGTATTGTAATTACGTTATCATATCAGTTAGTATGTGGAATGTATTAATTAATATTGGTCAAATTAGTACTCTGATGCACAGAGACTGAACTAATCACATATAATAGTTGTCAAACTGCGAGGCGCGCAAGTTGCTGCAATGAGCGTCAAAGGTGCTCATTGCAGCCGCCGGTGCCATTACACATGCAACCCTCGAAAAGTGAAGCAAAGCAGCCGCCCAGCACTTGGCAGCGGCGCCGTCACACCTGCGCCGTCACACCTGCAAGATGAGTGCAGAAGGCGCTCATCTGCGAGCCTTGCAAAGCGAGTTGAGCCATTGAGGCACATAGCGCGTAACTCCAAAAACAAGAAAAATAATTTAAATAAGATAAAAACACACACACACAGCACAGGGGGAGAGCCAGGAAGCCTGGGAGTGAGGTTGCAAGAGAATTTAAGCCTTATTTACTGTGTTTCATCACTCAAAAATAGGCTAAGCGAGAAAAAAAAGGCAGACGAAAAACGTAAATAATCTGGAACAAGATGAAAATGAGGCTCTGCAACGCCAGGCACGCAGAACTTAGAAAATACACAACGGCGCAAACAGTAACACTTACACTAACCACGCCAGGCACGTAGGTCTTTGAAAATACAACCAACCAAAAGCCTCACATTGTATGACAACCAGCATTGCCAGCCTTACAATTTCATTGCCGACACTAACACAGCCCAAGGCAGTAGGGCCCTAAACTACACAGGCATATAAAGTGCACAGGGGAGAGGCTTGCAATAAGCGCCGAAGGTGCTCATTGCGTATCTCGCAATGAGGAGCTCAGTGTAGGCGCGCAATGAGCGCCGAAGGTGCTCAGAGGGCCCATAGCCTTGCATTGTGTGGCAAACAGCATTGCCTGGCTTACAATTTTATTGCCGTCATTTTTTGACGGCCAATTTGCTAGTTTAAAATAATAGTGAGACCCATGGTCTGATAGAGGGACCTAGCCCTGCTGGTTATATCAGGCTTGGATTGAGTGAAGATCCCTTGGATACTCCTCTAGATTGGGCGATATGGTTTTAACACTTGGTCACGCAACACTTTTAGATTGCCCGGACATACTGTGACGCGACCTACTTCACACTGGTGCCACCTAGCAATGTGTGGTATATACTGTATATTGTATTGTCGTTTTGTACATTAATAAAAGTTATATTTTGTAACAATAATTATTTGGACTATTTATTTGATTAGTAGGAGGCCAATTTATACTCCATGTTACAAGGTCATTTATATTAATACAAAGATTAGAGGTTGGAGGGTATCTACTAACTAGAATTGCAAATTACTTCTATTAGTATAACTAATAATTGGTCACTATATAGGACATCTTGTAGTTGGAAATAGGTGCCTCACCATATAGTTATAAGAAGAGGTTGTGATTTAGACCTTTGTATGGGAAATAAAGACTAAATTACCATAAGATTCATATGCCATCTTGCTGTATAACCAAATGTTCCTCAGAGTCCTGCAGAGCATGCCTTCTGAATTTATATAATATATAACATTACCAAGGAAAGTTATTAATGCCACTATAATAAGCCTTTTGCTTTGGTTTGGCCTGTACATATGGCCTTACTGGGCTTATAGTTGCCGATTTGTCTTTGAATGACTTGGTATGAACGTTACAACTCCAGTTGGGATCAGTTATTGCTATGTACCTAAGGTCTTCCACTGATTATTAGATACCATGACCTCACTATTGCACGGGTCAAACCTGAAGACCAAAACAAACTTTTTGTGTTCAATATAAATGATCCTGGATGTTACTATGTAAATATACTTTGAAACATGTACTTTTACCATGTGAGATTTAGTATTATTTTTTCTTTGTGATAGTAATAATCTAAGTGTCCTCTATGGTCCATATCTTCGTTATACGGTAATTATATGCATAGTTGCTTTCCTGTAATACTGGATGCATTAAGTTGCAATAGAGTCATATTACCTCTGGTTGTTCCTACAGAACCTGATCAAGTAGCAGATAAGAGCATATGTTGTTATACAATCACTGCCCAGATGCTGAAGGATTTCATTGGAGGAGACATGGTGGATGCCGGCATTCCCCAACAGCAGAGCAGAATGGAGGTGACCTAGGTGAGTCAGGAACTCCTAAGCAGCAGGATTTTTTGAGAAGTGTCATGGAGGATGATGCTCTTCCCAGCAGTAAATGAGAGGAGGCGTGGAGGATGCCAGTTCTCTATAGTTATAGATGGGAGGTGGCCTAGGTGACTCATGCACCCCCTAGCAGCACCAGGAATTCATGCATGGAGGATACTGGCACTCACCAGTGGCAGATGGGAGATTTGCTGTTTAATTGTTCAGTCATGTACAATTCTCTATGACTCCATAGAACACTGTATGCCAGACACTGCCATTTTGAGCTCCATCAAGCTCATATTAATTGCTTCAATAACGTATTTTATCTATCTCTGCCTCTGACATCCTCTTCATCATGTGCCTTTCTGGCATCAGAGTCTTCTCTAAGTAAAAATATTTGCACTTTATCCTCATGATCAAACCTTGCAATTAACAGTTTGGCTTGGTCTCTTGTAGTATTGATTGACTGGATCTTCTTGCAGTCCAATGGACTCTAAACAGTTTTCTCCAACCCCACAATTCAGAGGCATCAATTGTATGTCTTCTTTAAGGTCCACATAGTTCTGTTACACTAACAACTATCCTTGGCAGTGTGATATCTTTACTTTGTAATAGATTTATCAAACGTAGCATAGCTTTCATTCCCAGAAGCAAACATCTTTTAATTTTATGGATGCAGACACCATCTTGGATTTAAGGAAAATAAAATGTGTAACTGCCTATATTCATTTCAGACAAAGATGGAGGAGCTCTATATCAGTCAGTCAGCAAAACAAGACCTGGAGCTGAATGTGGATCAGATCATGAGCTTCTTATTGTTACGTTCAGAGATAGACCAAAGAAAAAGAGGTAAAATCATACGACGAGCAGATACAAAGTAAATAATATACCCTCTGAATAAGCAGTGGAGGTAAATAATAGATTTGAGATACTAGACATGGTAGATAAAATGTCTGAAGAACTTTGGAGAGAAGTTTGTGACATTGTACAGAAAACAGCAACAAAGAATAACAACTAAAAGAAAGAAAACTGAGAAGGGAAATGTCTGTCTGATGAGGCTTTGGAAGTAGCCCAGGAAAGAAGGAAAGTGAAAGATAGTGGAGATAGGAAAAGATTTGTCCAACTGAATGCAACATTCTAGAAGAGACAAGGAGACATTCTATAATGAGCGATGTAAAGAGATAAAAGAAGAAAAAAAAAACAGAGAATACATTTTGTAGACATATTGAACATTCTTGAGTCTTTCAGGACTTAAGAGCATAGTGTTTTTCTTTTACAGCTCTATAGAGTCAAAGCTTTGTTTGATGCAACAAATGCACATAGAAAATAAGTAAATTAATGTCAGGGGCTGTTAAGGTTAAAAAAATATAAAGATTATATATAATATATATATATATATATATATAGCTTAGTTTACAGGTCCACAAATGTATTATGAATGCTCAGTATGATAATGTACAGCAAAGTCCATACATTCTGGATCCCTTAAATCGAAAGGTTATTGAAAACCAAGCAGACAGCAGCAACGCACAGTCCAGCCTCATATCATATATTGTAATAATACAAGCTGATACACTACTAGAACTTACTGCTAAAAAGTTATATGAAAATGCTTTTACAATTCAGATATCAATAGATTTTAATGAGCTTGCTAATGTTTTTGATTAATTACATTTATATGATCTTAGTAGAATTGCATGATGTAATGTTGATGTGTAATGGCGGACTCATATTAAACACACAACCCATATACATTTTTTTCTTCATTTGTTTCAGAACATGCAAATGGTGTTCATCCTGTGTGAGTTCTCATATGTCGCTTGAGATGGGAGGAGTGAATGAAACATTTCCCACATTCAGAACATGGAAAAGGTTTTTCTCCTGTATGAGTCCTCTTATGTTTATTAAGATCAGAGAGATGACTGAAACATTTCTCACATTCAGAACATGGAAAAGGTTTTTCTCCTGTATGAGTCCTCTTATGGCTATTAAGATTAGCGAGGTGACTGAAACATTTCCCACATTCAGAACATGGAAAAGGTTTTTCTCCTGTATGAGTCCTCTGATGTTTATTAAGATGAGAGTGATGACTGAAAGATTTCTCACATTCAGAACATGGAAAAGGTTTTTCTCCTGTATGAGTCCTCTTATGGCTATTAAGATTAGCGAGGTGACTGAAACATTTCCCACATTCAGAACATGGAAAAGGTTTTTCTCCTGTATGAGTCCTCTTATGGCTATTAAGATTTGAGAGCTGATGGAAACATTTCCCACAGTCAGAACATTGAAAAGGTTTTTCTCCTATGTGAGTCATCTTATGTTTATTAATATCTGAGAGATGACTGAAACATTTCCCACATTCAGAACATGGGAAAGATTTTTCTCCTGTATGAGTCCTCTTATGGCTATAAAGATTAGAGAGGTGACTGAAACATTTCCCACATTCAGAACATGGAAAAGGTTTTTCTCCTGTATGAGTCCTCTTATGCCTATTAAGATGCGAGGCCCAACTGAAACATTTCCCGCATTCAAAACATGCAAATGTTTTTGCTACTGTGTGACAAATGTGGTCTTCTCCAAGGGTATTCCAAATCTCGGATCCAACTGTTGGAAACAAAAGTACCAGGAGTAAATCCTAACAGCTTTAACATACTTCTAAATTTAAATGATTAGTAAGTATATACCTATTATAGTAACTATAATAAAAAGCGCACTGAGACCAATTTGTAGTTAATAAAAAGGTAAAAAATGATTTAGCTTAGTCTATTAATTTAGTGGAAGTTATAAAACTCCTTATGAACATACAACATATTTTGTAATACCAAGTATTGTCAATTATGGTCTTTTGTTTAACTAAATCTGATGGTCTGCAAAATGTTATTTAAAAAAAAAAAAAAAATACTATATAAACACAAACTTTAGATATTGCAACTTCTACATGTAATTATTGCCTGCTGTTGTTGGTTACTTCCCCAGGTAGGTGTTTCTGTAAACTAACAATCTCCCCATTAGTGCTGCTGAGAGAACTGACTGTAGTTACTGTCACTTTCCCACTGTACAGACAGAAACTTCCTGTGTATACAAAGTCTTCTATCAGGAAGTTGTCCTAATGAAAAGAAAATGGCAGATTGGGGTCATTACACCAGCAAATAAGAAATGTTCCCTAGTGCTTATGAATTATGGGGATTACATGAAAGATATTTTGAATCAAATAGGTGATACCAATATCAACATGAAGTTGAATAATGGCATCAGTTGGAGTATTAGGCATGCTGATACAAATACTAATTTACATGCTTAATCTTTTTTTCCCATTATCATTGAAAAATGATGACCTTACCCAGATGGTGAGAGTATGGAGATTGATGGGTAATATAAAGTGCTCAGAGGGTACTTGGAATGCCCCACCCACCAAACCCAATAGGGATTCCCATGGTATCTAAAATGACTCCTCTACCATAGGGGTCCTTATGGACTTTCATAGTACCCTAATCCTCTACTGTGGGAGTACCTGTGAATACCTGTAATACCTTAACACCTAACTAAAAATGTATGTAAATAATAAAAACTTAATTTACTAAAAATAAATAATTACAATGAAAATAAAATAAATAAAAATACACAATTTAAAATAAAAACATTACATTGAAATGAACATTTAGGACTAATTCCATAGTCACGCTTCTGGTGGAAACAGCCTCCAGCTGCTCTGGATGTAATAGAATTAACTCTTTTGTGTCTGGGTGGGAACACCCAGGAGGACGTTACTTACAGGTGATGTATTTACCAATATAGGGAGTGAGGTAAGTGGGTTAGTGTACGTGTAGAGTCCATAGAGTGCATCACTGGATGATGGGAACACCCAGGAGGACGTTACTTACAGGTGATGTATTTACCAATATAGGGAGTGAGGTATATGGGTGTATGTATGGGTAGAGACCATAGAGTGCACCACTGGATGATGGGAACACACAGGAGGACGTCACTTACAGTTGATGTATTTACCAATATAGGGAGTGAGGTAAGTGGGTTAGTGTACGTGTAGAGTCCATAGAGTGCATCACTGGATGATGGGAACACCCAGGAGGACGTTACTTACAGGTGATGTATTTACCAATATAGGGAGTGAGGTATATGGGTGTATGTATGGGTAGAGACCATAGAGTGCATCACTGGATGATGGGAGCTCACAGGAGGACGTCACTTACAGGTGATGTATTTACCAATATAGGGAGTGAGGTAAGTGGGTTAGTGTACGTGTAGAGTCCATAGAGTGCATCACTGGATGATGGGAGCACACAGGAGGACTTCACTTACAGATGATGTATTTACCAATATAGGGAGTGAGGTAAGTGGGTGAATGTATGTGTAGAGTCCATAGAGTGCATCACTGGATGATGGGAGCTCACAGGAGGACGTCACTTACAGGTGATGTATTTACCAATATAAGGAGTGAGGTAAGTGGGTGAATGTACGTGTAGAGTCCATAAAGTGCATCACTGGATGATGGGAGCACACAGGAGGGCGTCACTTACAGGTGATGTATTTACCAATATATGGAGTGAGGTAATTGCGGTGAGTGTACGTGTAGAGTCCATAGAGCGCATATGTGCACAATCTGTACTGAACTCACAGTTTAGTGACAAATAATAATAAATAATTCCTTGCACTTGGGGCTTATTGTTATATTTATACAGATCTACATATTACTTATAATATATTCCTATAATATTCCTCTATCACTCCGAGCATGGACACAAATACATTATTATTATTATTATCACTCACCTGTACAGGGGTCTGAATGGGTTTCCATCTGGTGAATAGCCTTCTCATCTCTCTCATATTCTTCGTCCTCATTAATTAAGTCAGGATATTGATCTCCATCTTGGGGACCTGTTAGTCACAAGAGAGAGAAGCCTCTGGGTTTGTACAGATTTACACAACTATCTGACATCACATATTATAATAGTCAAACTATGAGACGTTGTCATGCTTTGCGTGGCGCTCATCGCATGCAAGCCTTGCATAGCGAGGCGAGCCGTAAAGGGACTAACACGCAGAGCACTTGGGTGATGAGCGCAACATCACACACAGGACGGGGGAACAGCCAGGACGTCTGGGAGTGAGGTGGAAAGTGAATTTAAGTTGATTATAAAGAGTTTCAGCACTCGAAAATCGGCTAAGCAAGTACAAAAATGGCAGCCAAAAAAATGAAAACGAGGCTACACGACCCTGGACCACGCAACACACCGCCAACCGCGTACCACTTTCACACAGGAACATACGAGGTACAAAATACACTATTACAAAGGACGCCAAATAGTCGAGAACCGCGTAGCACACACAAACGACGCAACTTTACACTCCAAACTTGCATACAACATTACGCATCTACAGTACGGTTTGCCCTCGCGCACGCAGCCTATTTCTAATGCACAGTCGGGATATTCATAAAAAAATCTCCGCAGGCTAGCACCAGTCCAACTGGACATTATATGCTGCGGGAAAATGAAAAAAGATTGTTAGCTCTTCAGCCTATTGATTGACGGATATATTAATTATAATTACGTAAAGTGTATTAATTCATTAAGTAACTAATTAACTCATTATTATTTACAAAATTATAGACATATGTATCTGTCTTTGCGATGAGCGCAGAGGCTGCTCAGAGGAGCAAAAGTACACCAGAGGAGAGGCTCGCAATGAGCGCCGAAGGTCCTCACAGTACAAAAACCTTCACATTGTGTGGCAAACAGCATTCTCATGGCCTCAAATTTTATTGACCGTCCTTTTTTGACAGGTGAGTCGCTAGTTATATATATCTACAAAAACAGCTCCCGGGTGTAAATATACGGACTGAGGTGTCATAGTTTTACTAGTTATCAGTTTATGATTAATGTGAGAATCTCTGTGTATAAAAACACAATAAACTGACTGAATAAATTGAACAATATTAATAATACACTACGAAATTGCCCGTCAAAAATGAGGGGAATAAAACTGTAAATCTTTCATACACACCATCAGCCCCAAATTTAACCTGCATCCTGGTCTCATTAGGCCTCACTGGTTACGCTAAATTCTGGGAGTCCTGCCCTCCCTCCCTGACCCTCCCACACCATTTCTGATTAAATTTATAGTGAAATGGGAATCACCTGACTTTGCTTCTTGCATATATTATCTCACCACTAGGGGTAGACAACATATTAAATGCTATAGCCCTCACCTATGTTCCTTCTCTCTCCCTCTAAATGAAAAACCTTTCTAACTTTCACTACTCTTCTGACCCTTTTTATTCCTTATCTGTTTAATACTTCCCTGATTTCTGTCCCTTCCATTCCATTTAGATTGTAAGTGGCGAGTTTTCAGTCTTCTAGGACGCTTTGGGAAAAAGCACTTTCTGCAAAGATTCTAAGCTCAAAACAGGGTCCTCCATTTTTGGAAAGTTGTTAATGCTGTATTTTTCCTTGTTTTTTATCCCCTGTATTGCGCTACGGAATATGTTGGCGCGTTATAAATAAAAGTTAATAATAATAATATTAATAAATCTGGCAATGCTGTTTGCCACACAATGTGAGGATTTTGGTTCTTTGAGCATCTTCGGTGCTCATCGCGAGCCCCACGCTGAGCATCTTTGGCACTCATTGCGAGCTTCTCCCCCATGTAATCTCCCCCTCGCGATTAGTGTTACTGCCTTCAGTTACAGTAAGTGTTACTGCCTTGGGTTAAATGTTACTGGCTTGGGTTAAGTGTTACTGCCTTGGGTTAAATGTTACTGGCTTGGGTTAAGTGTTACTGGCTTGGGTTAAGTGTTACTGGCTTGGGTTAAGTGTTACTGCCTTGAGTTAAATGTTACTGGCTTGGGTTAAGTGTTACTGGCTTGGGTTAAGTGTTACTGCCTTGGGTTAAGTGTTACTGCCTTGGGTTAAGTGTTACTGCCTTGGGTTAAGTGTTACTTCCTTCGGGCTGTTTTTTTACTGCCTTTAGCCTCGTTTTCATCCTGTTATATTTTTTTCGACCGCCATTTTCCCCCCCTCGCTTTTGATTGTGAAAAAACAGAAAATATGCCTCAAATGAACTTGCAACCTCACTCACCGGCTCCCCCCCTGTGCTGTGTGTGAATGTGTAAGTGAATTTGAGGCATAATTGTATTTTTTTGGTAGTCTTTCTATTTGCGTGGTTCAGACGTTTTACGTGCTTCGGTCCTAAGTACTACGGGGCTCGCAATTCCATTTGCGTGGTTTGGGAGTTTTACATCATGTGGTCTCAAGTCCTACGGGACTCGCGATGAGCGCTGCAGCCCTGCAATGAGTGTCTTCGCCGATCATTGCAGCCTAACACAAGCCCCGTAGGCCTCATCATCGCGTTCCAACTGCTCGCCTCGCGAGGCCTGCAACATTCCTGAGCGTTACCAACGGCCCGTAGTATCCACAACTATTACCGGTATATGTGATTTATCCTGTGCATCTGCTGCACAAAATGTGTTAGAAAGAGTCTGTTTTAGACTGATATTAGTAATTATTGGCAAGTACTAAATTATAGACCCCACACCCATATTAAGCTCTATGAGCCATACATTACTATACTGAGTTGCACAAATAATGCTGTATATCTCAGGAATTATGTACTATAGAGATAAACAGCTATTGCAATATATAGACAAGTTTTTTGTCATATTTAAGATACAATCCTTAGTGTGACAGTGTGCAGTTAATGTTCTTATTGTGTATTACTTCCTCACCTTCCCTGATATTCCCAGAACTCTCCTCCTCCTTCACCTGCTGCTGATCTCTTATATTCAGATCTTCTTGTTCCAACTTGGAGACAACTGGAGGCCTCACATCTGAAGGTCCTACAGAGAGAGATAAACAGATTATAGACTTTCACTATTTATTATTTACTAATCAATCTAGTGTTTGTGTCTTATTAATATCTAAATCCTTTAGTAGAAAGAACCACAAAGACAGAAACAACCGAATGTTATTACTTTGTATGGACAGAAGACCAGATATTGTGTCATTGGGGAGAAAATCACCTTTATCATGACCTGCGATGTGTGTAAAACTCCTTGGGTGAGAGATGAAAGATAAATACACCCCAATAAGGACTGAAGTGAGTGATAATTGTCCATAAGATATTACTCACCTTCACTGATATCTACAGGAATTTCCTCCTCTTTAATCTCCCGGGGACTCCTCATATTTGTCTCTTCTTCTTGGTCAGACTCTGAGAGAAGTGATGGTGTGACACTGTCTGTACAAATAAACATGAGATGGTCACACATGGGATTTGTTACACGTCTTTATGGTCTGTACAAATAAACATGAGAAGGTCGCACATGGGATTTGTTACACGTCTTTATGGTCTGTACAAATAAACATGAGATGGTCACACATGGGATTTGTTACACGTCTTTATGGTCTGTACAAATAAACATGAGCCGGTCACACGCTGAGATTTGTTACACGTCTTTATGGCCTGTACAAATAAAAATGAGACGTTCACACGCTGGGATTAGTTACACGTCTTTATGGTCTGTACAAATAAACATGAGACGGTCACACGCTGGGATTTGTTCTATGTCTTTATGGCCTGTACAAATAAAAATGAGACGTTCACACGCTGGGATTTGTTACACGTCTTTATGGTCTGTACAAATAAACATGAGACGGTCACACGCTGGGATTTGTTACATGTCTTTATGGCCTGTACAAATAAAAATGAGACGTTCACACGCTAGGATTTGTTACACACTGGGTCACAGACAGAGAGAGAGAGAGGGTGCAAAGAGAGAGAGAGAGAGAGAGAGACAGGGTGCACAGAGAGAGACACACAGAGTGCACAGAGAGAGAGAGACACAGGGTGCACAGAGAGAGAGAGACACAGGGTGCACAGAGAGAGAGAGACACAGGGTGCACAGAGAGAGACACAGGTTGCACAGAGAGAGACACATGTTGCACAGAAAGAGACACACAGGGTGCACAGAGAGAGAGAGAGACACAGGGTGCACAGAGAGAGAGAGACACAGGGTGCACAGAGAGAGAGAGACACAGGGTGCACAGAGAGAGAGAGACACAGGGTGCACAGAGAGAGAGACACAGGGTGCACAGAGAGAGAGAGACACAGGGTGCAGAGAGAGAGAGACACAGGGTGCAGAGAGAGAGACACGGGGTGCAAAGAGAGAGACACAGGGTGCAAAGAGAGAGAGAGACACACAGGGTACACAGAGAGAGAGACAGGGTGCACACAGAGAGAGAGACACACAGGGTTCACGGAGAGACAGACATGGTGCACAGAGAGAGAGACACACAGGGTGCACAGAGAGAGACACATGGTGCACAGAGAGAGACACGGGGTGCACAGAAAGAGAGAGACACTGGGTGCAAAGAGAGAGAGAGAGACACAGGCTCCACAAAGAGAGAGACACAGGATGCAGAGAGAGAGAGAGACACAGGGTGCACAGAGAGAGAGACACACATGGTGCACAGAGAGAGAGACACACAGGGTGCACAGAGAGAGAGAAACACAGGGTGCACAGAGAGAGAGACACACAGGGTGCACAGAGAGAGAGACACACAGGGTGCACAGAGAGACACACAGGGTGCACAGAGAAAGAGAGACACAGGGTGCACAGAGAGACACACACAGGGTGCACAGAGAGACACACACAGGGTGCAGAGAGAGAGACACACACAGGGTGCACAGAGAGACACACACAGGGTGCACAGAGAGACACACACAGGGTGCACAGAGAGAGAGAGAGACAGGGTGCAGAGAGAGAGAGAGAGAGAGAGACAGGGTGCACAGAGAGAGACAGGGTGCACAGAGAGAGAGACACATGGTGCACAGAGAGAGAGAGAGAGAGAGAGAGACACAGGGTGCACAGAGAGAGAGGGACATAGGATGTACAGAGAGAGACACACAGGATGTACAGAGAGACACACACTGGATGTACAGAGAGACACACACTGGATGTACAGAGAGACACACACTGGATGTACAGAGAGAGACACACGGTGCAGAGAGAGAGACACAGGGTGCACAGAGAGAGACACACAGTGCAGAGAGAGAGACACAGGGTGCACAGAGAGAGACACACAGGGTGCACAGAGAGAGACACACAGGGTGCACAGAGAGAGACACAAGGGGTGCACAGAGAGAGACACAAGGGGTGCACAGAGAGAGACACAAGGGGTGCACAGAGAGAGAGACACAAGGGGTGCACAGAGAGAGAGACACGGGGTGCAAAGAGAGAGAGACACGGGGTGCAAAGAGAGAGAGACACGGGGTGCAAAGAGAGAGAGACACAGGGTGCAAAGAGAGAGAGACACAGGGTGCAAAGAGAGAGAGAGACACAGGGTACACAGAGAGAGAGAGACAGGGTGCACAGAGAGAGAGAGAGAGAGACACAGGGTTCACGGAGAGACAGACAGGGTGCACAGAGAGAGAGACACACAGGGTGCACAGAGAGAGACACATGGTGCACAGAGAGAGAGAGACACAGGCTCCACAAAGAGAGAGACACATGGTGCACAGAGAGAGAGACACACAGGGTGCACAGAGAGAGAGACACACAGGGTGCACAGAGAGAGAGACACACAGGGTGCACAGAGAGAGAGACACAGGGTGCACAGAGAGAGAGACACAGGGTGCACACAGAGAGAGACACAGGGTGCACACAGAGAGAGACACAGGGTGCACAGAGAGAGAGAGACACATGGTGCACAGAGAGAGAGACACACAGGGTGCACAGAGAGAGAGACACACAGGGTGCACAGAGAGAGAGACACACAGGGTGCACAGAGAGAGAGACACAGGGTGAACAGAGAGAGAGAGACACGGGGTGCACAGAGAGACACACACAGGGTGCACAGAGAGACATACACAGGGTGCACAGAGAGACACACACAGGGTGCACAGAGAGACACAGGGTGCACAGAGAGAGATACACAGGCTCCACAAAGAGAGAGACACAGGGTGCAGAGAGAGAGAGACACAGGGTGCACAGAGAGAGAGACACACAGGGTGCACAGAGAGAGAGACACAGGGTGCACAGAGAGAGAGACACAGGGTGCACAGAGAGAGAGACACACAGGGTGCACAGAGAGAGAGACACAGGGTGCACAGAGAGAGAGAGACACAGGGTGCACAGAGAGACACACACAGGGTGCACAGAGAGACACACACAGGGTGCACAGAGAGAGAGACACATAGGGTGCACAGAGAGACACACACAGGGTGCACAGAGAGAGAGACACAGGGTGTACAGAGAGACACACACTGGATGTACAGAGAGACACACACTGGATGTACAGAGAGACACACACTGGGTGTATAGAGAGAGATAGGTTGCACAGAGAGAGACACACGGTGCAGAGAGAGAGACACAGGGTGCACAGAGAGACACACACAGGGTGCACAGAGAGACACAGGGTGCACAGAGAGAGATACACAGGCTCCACAAAGAGAGAGACACAGGGTGCAGAGAGAGAGAGACACAGGGTGCACAGAGAGAGAGACACAGGGTGCACAGAGAGAGAGACACACAGGGTGCACAGAGAGACACAGGGTGCACAGAGAGAGATACACAGGCTCCACAAAGAGAGAGACACAGGGTGCAGAGAGAGAGAGACACAGGGTGCACAGAGAGAGACACACAGGGTGCACAGAGAGAGAGAGACACAGGGTGCACAGAGAGAGAGACACAGGGTGCACAGAGAGAGAGACACACAGGGTGCACAGAGAGAGAGACACAGGGTGCACAGAGAGAGAGACACAGGGTGCACAGAGAGAGAGACACAGGGTGCACAGAGAGAGAGACACACAGGGTGCACAGAGAGAGAGAGACACAGGGTGCACACAGAGAGAGACACACAGGGTGCACAGAGAGAGAGACACACAGGGTGCACAGAGAGAGAGACACAGGGTGCACAGAGAGAGAGAGACACAGGGTGCACAGAGAGACACACACAGGGTGCACAGAGAGACACACACAGGGTGCACAGAGAGACACACACAGGGTGCACAGAGAGACACACACAGGGTGCACAGAGAGACACACACAGGGTGCACAGAGAGAGAGACACACAGGGTGCACAGAGAGACACAGGGTGCACAGAGAGACACAGGGTGCACAGAGAGAGAGGGACATAGGATGTACAGAGAGAGACACACAGGATGTACAGAGAGACACACACTGGATGTACAGAGAGACACACACTGGATGTACAGAGAGACACACACTG
>JAPZIH010000711.1:13653915-13713915 GCA_027410445.1 Discoglossus pictus | reverse complement strand
ATTAACATTTTAACATAATTTGTATAAATAATGCAAGGCAAGTGTTTTGTGAGGCGAATCATCCATAAACAGTACTTTCATTAATTATGACTGAATTGTTTATTGTTTAGTATTTTTGAATGATTTTAAATTTGTTTTGCTTGTGTTTTATTTCTTTACTGAAAAGTTATAGTACTTCATAGTAGACAATGTTTTTAGTAAAAATACGTCCATCTTCTAATAAATCACCTTGACTTTCATTCTTTTCAATGTAAACTTTAATAGCCTGTGGATTTTTGCACCGTGACAACGCAACGTACAATTGACCATGTGCAAATACTGGTTCTTGCAAGAAAATACCCACGGATTTGAACGTTTGACCTTGTGATTTATTAATGGTCATGGCAAATGCCATAATAATGGGAAATTGTCTTCTTTGAAGTATAAAAGGGAGACTACTTTCACTTGGTGCTAAATCTATTCTTGGTATGAAAACTCTCCTTTATGGGTGCCAGTTAAAATTTCAGCATCTATAAAATGGTCCTTTAATTGTTGAACAATTAATCTTGTCCCATTGCATAGGCCTTTTTTGGGGTTCATATTTCGCAGTAACATGATAATTGCACCTTTCTTTAGCTGCAAAATATGTGGTGGCATTCCAGAAGGAGTTAGTGAGTTTATGAATTCAGTAGAAAAGTTAGCCTGACTTTCATTGTCATCAGCAAGTACTGAATCAGCACTGTGATAATTTATTTGTGGTGCATTAATTTTTTTTTAAAGATTTCATCATTGAGGATTATTGCATCCTTTTTTTTACACGTTAGTATGACTTGGTTGGCAAGCTCGGAATATTCCTCGTTATTTCTGCTCCCTTCAAATATAGCCAATATAATATCTTGTTGACAAATCATATGAGGTGGGATCTCTACAGTGTCATCAGGTAAATGTGGTATTTTTTCTGTTCTGCCTGCTCCAATTTTAATAAGCCAATCATTGAAATCAGTTTGGCCTTCTGATCTCATGTTTTGTTGCAGTTGAAGATGGGTAAAATGTTTCCATACTGTGCTTGACTTTATACAGGTTTCGATAATGTCAGTTCGATTTCCATGTACAACGACAGGTAATGTTTGTCTAAAATCGCCACCTAACAACATTACCTTTTCACGAAATGGAAAAGTATTATCCATGACTTCACGAAATAAACAGTCAATACATTGGAGGGCATAGCATGACATCATTGTGGCCTCATCTATTGTAATTAATTTACATTTGTTCAATTTCTTTGCTTGTAATGATGTCATGTGAATATCTGACACAGAAGTTTCTAAAATAGGCACTGGCAGTTTAAATCCACTATGAACAGTTCTTCCACCTTCTAACAAAAGTGCAGCAATTCCAGTAGTGGCAAACGCCATTGCTATTTGACCTTGTGCTCGTACTGAACTCATTAATAAATTATACAGATCGATTTTTCCTGATCCGCCAGGTCCATCAAGATAGAAATAACGCTCTGTCACCATGTCATCATCTATTGCATTTTTAATGGCATGAAATGCTTGCAATTGTAATGTATTTAAAGTTGCAAGTCTTTCTTCTGTTCTTTCTGCTTGTAGTTGAATGTCATAGTCTTCAAAGTTTATGTCATCTATAAGACCTGGATCAGGCAAATTAAAACTTGCACAACTTAATCCATGAGTTAAAAATACTTCTTGGATTTCCATTAATGCTTTTAAGTGTGCAATGGGTTCATTGTATCGTCGCATAAAGTCTTCAGCCATATTACTTTTAAAAGTCTCCCACAAAGCTAATGCATTTGGAGCATTTGAGAAGATACAAATAAAAGCAAATTGTTCTCCTATTTGTCGTGGCATTTGACATTGTGCTGCTTCTTCTAAATATCTTTCCCATTCTGTATCATCAGATAGTAAGTTTCTATGTCTTGCAGCTAAATGGAAGGATTCATATACAATGTCATTAACAGTTCTTAAGTGTTCAAAACTTTTTGCTCCAGGAACATTTAAAAGTAATATCCGTAAGCAAAAACGTTCAACATCTCTTGGACTAACTGTGTAAATTCTGGGAATTGTTTTATTGCCTCTGCTTTTTCTTGGTCTCCAAGTGATATGGAATTTCAATATATAAGTATTGTGTTGCTTCTGAATCAGTGGAATTTAATTCAAACCATTCAGTTAGTGTAGTGTGACGATCTTCACTTTGGGCCAATGCACTCATTTCATTTCCAGCATGGAAATAGACTAAATGTTGTTGTGGCAAATGTACTGCTAATCTATATACTGCATGTGATCTATTATGCATTTCAAATTTTAAAAGCCGCCACATAGCTTCTGGTGCACTGACATAGCGAGCATCTACATGAGATGCAAGTTCATCATGTACTAACTCACTACATTCAGGGTTGTCTGCACTTTTGACGACTACAGTAGCTGCATCGTACTCTTTGTAAAGATATATGTAGACATATTTAAAGGATTTGATGGAAGTGCAGGCTTCTACGTTGATGTGGGCGTTGTACTTCATGCGTAAATGTGGATTGTAGGGTACTACATATCTATTGTCCACTTTTTCCCCCACAAATAATGGCACTATGTCCTTCTCTTCTTTTATAAAGTGATAGCCATCACAATTTGCATAGGTTTTGTCTCTATAATCTTTTGGAAATTCTTTGGAACATTTATTATTGTCCATACATGGTGATTGTGGATTAAGGTCACCACAGGGTCCATGAATCATGCGATGAGTAACAATCTCATATAGTCTACCATATAGTTCTGGATCTGGTAGTTCAGCAACAATGACTGCATCCACTTTGTCCGAAGTATCTAATTTATCTTTTTCTTAAAGTATTATGAGAAGATGTGCATGTGGAAGGCCTCTTTTTTTAAATTCAATGGTATATACATAAGCAAGACATTTGCCGTATTAATTCATTTAATTTAATCTTAAAAACTCTGGCTACCAAATCTGGTTGAGCGGAAGCAGTTTGTCCAAGAAGTAGATTCTGTGTAATTTCTGGCCATTGTGGATTACATGTAAATGTCAGAAATAAATCGGGTTTGCCAAATTTGGTGACAATAGCCATAGCATCATTGTATCTTTCTCTCATATTTCGAGGAGATCCTTGAAAGGAAGATGGTAAAATGATGGCTTTGCCAGCTGTCATGTCTCTGCTTGTAGCCACGTCAGCAACATAGTCCATTAGCCCAGAATATTGTTCTACACGTAGTTTATCTTGTTGATATTTTATAAAGTTTAAATTATTTGCCTCAACTTGCAAATAGGAATCAATAATCCATTGTTATGTTAGTTTTCCACCACATAAAATTGGATTAAATGCATTTCGAATGGCAATTTGAGCTACTTTAAATTCAAGCATACAAACATTATTTCGGATTCTGGCTTTAGCATTTGGGTAACTGGGAAGTGTTAATTTTGGTTGCCAACCTGCTTCTCAGTGTGGGAAAAAGATGGAATATGTCATTGGATCTAAATTTGGACTTAAGATACTCATATTAATGAATGGTTGCTCCTCATTTCTTGGATATATTCTAATGTCTCTTTGAAATGGTGGTTCTCCTTCATCATTTTGAAACACCATTGCAACCTCATTTGATTTTGGCAAGTTACAATGACGTTTATCAGTATGTCTGTCTCTTTTAAGCACCATATTAACCTTTGGCATTGGTAATTGATGTATTAATGTAGTTGTTCATTTTCTACTTCTGCCATTTTTTTATAAGCTTTACTGTAGGGATTATTGTCCATAATGTTATTTAGCTCTATAAAAACACTGGCTAAGCATTTTTTATTTTCTTCCATCTCCATACGTTGGTCAACAGCTTCCATTGTATCTAGGACATATAGTTGAGCGTATTTTCTTTGCTCATCTTCTCTGGATGTAAATGGGAAGTGCGATGATAAATTTGGCCTTGGACTTTAAAACAGTAAGGACCATGTCCTGGTACATTAGCAGCTAATGTTGCCCCCATAGATGCAAAGGATATGGCACTATTGTAGGATCTTAGGTTTGTCTTAAAATTTTTATAGTTTGGAAAAGTAGGTTCAGTCATAATATTTTGTAAATAGATCGGAAATTCTTTCCTTTCTGGAAGTTTGAACTTGCCTTTTTGACAACAACTAATAAATTGGCCATCTCTGGGTCTCTCCTGTTTAAAATAATAAGCCTCACAAAACTGACATTGAGTAGTCATGTCCCCACAACTATGAACCTCTACTGCTAAAGACTTGAGTAAAGGACAATTTGCAAAGCATATAGGAGTTTGACTTTCATATTCATCAGGTGAAATGTCATATAATGTTTCAACAACAGGTTCTAAAAGCTTTGTTTTTTTCGTGGCTTTTCTTGGTATATGTTGTATTGGTTGAGGTAAAATGTCATGTAATGTTTCATGAACAGGTTGTAAATGCTTTGTTTTTTTCGTGGCTTTTTTTGGTATGTCTTGTATTTTTTCAAGTAAAATGTCATCTGATGTTTGAGGAACAGGTTCTAAATGCTTTATTTGCTTGGTAGCTTTTTTTGGCATATCTTTAATTTGTGCAGGTGACAGTCTTTTGCTTGCAATTCTTTTGCGTTCTTTTTCTCATCGAATTTCCTTCTTCTCCGGTGTCTGCAGGCTGTCTGCTCTCTGTCGTAGTTCTCTAGCTTGGCGTCTTTTCTTTTCTTGTTTACTCTCGTTATCAGCCATGTTAATCTGTAAAAATAAAATAATGTATCATTAGTTTATTTTGAGATGTTAAGTTTGTTTTCAGCAAAAATTGTTATCAACAGTGTGGTTACGTTTTATACTTAATCAATTTCAATTTGGTCAATTGAATAGGGGTCTAAATAAGGCCATAAGATATTTTTTAAAGAAGTTTTTAGTTATTAAACATGTATCCAAAAGCAAGGTTTTCACTAAGTAAAAACTTACTTTAAAAAATATGTTATGTTCTTATTTAGAGCACTATTTAATTGGGCAAATGGCAATTCAATGAGGGTCTAGGACTGGAAATTTAAAATGAAAAATTGTACAGAGTCTCTGTTTTGAGCCTTTTTTAGACTATGCAATTTTTTTTTTCTGGCTACATTGAAGTTTGTATTTACTGTTAATGATTATTGGCCCTAAAAGACAAATTAGAGATAGATGATATATTTATTTTTTTTTTCTCTTTTTTTACTTGTTATACTTTACCTTGGTTGAAGTTTGATTTCAAGCAGAAACTTTGTTGGTCCTGTGTTGAAAGTCTTCGTCCGATGGTCTGGTCCTGTGTTGAAAGTCCTCGCCCGATGGTCTGGTCCTCTGTTGAAAGTCCTCGTCCGATGGTCTGGTCCTCTGTTGAAAGTCCTCGTCCGATGGTGTAGTCCTCTGTTGAAAGTCCTCGTCCGATGGTGAAGTCCTCTGTTGAAAGTCCTCGTCCGATGGTCTGGTCCTCAGTTGAAACTCCTGGTCCGATGATCTTGACGCAGTATCTGTTGTAAAATAAAAAAGAAAATGTTATTTGATTTGAATGTATTTGTAGTAACTAAAAAATGACATTTTGTTTGTGTATTGTATGTGTTATGGTAAATTTTTCTGCTATTTATTTTTTTGTGCAACCTTTTAAAAATAATTAAAATGTATTTTTCTATTCCATATATAATTTTTTTATATTGTAATTATTTTTTTGTAAATTATTTTGTATATGATTGCAATGGTTTTAGCAATATCCAATTTTGTGTCCAACACTGTAGTTATGCTTACTTTGGCTTCTTTGTAAGGCTTATAGGTTCTTAAACATTATTGAAGAATATTAATGTAGTTTGCTATGTGTTTGTGTGAGTTTTTGTACAATCCTGTTTTGTGTGTACCACTTTTGGTATGCTTATTTAGGCTTCTTTGTAAGGCTTATAGGTTCTTAAACATTAAAGAAGAAGATTAATTTAGCTTGCTATGTGTTTGTGTTATTTTGGTACAATCCTGTTTTCTGTGTACCACTTTTGGTATGGTTATTTAGGTTTGTTTGTAAGGCTTGTAGGTTCTTAAAGGTTCTTAAACATTAAAGAAGAAGATTAATTTAGTTTGCTATGTGTTTGTGTGAGTTTTTGTACAATCCTGTTTTGTGTGTACCACTTTTGTTATGCTTATGTAGGCTTCTTTGTAAGGCTTATAGGTTCTTAAACATTAAAGAAGAAGATTAATTTAGTTTGCTATGTGTTTGTGTGATTTTGGTACAATCCTGTTTTGTGTATACCACTTTTGCTATGGTTATTTAGGCTTGTTTGTAAGGCTTATAGGTTCTTAAAGGTTCTTAAACATTAAAGAAGAAGATTAATTTAGTCTGCTATGTGTTTGTGTGAGTTTTTGTACAATCCTGTTTTGTGTGTACCACTTTTGGTATGCTTATGTAGGCTTCTTTGTAAGGCTTATAGGTTCTTAAACATTAAAGAAAAAGATTAATTTAGTATGCTATGTGTTTGTTTGATTTTGGTACAATCCTGTTTTGTGTATACCACTTTTAGTATGGTTATTTAGGCTTGTTTGTAAGGCTTATAGGTTGTTAAACATTAAAGAAGAATATTAATTTAGTTTGCTATTTGTTAGTGTTTTTTGTGTACAATCCTATTTTGTGTGTACCATATGTTGCATACTTGGGGCCTCATTCAATTGCGATGTGGCCAATTAAATAGGGCCCTAAAGAAGCACATAGCATATTTATATTAAAGACGTTTTTAGTTAGTGAAAACCTTTCTTTTGGATAGATGCTTGCTAACTAAAAACTTCTTTAAAAAATATATGTTATGTGCTTATTTAGGGCCCTATTCAATTGGCCAAATTGCAATTGAATGAGGGCCTTGATTTACTTAATTAGACCCTCATTCAATAGCGATTTTGACAATTGAATAGGGGTGTAAATAAGCACATGACATATGTTTTTTAAATAGGTTTTTAGTTAGTAAGCATCTATCCAAAAGCAGGGTTTTCACTAACTAAGGTCCACATTCAATTGCAATTTTTCCTATTGAATAGGGCTCTATATAAGCACATAACATATTTTTAAATAAATTCCTTCCTGACCACATGAACTGTCGATAAACCTTAATATGGGGAGTAATCTTAACATAACAGACAATATTTACATTTTGTCTTAAAATGTGGTTGATCTCTTAACATGAACTTTGTAATATGTTGAAGTAAAGAACTTAAAAGTATCTTTTTTTAAACTTGAAGTTTCTTATCTGTCTAAGTAATGAACTTGAAAATATTGTTTTCAAACTTGTAACATTAGAAACAGTAACATAGTTAATTAACATTTTAACATAATTTGTATAAATAATGCAAGGCAAGTGTTTTGTGAGGTGAATCATCCATAAACAGTACTTTCATTAATTATGACTGAATTGTTTATTGTTTAGTATTTTTGAATGATTTTAAATTTGTTTTGCTTGTGTTTTATTTCTTTACTGAAAAGTTATAGTACTTCATAGTAGACAATGTTTTTAGTAAAAATACGTCCATCTTCTAATAAATCACCTTGACTTTCATTCTTTTCAATGTAAACTTGAATAGCCTGTGGATTTTTGCACCGTGACAACGCAACGTACAATTGACCATGTGCAAATACTGGTTCTTGCAAGAAAATACCCACAGATTTGAACTTTTGACTTTGTAATTTATTAATGGTCATGGCAAATGCCATAATAATGGGAAATTGTCTTCTTTGAAGTATAAAAGGGAGACTACTTTCACTTGGTGCTAAATCTATTCTTGGTATGAAAACTCTCTCTCCTTTATGGGTGCCAGTTAAAATTTCAGCATCTATAAAATGGTCCTTTAATTGTTGAACAATTAATCTTGTGCCATTGCATAGGCCTTTTTTGGGGTTCATATTTTGCAGTAACATGATAATTGCACCTTTCTTTAGCTGCAAAATATGTGGTGGCATTCCAGAAGGAGTTAGTGAGTTTATGAATTCAGTAGAACAGTTAGCCCGACTTTCATTGTCATCAGCAAGTACAGAATCAGCACTGTGATAATTTCTTTGTGGTGCATTCATTTTTTTAAAGATTTCATCATTGAAGATTAATGCATCCTTATTTTTACACGTTAGTATGACTTGGTTGGCAAGCTCGGAATATTCCTCGTTAATTATGTTACCTTCAAATATAGCCAATATAATATCTTGGAAATACACTAAATGTCTTTGTGGCAAATGTACTGCTAATCTATATACTGCATGTGATCCATATGCATTTCAAATTTTAAAAGGCGCCACATAGCTTCTGGTGCACTTACATAGCGAGCATCTACATGAGATGCAAGTTCATCATGTACTAACTCACTACTTTCAGGGTTGTCTGCACTTTTGACGACTACAGTAGCTGCATCGTAGCCTTTGTAAATATATTTGTACACATATTTAATGGATTTTAAGGAAGTGCAGGCCTCTACATTAATGTGTACGTTATACTTCATCAGTAAATGTGGATTGTAGGGTACTACATATCTATTGTCAACTTTTTTGCCACGAATAATGGCACTATCTCCTTCTCTTCTTTTGTAAAGTGGATAGCCATCACAATTGGCATAGCTTTTGTCTCTATAATCTTTTGGAAAATCTTTGGAACATTTATTATTTTCCATACATGGTGATTGTGGATTAAGCTCACCACAGGGTCCATGAATCATGTGATGAGTAACAATCTCATATAGTCTACCATATAGTTCTGGATCTGGTAGTTCAGCAACAATGACTGCATCCACTTTGTCAGCAGTATCTAATTTATCTTTTTCTTGAAGTATTATTAGAAGATGTGCATGTGGAAGGCCTCTTTTTTGAAATTCAATGGTATGTACATAAGCAAGACATTTGCCAAATAAGTGACTTATAGTGATGTCACGTATTAATTCATTTAATTTAATCTTAAAAACTCTGGCTACTAAATCTGGTCTATCGGAAGGACTTTGGCCAAGAAGTAAATTTTGTGTAATTTCTGGCCATTGTGGATTACATGTAAATGTAAGAAATAAATCGGGTTTGCCAAATTTGGTGACAATAATGTAACGGATCTCCTGGCACCCCGACCGGGTACCTCCGTTGATAGACGCGTCCTAGTTTGCGCCGAGGCCTACAAGCACCGCACCGGACACCTCAACCACCACAGACTCCACAATCGCCGTAGTTTAGCTGGAGCCGCGCCGTCTTCCTTCCACCCTGTATGAATCTCCAGCATCCAGGATAGTGTGGGGAAGACCTCTCCTCCAAGGAGAGTACATCAGGAACAAGCGTTCAGTAGTTACAGCTCAAGGGAGTATGCAAAAGCATAGCAATCCCCAGTAGGATATAGCGATCCCCTCTAAGAACGAGATGAGACTACGTTTTGAAGGGTCAAGTAAAACTCTCTTTTTATTGAAACAAACAAAACATTTTTAAACACTTCACATACACAGTAGGGGCAGTGACTACCTTTGGTCAACCCCTACCCCCATTGTTCATGGTGCCCTCTTGTCTGCTAAAACCCTTTTGTTCTGCTATCTCTTGTGTGTTTTAGCCGATACTATCAAGAGGCAGATGGCAACTCCTGACCAAGTGTATGAGTTGTATGCAATAGTCACATAAACACCAGCCATTCGGTTCTGTTTAACCCCTCCAGCAGTATAGTTGGTTCGGTTCAGTCAAAAAATACAGGCATCATCATAGTTCTGTTACACTGGCCATTGTGGATTACATGTAAATGTAAGAAATAAATCGTGTTTGCCAAATTTGGTGACAATAGCCATAGCATTATTGTATCTTTCTCTCATATTTCGAGGAGATCCTTGAAAGGAATATAGTAAAATTATGGCTTTGCCAGCTGTCATGTCTCTACTTGTAGCCACCTCAGCAACATAGTCCATTAGTCCAGAATATTGTACAACACGTAGTTTATCTTGTTTATATTTTTTAAAGTTTAAATTATTGGCCTCAACTTGCAAATAGGAATCAATAATCCATTGTTATGTTAGTTTTCCACCACATAAAATTGGATTAAATGTATTTCGAATGGCAATTTGAGCTACTTTAAATTCAAGCATAGAAACATTATTTTGGATTCTGGCTTTAGTATTTGGGTAACTGGGAAGTGTTAATTTTGGTTGCCAACCTGCTTCTCCGTGTGGGAAAAAGATGGGATATGTCATTGGATCTAAATTTGGACTTAAGATACTGATATTAATGAATGGTTGCTCCTCATTTCTGAGATATATTCTAATGTCTCTTTGAAATGGTGGTTCTCCTTCATCATTTTGAAACACCATTGCAACCTCATTTGATGTTGGCAAGTTATAACGACGTTTATCAGTATGTCTGTCTCTTTTAAGCATATTGACCTTTGGCATTGGTAATTGATGTCTTTGTGCATGAAGTTGTTGTTAATTTTCTACTTCTGCCAGTTTTTTATAAGCTTTAGTTTAGGGGTTATTGGCCATAATGTTATCTAGCTCTATAAAAAACTAATACACACACTCATTGTACTATTGTATGAGTGGGGAGTAAGGGGTGTATGTACAACTATACAGGGCCTAAGGGATATGTATAGGAGACTGACCATACTAATACACACACTCATTGTAGAGGGATATACACACACACACTACATATTACATCCATTCCCATGCAGTATATAGTGTTATTCCCATGATATATACAATATGTGTGTGTGTGTACTGTGAGTGGAGGGTTATATATATCTATAGTATGAGTGGTGAGTAAGGGGTGTATGTACAACTATACAGGGCCTAAGGGATGTGTATAGGAGACTGACCATACTAATACACGCACTCATTGTAGAGGGATATACACACACACACTACATATTACATCCATTCCGTGCAGTATATAGTGTTATTCCCATGATATATACAGTATGTATGTGTGTACTGTGAGTGGAGGGTTATATATATCTATAGTATGATTGGGGAGTAAGGGGTGTATGTACAACTATACAGGGCCTAAGGGATATGTATAGGAGGCTGACCATAATAATACACACTCATTCTAGAGGGATATACACACACACACACTACGTATTATATCCAATCCCATTCAGTATATAGTGTTATTCCCATTATATATACAATATGTGTGTGTGTACTGTGAGTGGAGGGTTATATATATCTATAGTATGAGTGGGGAGTAAGGTGTGTATGTACAACTATACAGGGCCTAAGGGATGTGTATAGGAGACTGACCATACTAATACACACACTCATTCTAGAGGGATATACACACACACTACATATTACATCCTTTCCCATGCAGTATATAGTGTTATTCTCATTATATATACAACTAGCGACTTGCCCGTCAAAAAATGACGGTCAATAAAAATTAAATGTTGTGAAAATTTGTTTGCAACACAAAATGAGTCATCTACATTTGTCCCTTTTTTTTTCTAAAAATGAAAACACATTAATTTTTTTAACTTTTTATTTTTTTAACTTTCAACTTATATTTCACAAACATTAAACTTTGTAACATGCAACTTGTATATGAAACATTCGTTCAACATTTTGTTAACAATACTAACACTTTTCAATACATATTTATCACTGAGTAACTGCGGACTATATTAACTTAGAGTAAGTAAATTGTTTTAACAATAACATGCTTTTTACCATTTGTAAAATATTTGTTAAACTCTTGTTACACTAAATTAGCATTGAATCCAGAGGAAGGCAAACAATAAAAACCCCCTATTGAAACTTGTCCAATTGTATCAAAGAGGGAAAAAAAATAATTCCTTCCTGACCCCATCAACTGGCGATCGGATTTCTCCCTGAATCAATACTTTGTCTTTAAATAATACATTTCCAATTATTATGAAATGCTTCAACTTTATACTAACAATACATGTTTGACTATACCACATATATATTTAACAAACTTTTTAAAAAATTCAATAAACACATATTTAACATCTGAAATTGTAACATCAAACAATAACATTTAACTCTTGTAAATCCTGAAAAATTCAGTTAATTGTTTTGTGGGGCCAATCATGTAAATATTTAACTTTGAACCCATTCAAATCTGTTTAAGGATATTTAACTGTTGTATTTGTTGTTTTTTTTTTTTTTTTTTTTCAGTTTGTCCATTCTGCAAATATCACATAGATTTTCATAAGTGAAATAGTGGTCCCCTATTTAAAGAGTCCCAGAGTACTTTAATTTTGTACTGGAAGTCAAACCACTGTTCTCTATGTTTTTGTGTCCATTGTTTAGATATTTTACTTGAAATATTGTTTTTGTGCAATCATATTGAGTACCATAAAATATTGGCATTAAAATGAAACCATTGTCCTCTATCTTTCCAATACCACATAGTAGACAATGTTTTTTGTGTAAACACATCCATCGTCCAATAAATGAACTTGAGTTTTGTTTTCTTCAACATGCACTTTAATTTCTTTTGGATTAGTGCACCTTGAAAAGCCACATAGAGTTGTCCATGTGCAAAAACTGGTTCCTTTAAAAAAATCCCAACTGACTTAAAAGTTTGTCCTTGGGATTTATTGATGGTCATGGCAAATGCCATGATAACTGGAAATTGTCTCAGTTGAAGGACAAAGGGCAAACCACTCTCACTTGGAGCTAAATCAATTCTTGGTATAAAAACTCGTTCACCTTTATGGGTACCAGTTATAATTTCTGCATGTATAAAATGTTCTTTTAACTCATGCACAATTAATCTGGTCCCATTACAAAGTCCTTTTTTTGGATTCATATTTCGCAATAACATAACAATTTCGCCCTTTTTCAATTGTAAAATATGTGGGGGCATTCCAGATGGTGTTAACGAATTAATAAATTCGATACTAAAATTTGATTCACTGTCTTTATCATCTGACAGAATAGAATCTGCACTGTAATTATTCTTTTGTGGTGCATTGATGTATTTTAAAATTTCGTCAAGGCATCGATATTTTTTTATGTTAATATCACTTTGTTTGCAATGTCTGTGTAATCCTCATTATTAAGAGTGTTTAGAAATATGGCTGATATGAGTGATTCATTCCTACCATTTCTGATGGAATTTCAATGGTATCATTTGGTAAATGCTGTATTTCTGGATGTTTTCCATCTCCGATTTTAATGAGCCAGTCATTGAATTCATTTTGGCCTTCAGATCTCATATTTATTTTTAATTTGAGATGTGTAAATATTTGCCACAGTTTACTGGTCTTGATACATGTTTCAATGATCTCAGTTCTATTTCCGTGTGGCACAACAGGTAATGTTTGCCTAAAATCTCCTCCTAACAGCATCACCTTTCCACCAAATGGCAACTTATTATCCATTACTTCTTTTAAAAATCTGTCAATACATTGCAATGCATGACATGACATCATTGTTGCCTCGTCTATGATAATTAGCTTAGTTAGTTTAAATTTTTTTGCTTGTAAGGAATTCAATCGAATATCTGACACTGATGTTTCCAAAATGGGAACTGGCAGCTTAAATCCACTATGCACAGTTCTCCCACCATCTAACAAAAGTGCAGCAATTCCAGTTGTTGAAGGTGGCATAGCTATCTGACCCTGTGATCGAATATAACTCATCAAACAATTGTACAGATAAGTTTTTCCTGATCCACCTGGTCCGTCTAGATAGAAATACCAGTCTTTGACCATTTCATCATCTGTACCATTTGTGATGGCATGAAATGCTTCTAACTGTAAAATATTTAAAGTTTCCAGTTTTTCTTGGGTTTTTTGTTTTTGAAGCTCAGTGTCATAATCATCAAAATTGATGTCATCTATAAGTCCTGGATCAGGCAAATTAAAACTTGCACAATTTAATCCATGAGCCATGTTTCCCACAAAGTGAAAGCATCAGGTACATTGCAAAATATACAAATGAATGCAAATTGCTGTCACCACGCAGCAAGTGTGGTATCTCTGTCTTCACTTTGATATAATGCAGTTCTTTCATTTCCTTGAGTAAAGCAAACCAACTGACTTTGAGGCAAATGTACAGCTAAACGATAGATAGCATGTGACCGATCATGCATCTCAAATTTCAAAAGGCGCCACATTGCTTCAGGAGCACTCACATACCGAGCATCTAAATATGTTGATAGTTCATCATGTAAAATTGGATTTTAGTTTTCATTTCCAGCACCTTGTACAACAACAGTAGCTGCATCATATCCTTTGTATATATATTTATACACATACTTAATTGATTTAATCGAAGTGCAAGCTTCCACATTGATGTGTGCATTGTACTTGATGAGCAAATGTGGATTGTATGGAACGACAAATCTATTATCAACCTTTTGGCCCAGGATAATAGCTGTTTGTCCTTGTGTTCTTTTATACAAAGGATATCCATCACAATTTGCATAAGTTTGCATTTGAAATTGTTTTGGAAATTCTTCAGAACATTTTTTATTTTCCATACATGGTGAATTAGGATTCATCTCTCCACATGGGCCATGAATCATTCTATGTGTAACAATCTCCCAAAGTTTTGTATATTTTTCTTGGTCTGGCAATTGTGCAGAAATTACTGAATCCACTCTCTCTGCAGTGTTCAACTTATCTTTTTCCTGCAGTATTAAAAGTATGTGAGCATGTGGCAATCCTCTTTTTTGAAATTCAATGGTGTAAACAAAAGCCACACATTGCCCAAATAAGTGTGCTTTAGTGATATCATGTATTAATGAATTGAGTTTAATTTTGAATACTCTTGCCACTAAATCTGGTCGGTCAGAAGTAGTTTGTCCCAGATTCAAATTTTCCTTGATCTCTGGCCATTGTGGATTACATATGACATTGTGTAATAAATAAATCTGGTTTTCCAAATTTTGTAACAATAGCCATGGCATCATTATACCTTTCTCGCATATTGCGAGGAGATCCTTGGAAAGAGGATGGCAAAATAATTGCTCTTCCAGCTGGAATGTCTCTGTTGGAAGCTAAATCTGCCACATAATCCATTAATCCACAATACGGTTCAACTCGTAATTTATTTTGTTGATATTTAATGAAATTTAGATTATTGGCTTCAACTTGTAAATATGAATCAATAATCCATTGTTGAGTGAGTTTGCCTCCATGTAAAATTCGATAGCAGTTTGTGCCACTTTATATTCCAACATGGAAATATTAGATCTAATACGAAGTTTAGTATTGGGTTAACTTTCCAGTTGTAATTTTGGTTCCCATCCTGGTTCCCCATTTGGAAAGAAAATGGGATATGTCATTGGATCTAAATTACAGCTTAATATATTAATGTTGATAAATGGTTGTTCTTCATTGCGTGGATACATTCTAATATCACGCTGAAAAGGTGGTTCACCATCTTCATTTTTAAACACCATGGCAACCTCATTTATAGTAGGTAAATTATATCTTCTTTGATCAGTGTTGCGATCTCTTTTTAACACCATATTGACTCTTGGTGTAGGCAATTGATGTCTTTGAGCATGTTCCTGTTGTTCTTTTTCAAGCTGTGCTAATTGTTTGTATGCTTGACTATATGGGTTTTTTTCCATAATTTTTTCAAGCTGTTCAAAGACTATGCACAAACACTGTCTATTTTCTGGAAGTGTCATTCTTTGTTCCACAGCTTCCATCGTATCTAAGACATATAACTGTGCAAATTTCCTTTGCTGTCCTTCTTGTGGGTGTAAATGTGAAGTTCGTGGTATATTTGACCTTGAACTCTGAAACAGTAAGGACCATGTCCTAGTACATTTTCTGCTAATGTTGCACCCATTGAAGCGAATGAAATTGCACTGTTATAAGACCTTATGTTTTGTTTGAAATTATTATAATTTGGAAATGTTGGATCACTCATAATGCATTCTAAATAATATGGAAATGGGTGTCTTACTGGAAGTTTCACCTTTCCTTTCTGACAGCAACTAATGAAATTTCCGTCAGTAGGTCTTTCCTTTATAAAATGATAGGCCCCACAAAACTGACAAACCACATTAAGTAACCCACAATAATGAGTATCTACTTCTACTGCAGTAGTAAACACATTGTCATGCATTTCTTCAACATAGATATCAGACCCACTTTCTATATGTACATGTTTTTCTTGTGTGTCTACATTTAAGTCATTCTGCAAAATAGAATCATTGGACAATGGTTCACAGAGATGTTTTTGTTTACTTTTACGTTTCTTGGAAGCCCCAACACACTCACTTGCGGCTTTCTTACTCATCTTTCTTTTATTTAAAAGTCTCTGTCGATCGTCATCTCTCCACCTTTGCTTCCTTTCCCTTGCAAATCTTTTTTTGTGTTCAATTTTGTCTTCTCCATTCTCCCTTATTTTAATCTCTAATTGTAAATAGAGATGTAATTATTGTTTGTTCTTTGTTTCGTATACATTTTTTTCCCTTTTTGTACTGTTCCATTAAAGTAGATGAATAAACTAATAAAACATTTTCAAATGTTGCACTTTAGACTAAAAGAAATGAAACCATTTTTCAAAGTATTTTATTGACATATATGAAATCGGAAATAGCTGCACATATCTATCTTTATATTATTAATCCTTCAATTCCATTCCTTCTTGATTGAATTCACAGCATACCATCAATTTATTTTTTTTGCAAGTGTTGTAAGCTTCTTATTTTCTTTAAATATTATTATTAATTAGTATTGTCTTTTCAACTTTTTTCAAGTTATGACTAAATATCATACGTTAATGACTCAATAAGTACTCTCCATTTTCACCAAATATCCATTTTCACCAAATATATAATATATAGCCTTTTTCTATGCATCACTACAAAATTACATTTTATACCTGTGAGGATGATGTTGATGTTGTTCAAAGGCTGCAAACGTCACGCTGTCTGTTTATTCCCTTGCAGATCCAAATAAACTGTAAAATCAAATTGAGAATATTTTTAAACTTTTGCTTCATCGATATCATTAAATGAACATCAACAGACATATATTTGGCTACATTAAAAACCTAAAATCATATTTTTTTATATCTTGCTGTAGTAATATAATTCAAATTCTGTACCTGTCAAAATTATCCTTATGATGTTCAATGTGTGCAAACGTCACTATCTCTGTTCATTCAGCTACAGTTCACTGCAATTATACAAAATAGTAAAATTATTGTATAATATGTTGCTTTATCTGTATCAATCAATGAGGCTTAACATACCTATTTTTGCATAGATTAAAAACATGAAATAAATATATCAATCAATCAGCATGAACACACATATTTAAGCATAGATTAAAAACATACAATCAATATTACTGTTAGTCTTTAAATAAGACTCAATTAATCTGTATTAATCTTAAATTAATGACTGACTAAATATAACGTCAAGACGTAAGCATGAGTCTATTACCTTTTTTTTTTGAGTGGTATTTTAAAATGAGTATGTTACAACTGAATTATTAAAATAATGTACATTACTAATGAAATAAGAATCAATTAATGTTCATTAATATTAAAGTAATGTGTGACTAAATCTAACATCAACATGTAAGCATGAGTATATAGCCTTTTTTTTTTATTTTTTTTTTTATACTAAATATCTAAGAACTGAATTATTTAAATAATGTACATTAATAATTAATTAATCAACGTGTTCCTTTTTTTATGCACATTCTTAAACGTTAACCTTTTTTGATATTAATGATTAGTAATGATTAATTAATTAATTAAATACAGTACATTATGAATGTAACTTACAATTCTTTCATACAGGTAATCACGATATATAACAAATTAATTATTAAATTAATGTACATTAATAATTAATGAATCAATGTGTTGCTTTTTTATTCACATTCTTAAACGTTAACTAATTTTGATATTAATGATTAATTAATTAATTAATTAATTAATGTACATTATGAATGTTATTAACAATTGTTTCACACAGGTAAGCACAATATTATTTGTCTATTAATTAAATTTAATATTTTTGATTTATTAAGTACCAATTTACTAATTAATAATTATAAATGATATTTACCTTTTTTAATGTAATATTTCTGAAGCAGTATCCTGAAGAGCTAACAATCTCTTGAGATTTTCCGGCATCAGAAAACGTCCAGTCAGACCGTCATCACCTGAGGAGAAAGTGTCAGTTATGTGTCAAGTGTGCCCTATATATAGGCTTTGTGCGCGAGACAAATGCGTTGTTTTAGGCGGGAAATCCGCTGTTGCGCGAGACAAATGCATTGTTTTAGGCGGGAAATCTGATGTGGCGTGAGACAAAGGCGGGAAATCTGTGTGAATGCGTAAATCTGTAATTGCGTTTCGTAAAATGTACTCGCTACTGTCTTTTTTTACTCATTGTGCGGTTAATGCGCATCCTTTGTCTCGTTGTTTTTCGAGCACATACGTCTGTGGCTGTGTTTTACGCAGTTCGTAGTAGTATAACCTCGTTTTCATTTTTTTCGGCGGCCATTTTTTTCTTGCTTAGCCGATTTTCGATCTTTGTAACTCCTCTAAATCGATGTAAATTGGAGTTCCAACTCACTCCCAGAGGTCCTGCCTGGTTCCCCATGGTGTAAGTGACCTTTTTTTTATTTTTTAGTGTGTATTTAGTGTTTTTTTAATTGTTTTGGTTCCGCCGCTTATCTCGTAATTTTTTTCATCTCGTATTTTTTTTCTAAGTCCTGCGTCTTGTGTAAAAAAGTGCTACGGTTTAACGGCTCGCCTGCAAAGTGCTAAGGTTTAACGGCTAAGTCGTACGATCGGCAAAGTGGTACGGTTTAACTGCTCGCCTCGCTGCATGAGGCTCGCCGGGCGATGAGCGCCTGCGGTGCTCTTTGCTAAGTCGTACGCACCACGCAACACAGCGTGACGACGATTCGTAGTTGCACAATTATAATATGTGATATATATATATGTATATATATATATATATATATATATATATATAACAATTATCACTTTTTTCAAATAGTGTGATATTTGGCTAAGATGTAAGCTGTGAATCAGTATTTTCCATTTTGTAAGATATAGGTTATAAAATAGTTAAGTCTGCGTGACCCATGATTTAGCAGTTTCAGCTACAGACAGTAAACAACTTTTAGTCATAACAATATATGTTTTTCAGTCATATACAAGGGCATAGCTCAAGGATGATCAGGATGTCATATCTGACAATGTGTTATGCGCATCTCGTGGCATGCTTTCAGTGCATGATTTGCACATGCAGATTACTGATTGGATATACTAATATCAATAATCTTTTATTGTTTGTGGAGTGGGTGATGCCATGTTTCTAAGAGGTGAGCATAGATTAGCCCATTGTCTTTATGTAAACAAGTATAATAGTCATGTGGTTGATATTTCTGTTCAGTTCAGCTGGTCACTAGCAGCCATTTTGGATGTTTTGCTACTGATCCACATTTTTGTCTAAATAAGCTCTAATAATGAGATAATTACCAAAGGACTCTGTTTTTTGTTATCATGACTGGGTTTTGGGGCAAAAAGTATTTTGTGAGTATTTTCTTCCCCCAAACAGCTTATAGGAGAGTAGAGCTACACCTTCTGTACCAGTAAGGGATTTTTATGTACCCACCATATCCTCTGTACTTAGCACTATGGAATATGTTAATGCTTTATAAATAAAGGATAATAATATTAATAATAATATTAATAATACAAATAATTCAGAGGTTAGACCAAGGGTGTTTTTCAGGGCCGTATAATTCCCATAGTATTAGATATATCTGTATATACTGTGGGAATATAATACTTGTTCCACGTCACACTAGTGGTACTGACACACCAGGGCTGGGGGAGACTGTAAAGTGGGGAGTACAAATGATACTATAATGAATAAGATACGTATGCTTGTATTTTAGTTTTGGATTTTATACATACTTAACTTTTTATATATGTTTGATTTATTTTTTGATAATTACAAAATGTATCATGGAAGACAATCCTTCCCCTCTGCAGACCACATAAACCTCTCTTATCACTAAGGATTTGCTGATATTTAGTACCAGGCAAATACTGCCCGCACATTGATCCCACATTTCCCACCTTCCAACATAAATATATGACCTCTTGTTCTTGCATTCCTCTTCTTTATGGGAGATACCTCCCTCCTGTGACACTTATGCTTCAATGTAACAAATATTGTGTTGTATAGAAATAAGTGAGTACCAACTGGCATTCCTTGTGTTTTACTGTCGGTGCAAAGATTTGTGGGTAATAAATAAGTACTAATAGAAGACAGATATCGAGAGAACTACAGTTTTGTTCCTTGTGTTAAAATTACATTTTTATTAGTTCTGTTAAAATTATTTTGAAAAATGATTTTTATTTATTGCATATAGAAGAAAAAATACCACGTGAGAAAATAAAAAAAGGAAATTAAAAACAAATGACTTTACATTCTCAAAAAGAGAAGAAAATTCTTTCATTTATTGTCTCACTAATTATCTTTTGGAAAAAACTCAATTCAAAAAATTATATATAATTTGCAAAAATATATTGAGGAGCTGCAGAGATCCACAGCAGAGACTGGTGTATCTGTACATAGGACGACTATAAGCCGTACACTCCATAGAGTTGGGCTTTATGGCAAAGTGGCAAGAAGAAAGCCATTACTTTCAGCAAAAAACAAAATGGCACATTTTGAGTTTGCGAATAGGCTTGTGGGAGACTCCCAAAATGTATGGAGGAAGGTGCTCTGGTCTAATGAGACAAAAAAAGAACACTGTCCCCAAAGTGAAACATGGTGGTGGCAGCATCATGCTGTGGGGATGTTTTTTTAGCAGCCTTGACTGGGAAACTGGTCAGAGTTGAGGGAAAGATGGATGGTGCTAAATACAGGGATATTCTGGAGCAAAATCTGTACGTGATTTGAGGCTAGGACGGAGGTTCACCTTCCAGCAGGACAATGACCCCAAACACACTGCTAAAGCAACACTTGAGTGGTTTAAGGGGAAACATGTAAATGTGTTGGAATGGCCGAGTCACAGCCCAGTCCTCAATCCAATAGAAAAATCTGTGGTCAGACTTAAAGATTGCTGTTCACAAGCGCAAACTATCCAACTTGAAGGAGCTGGAGCAGTTTTGCAAGGAGGAATGGGCAAAAATCCCAGTGGTAAGATGTGGCGAGCTCATAGAGACTTATCCAAAGGGACTTGGAGCTGTGATTGCCCAAAAGGTGACTCTACAAAGTATTGACTTTAGGGGGTGAATAGTTATGCACATTGACTTTTTCTGTTATTTTGTCCTATTTGTTGTTTGCTTCACAATAAAAAAACATCTTCAAAGTTGTGGCATGTTCTGTAAATTAAATGATGCAAATCCTCAAACAATCCATGTAAATTCCAGGTTGTGAGGCAACAAAACATGAACAATGCCAAGGGGGGTGAATACTTTTGCAAGGCACTGTATAATGTCTCATATAATCCAATGGATGGAGCCAGTTGAATCCTTTCAATGGTTACAGATAGAAGATCAGCTTGCTTAAAGGGCAGTCTGGAGCATATAATCTTTCAAGAACCAATAGAAAAAAATATATATTTGTGGTTGCATTAGTTATTAAAGAATGTTTTAAATTTTGGGGAAAATACAACTTATGAATGGAATTATCCCCATTTTCCAAAGCCCACTTAACCCATTGAACACGTTGACTAAAACTCTTTATATTATAGCCTTAAAGGCATGGTCTAGATGGTGATTGTATTATTTGAGAGATCTCTATCTCAATGGCTCAATCATATATTTTGAAAATGTAAATATAAATATGAGCTAACTAACAATGTTTGGTTGGTCAATTAGATCTTTAAACCTTTTTGAAAAACTGATTCTACTTAAAGAAAGACCACATTTAGTCTCAAAGACGTTTTTTTTAACAAGTAATTTTTATTAGGCATTGGCAAATCACAATACAGTGAGTACGCTTTCAAGTAAGGCATAGACATCTTTCACATATAAAATGTTATCTAATACACTGTGCCTACTATCTGGGCTCAAAATCCCAAAGTATCAAACTGTTAGACCGTTAACTTCGTATACCCAGGAGACCCTCCCAGATGAGCCATTTACCAAAGCCTATCTTTTTTTTTGTTTTTTGTCATAATATTATAATCTTTTAAACATGTAACATTGATACAATCAAATCCCCAATTGGGGAGGGGGAATTAAATCATAAAACAGTTCACAGATTATCCAGGTTGAATAAATAACGTCAAATGTTACTTACCTCCATCCACCTCCTCCAGGGCCATCCACTCCTCAAGACCCCTTCACCAGGGGGCTATCCACCAATCAACAGCTGGCATTGGACTCCAGTGAAAATCTATCAGGTTCCATTAGCCATGGAGCCCACATGTCCATAAACCTTAGTAACTGAGTGCTCCAATAAATGGGTTATTCGCTCATTAATCAGAATAAAATAAAATTTGTTCTTAACTGCCTGCAAACTCAAATTCGGGGACTTCCACTGCCGAGCAATGTGGCTTTTTGTGGCTAGCATCAGAAATGCTTGCTAGCCAATTGGTTTCTGGGGCCCACAAAGAATTTATAGTGGAGCACAAAAAAATGCCTGAGTCTGCAATAGGTGTAATGCTCTGCCAAAGGCAGGTTATACTTGTCTCTCATATATTCATTTATATATTGCCTTTGTTTTGCGGGTCGTAATTTTGAGTCACAGGGTAATGTCTTTTTTTCTAAAATGCTGCGGGTCGTAATTGTAGGTCGCGGGCAATGAGGGCCAGAAGGGGAAGAGAGACGCAGAGGAAGGACAGGAGAAGGGGAAGAGAAACACAGGGGAAGCAGAGAAGGAGGGGAAGCGAGACACAGGGTAAGGATAGGAGGAGGTCGTTTTGGGGTCATAGGGATGAGCGCCTATGGCGCTCATCTCCACCATTGCAGTGAGCGCCTTCGGTGCTCCCTGCCTAAGTCGTACAGGGTCGTAGGGATGAGCACCTATGGCGCTCATCTCCACCAGAGCAAGGAGCGCCTTTGGTTTGTTTTTGGTCCGTGGCTGTAATTACAACTGTTATAATATAACTGTTTACATCTACTGATTTAATACAAGTTTTAGTTTGTAACATCTGATCTCTAATGGACTGAAGCAAAACTAATATTAGAAACACAATCTAACACTAAATTATTACCATTTATATACACGAAAATAAATTATTACCATTTATATACACAAAAATAAATTATTACCATTTATATACACAAAAAAAAAATTATTACCATTTATATACACAAAAATAAATTATTACCATTTATATACACTAAAAATACATTAAGATCGTCCACTTTGTATTTCTATATGTAAAAAATCATATATCAATCACTTAAAGGTTACCAGGTTTGTAACCAAAAACATTAATATTTTAATAATAGGAAAATGAAACAAAAACCCATGAAAAGAAGCTTATAATACGGTGTAAACCTGGTGCCCATTGTTGTGTTTTTCTTTTCCATATTAAAATGACAATTATACAAAAAGTAATTAAGTGAAATGAAATTTAGACCATTTAATGTGCACAATATTTGCTCCTTCACTTATATTTGCACTTGTTCCAAACCATATTTAATAGCCTCTATCCTTTTTCAACCCCTATCAACAAAAGTCCTCCTTGTAAAACCTATGATATTCCCAGTAGTAACACACGGATGTGAGAGCTGGACCATAAAGAAGTCTGAGCGCCGGAGAATTGATGCCTTTGAATTGTGGTGTTGGAGAAAACTACTTAGAGTCCCTTGGACTGCAAGAAGATCCAATAAATCAGTACTACACAAAATCAAGACATACTGTTCACTGGAAGGCTTGATCATGAGGCTGCAGCTCAAATATTTTATCCATATCATGAGAAGACAGGATTTCCCACTCTGATGTGGGAAAGATTGATGGCATACGGAATAGGGGACAGCAGTGGCGGAGATAGAGCAATGAACATGAGCTCAATGGAGCTCAAAGGGGTAGTGACTAACAGATGTGCCTGGTTTGCTGCGGTCCATAGGGTCACAGAGAGTCAGACACAACCGAAGTGACACCATCAGATCTCTGTCCACTAACCAACCTCATCACCCTGCAGGTTCCCAGTCAAGGGGATACCTTCTCTACAAACATTCTAGTTCTTTAGATTTCTGGTCCCTAACCAGGGTTTGACCTCCACCCTTGTCCAGATCCTCTGGCTCCGGTGTTCACAGTATCCTAACAAACCCCTGTTGTGTCCACATACTGACCGGAGATGTGTGACATCTGGGGCAATAGTGACATCAGCACCTAGATGGGGAAATAGACAGGCTGGCACCATTTCCTTGGAGACCAAGCCCAAGAGGGGAAATTCAAAGGGGGCAAAAAGGTGTCAAACTGGTATTTACCCAATGAAGTGGCGCAAGTAAGGAACAAATACTGTATAAATATGTGTATTAAAAAATAAAGATGATGCTCTGTTTATGACACATATGCCTGGTGTGTGTCATTTAGAAGGTGTATATTATTTTTTTAATCAAATATTAATTTCTCCAGGTAGCCCTGAAACCCCGTAACTTGTCCTGAGAATCACAACTTGTCCTAGAACCCTGTTTATCCGTCCTGATGCGGAGATACAGAACCTGGTCATCCTGCGGGTAGGATTGGTCACCTTGGCATTTTGAAGTTCAACAAATAGTGGGTGGTGACATTGTGGTTTATCTCTAAATACACTATTCTCCTCTTTCCCTCATGGTGTCCCAGGACTACCTCTGAGTCTGTCCGTGACAGTCCAATATGGCAGAACAGGAGAGTGCGTCTGTGTGCTGGGCCTAACAGCGGGACTCTAGTCAGAAGAAACGTTATAAACATATGCCATTCTAATCACAAGGGAAAACTATACCCCTTACACCTTATAAAACATTTGTATGGTAAATATAAAACACGTATACAGTAGTGCAGAGATAAAATGTAATAGAGTATGATTGTATATTTATGTATATATAAAGTACACATGAACAAAATAATTACATATTGTAATACTATGATAGTTATGGCAAGTGAATATTATTAAAGTTAAATATTTTCCAGAAGATACAACATAAGATTTCAGTAACACGTTTATATATTTTGCCATCACATGTAAGGTGAAAATGTATAAAGTCATTAAGATTTCAGATCACCATCTTACTAAGCGTCCAACTAATGACATTACAAGGACTTCCAATCTGTGAGGAGGACTAATAGTCTTTTATAAGACTAATTACCTTTGTACCTAGATATAATACATTGCATGGTAACAGCATATAGATCTAATGAAGATAATAATATATATATATATATATATATATATATATATATATATATATATATATATATATATATGTATATGGTAAATAAGTAAGAAGAAATCTAGAATATAAAGTTTAAATATATAAACACTAAATGTAAAGTCAGATAAACACCTGTCTGTCTGTCTGGTATAAATAAGAAGCCATCTAGAGTATATTGAGTTCACATAAAAGTCCAGGTCCTCAGAGATAACCCTCCCTATCACAATATACACATATATACACTAAAAGTGACACAAACTCCCTCCCTCCAAGATATCACTTGTATCCCCAGGTCTGTGCAGCTCTACATAGATCTATCACACAGTGACTGTAACACACACATTACAGGCCTGCAATACCATGAGAAACGGCCTGGCCAATCAAATAATTGCACAAGCGGCGACATCATTAGTTGCCAGGGAGATCAATACAGTAAAAAAATCAGTCCTATATTTACATTTGTATGTGCAGCGTGAGAGACAGATTTATATCATGGAGCGTCACCATGGAAACCCACCCCTTAATGTGCCGAGTGACTTCCGCTTGTGCTGCTGAGCATTCTGGGATATGAAATGTAGTGCCGGGACTTCCTGTACATCTACTTCCGGTTTTATTAGAGTTTGCGGCCTAGAGCGGATCCGGGTGTGTGTCCGAGCTCTGAGCAGGTAAATAAAGTTATTAATGTTCCAATTACTGATCAGGAGATAATACCGGAAGTTATTTGTGTCTGTGACTGGTTATCAGGTGCGAGTGGGATAAAGACAGGAAGATATACCGGATATAATGATATTATACTATATATATAATACAGAGTGATGGGAGAGAGGCTGTCTATCTATCTATCCCTCTATCTCTCTATCTATCTGTCTCTTTCTATCTATTTATCTATCTGTCTCTAAAGTCCCATATTTACATATATATATATATATTTATATATATATATATATAAAATCAAGATGTACACCAGTAGAGCTCTGTGTGTGTAAACCCCAACACATGAAAACAGATCATACAAACCAAGTATTATTTAGTCCTAACATAGTATCTCGCCAGTAACGTGGGTGTGTTTTGTTATCTATATTATCTCACTAGCTCTCACTTTGTTTATTTGTTCAGGATCTTTCTTTTTTTATATATACCGTGATAGATATTATATGTGTAATACAATGAATTAGTGGGACTCATAAGGGACACCTCGTATTTGGTTAAATGAAAACTGTAGATGACAATATCTTCTCAGTTCTCTTTTAAATCTTTTTATAAATCTTTACTACTTTTATATATATATATACCATATATACATATATACATATATATTGTATGTGTGTATATATATATATATATATATATATATATATAAAAAAATCTTATAGACAGTTATCACTTATTATTGAGTTGTGTGTATATATACTGTATCTATATGTCTATCTATTTATCTGTTACTGGTTATCAGGTGCGAGTGGGATAAAGACAGGAAGTGATACCGGATATAATGATATTATACTATATATATAATACAGAGTGATGGGAGTGGGGCTGTCTATCTGTTTATCCCTCTATCTATCTATAAGTCTCAATCCCTCTCTCCATCTACCCCCCCCCCTCTATATATATTTCTCCCTATCCCCCTCCCATCTCTGTTCCCCTCTCCCTCTATCTATGAGAGCTGGTCTGACATATATACACACTGAGCTATATAGATAGACAGACAGAGGGATAGATAGATAGACAGAGGGATAGATAGATAGACAGATAGACAGAGGGATAGATAGTCAGACAGAGGGATAGATAGATAGAGGGATAGATAGACAGACAGATAGACAGCCCCTCTCCCATCACTCTGTATTATATATATAGTATAATATCATTATATCCGGTATCTCTTCCTGTCTTTATCCCTCTCGCACCAGATAACCAGTCACAGAGAGATAGATAGATAGATAGATAGATAGATAGATAGATAGATATAGAAAGATAGGTAGGTAGATATAGATAGACAGATGGATAGACAGATAGATAGACAGAGAGATAGAGAGAGAGATAGATAGATGTATTTTTGGTTATCAGAGCTCCTTTGGCGCTCATTGCAAGGTTTTCGCTGATGGCCTTTTGCTGCGCATTGAGAGCCTCTCCCCTGGTGTAGTTGTGCTCCTCTAAACACCGATGACATTCCTTGTGAGGCACGCGGTGAGCACCTTTAGCGTTAATTGTGATCCTGTCTTCTGTCCCCCCTTGCTGTATTTCTTTGTATTTTGTGTGTTTTTCGCTGTGCTTGGTTCGGCTCTTAAGTTCATATTTTTGCAGCTCGTTTCCTTTTGTAAGTGTTACTGGCCGTAATTTTTTAGAGGCTATTTTTTAAAAGTTCTACGGGTCTCGCAGTGTGAATTGTGTTGATGTGTAGTTCTGCGGGTTGTAGGTCTGATGCGCAAGTTGTGCGGTGTCTTGTTACAAATCCCAGTGTGTGACCGTCTCATGTTTATTTGTACAGACAGTGACAAAGTGACACCACCAGCTCTCTCAGAGTCTGACCAAGAAGAAGAGACAAATATGAGGAGTCCCCGGGAGATTAAAGAGGAGGAAATTCCCTTAAATATCAGTGAAGGTGAGTAATATCGTATGGACAATTATCACTCACTTCAGTCCTTATTGAGGTGGATTTCTCCTTCATCTCTCACCCAAGAAGTTTTACAAACATCGCAGCTCATGATAAAGGTGAATTAGATAGATTTTAAGACACAAACACCAGATTGATAGTAAATAATTACAATGGTGAAGGTCTATAATCTGTTTATCTCTATCTGTAGGACCTTTAGATGTGAGGCCTCCAGTTGTCTCAAAGGTTGAACAAGAAGATCTGAATATAAGAGATCAGCAGCAGGTGAAGGAGGATATTTACCGAATTGCAATTTAATAAGGCTGTAAATGTTTATTTTTTCTTAAAGAGAATTCAAAATGGTCTATAAATTGCAATAGCTATTTATCTCTATAGTACATAATTCTCTAGATATGCAGCATTGTTTGTGCAGCTCAGCATTGTAATGGATAGCTCAGAGAGCTTGATAAGGGTGGGGGCAGGGTCTAGAATTTAGTACTGGCCAATCATTACTAATATCAGTCTATAACTTAATGTCTAACACGTGCATGCAGAAAATGTACGGGATAATTCACATTCACATATATAGTTGTCAGTGTCCAGAATGCTTACGATGTTGGTCACGCTTTGCGGCCCTTGCGCAGCAATAATCGCGGAAGGCACTCATTGCAGGCCTTGCCATGAGCTTCAGAGGCGCTCATCACCAGCGGCGCTGCACTTTTGCTTAGGGCTTGCGATTAGAGATCCATACCATCGGCGGACGCAGGACTTACGACCCGTACGACTTAGTACCTCAGTCTGTATATTTACACCCGGGATCTGTTTCTGTAGATATTTATGTCAGATAGTTGTGTAAATCTGTACAAACCCAGAGGGGCTTCTCTCTCTCTTGTGACTAACAGGACCCCAAGATGGAGATCTATATCCTGACTTATATAATGAGGAGGGAGAATATGAGAGAGATGAGAAGTCTATTCACCAGATGGAAACCCATTCAGATCCCTGTACAGGTGAGTGATAATAATAATAATGTATTTGTGTTCATGTTCTGAATTAGGAATACAGTGCCTTGCGTCTTATGTGACCGGCTTATGTTTACTGGTACTGACCATAAAGACGTATAACAAATCCCAGCGTGCGTCCATCTCATGTTTATTTGTACTGACCATAAAGTCTTGTTGCAAATCACAGTGTGTGACTGTCTCATGTTTATTTGTACTTACCATAAAGACATGTAACAAATCCCAGCGTGTGACCGTCTCATGTTTATTTGTACTGACCATAAAGACTTGTAACAAATCCCAGCATGTGATTATCTGATGTTTATTTGTACTGACCATAAAGACGTGTAACAAATCCCAGCGTGTGACCGTCTCATATTTATTTGTACTGACCATAAAGTCTTGTTACAAATCTCAGTGTGTGACCGTCTCATGTTCATTTGTACTGACCATAAAGACATGTAGCAAAACCCAGCGTGTTACCGTCTCATGTTTTTTTGTACTGACCCTAAAGTCTTGTTACAAATCTCAGTGTGTGACTGTCTCATGCTTATTTGTACTGACCATAAAGACATGTAACAAAACCCAGCGTGTGACAGTCTCATGTTTATTTGTACTGACCATAAAGACGTATAACAAATCCCAGCGTGCGGCCGTCTCATGTTTATTTGTACTGACCATAAAGTCTTGTTACAAATCCCAGTGTGTGACCGTCTCATGTTTATTTGTACTGACCATAAAGACATGTAACAAATCCCAGCGTGCGATCGTCTCATGTGTATTTGTACTGACCATAAAGACATGTAACAAATCCCAGCCTGTGACTGTCTCATGTTTATTTGTACACACCGTAAAGACATGTAACAAATCCCAGCGTGTGACCGTCTCATGTTTATTTGTACAGACAGTGATAAAGTGACACCATCAATTCTCTCAGAGTCTGACCAAGAAGAAGAGACAAATATGAGGAGTCCCGGGGAGATTAAAGAGGAGGAAATTCCTGTAAATATCAGTGATGGTGAGTAATTTCTTTTGGGCAATAATCACTTACTTCAGTCCTTATTGAGGTGGATTTCTCCTTCATCTCCCAAAAAGTTTTGCAAACATCGCAGCTCATAATAAAGGTGAATTAAATAGTTTTTAAGACACAAACACTAGATTAATAGTAAATAATTACAATGGTGTATGTCTATAATCTGTTTATCTCTCTTTGTAGGATCTTTAGATGTGAAGCCTCCAGTTGTCTCCAAGGTTGAACAACAAGATCTGAATATAAGAGATCAGCAGCAGGTGAAGGAGGAGGAGAGTCCTGGGAATGGTGAGGATGTAATACAAAATAAGAACATTAATAATAAATTCTGTAACGGCACACTGTCACAGTAACTATATGTTTATTTTATCTCATAGTAATAATTATAAACTGTCTATACATTGTAATAGCTATTTATCTCTATAGTAAATATTTATCGAGATATGCAGCATTGTTTGTGCAACTCAGTATTGTAATGGATAGCTCAGAGACCTTGATATGGGTGTACTTGCCAATCATTACTAATATCAGTCTATAACTTAATGTCTAACACATGCACGCAGCAAATGTACGGGATAAATCACATTCACATATATAGTTGTCAGTGTCCTGAATGCTTACGATGTTGGTCACGCTTTGTGGCCCTCGCGCAGCAATGAGCGCCTCGCATTGTGGGGCAATTTCCTAGTGTAGTTATATTGGTGAATTAATTAAATCAGTTTATTGTGTTTTATATACAGAGATTGTCACATTAGCCATAGACTAATAATTAGTAAAACTATGAAACCTCAGTCTGTATATTTACACCCGGGATCTGTTTCTGTAGATATTTATGTCAGATAGTTTTGTAAATCTGTACAAATCCAGAGGCTTCTCTCTCTTGTGACTAACAGGACCCCAAGATGGAGATCTATATCCTGACTTATATAGTGAGGACGGAGAACATGAGAGAGATGAGAAGTCTATTCACCAGATGGAAACCCATTCAGATCCCTGTATGGGTGAGTGATAATAATAATAACAGTATACAGCAGGGAGCTGGTAAAAAATTACTTCAATAATAATATCACTAAATAGAGAGTTCTACATTAAATTACCAGCCGCCATAATCAGGTGTAAAGCAAACATTCGAAAAATTGGAGAAAAAGACACTTGTGTGTGTATATGTATGTGTATATATATATATATATATATATATATATATATATATATATATATATATATATATACATACATATTAGTGGCAACTCCTTAGAGATGAGAGATAAACTTCAAATATATAAGAAAATTACCAATCACTATCAAATATAAAATACAGTTTTATTGTAGTCCAGTTAAAACAGAATCACAACGTATAGAAAAAAAATAAAGCAAATACAGTCCTTATTGGAAATGTGTAAGACTGATAATCAATATAATGGAAAACCACAATTATTTAACCAGGCGATGCTCAATTATAAATGATAGCACTGCCAAGGTTTAATAATAATAATAGAATAAATTGCTGCGTTAAATTAATATAGAATGAATTGAATTACATACATCAATTTATACAAAGTGCATACGTGTAATGTGCAAAAATATAATCCCTGAGTATTTCAGTGTAGCGGAGCCGGCCACTTACTCTTTATACTAGCTAGTCTGTAGTAATCCTTTCCCTGTGTCTAGTCGCAGAACTGGGGATCCACCGATTACCCCCCTAAACTAATAATCACCTACTAACTACTCTGATCTCATATAAAGTGTCCAGTGCTGTGAAAACAATAATAAGTAATGTAGTGCTTGATACTAGCAGCAATTATATTACAAATAAAAACATGGGATTGGTGCCTAACACCAACAATTGCAGATTTCAAAACTACAATGGTTAATCCAATGGCCTATTAGGGGCTTCAAAATGCCCACATATGCAGTGTCAACAGATACCCTAAAGGGACAATATGGACTGTCTGCCACTTACAGTGACAGTAGGCACCAAATGTCCAGAAACAAATTCTGGAATGTCTATACTAATTAAATGCAAGCCAAAAATAGACCCACCAAAATAGGTTAATTATACTTAGCTAAATACAGAAAAGAAGAGACACAGAAAAAGATATATGACTCAACGGAGGCATACAAAAGTGCACAATCTATATATCAAAAAGCTAAAGCATGTATATACCCTGTAAAACGCAAGGTCCCTGTCTCTCACTACAGGGAAAGATATTGCCTACAGTGTGAGTAGAAAAGCTCTCTCTCTATATATATATACACACATTAGAGACAGCAGCGGGCACTATGACACCACTCATAGGTAAATGATCAGTCGTGTGTGTGATATCATCTGCATTATCCCCATATACATGTAATACCAGGCATGGTAGTGCATCCCAGCCACAGCACTTCCCAATACCACTTACCTTATGGAGTAAAGACAAAGTAAAATAAAGTAAATAAAGATGATCACACTCAAGATCAAAAGGGTGAAGCAAAAGCATCCTCAGACGCAGCTCCGACGTACGTTTCGTCAGCCAACCGCTGACATCATCAGGGCGGCGTTTATATTACAAATATGCTTACATATACTATAATATCTAATCAAGGTATAAATCAATGGGCAATTAGTGTCCTAATAATACAAAGTTATACATCTATCAGTTCACAAAAATATGTAGAGTTCGATACATTCAGTATAACACACATAGGACATATATCAATAGGCATTTATACATAACCACATCCCTTTGGCAGCCATATATAATATATCAATCTGTTAAAAATATTTATAAGCCTAATCATATATTACATATAATAGTTGTGGATTTACTGCCCGTTGGTGACGCTTTGCGAGCCTCATGAGGTGAGCTGTTTGTGACCCATAGGGCCGCAACTGCGAGGCGAGCCATTGACGCCTGCAGCACGCGGGACTTAGACTGCAATGGGGGGGGGGGGCTCACAATGAGTGCCATAGGCGCTCAGCTCAGGGCTCGCGATGAGCGCTGAAGGGCAAGTTCCTAGTTCAATATATAGTTAAGGAATCGTAAAGATTCAAGCATTTATAATAATAATAATAATAATAATGTATTTGTGTTCATTCTCTTAATTAGTGATACAGGAATATTATTGTAATATATTATAAGTAATATGTAATACAAATTTGTATAAATATCACAATAAGCCCCAAGTGTAAGGAATTATTTATTACTAGCGACTTGCCCATCAAAAATGAAGGGGCAATAACATTTTAAGCCATGGCAATGCTGTTTGCCACACAATATAAGGCTTTTGCTCCTCTGTGGACCTTCGGCGCTCATTGTGAGCACCTTCAGCGCTCATTGTGAGCCTATCTCCTTGTGTACTTTAATTGTCCGGCATAGCAACAATCACCTTTTGGCGCTTAGCGCGAAGACAGATATATAAGTACAGTGTACAGTGAATTAATAAAGTAATATGAATTAATAAATGAATATACTTTACCTATTGATATCTAATATGCAGCAATCAATATCCTGAAGAGCTAACAATCTATTTGGATTGTTCTGCATCTGAAAATGTACAGTTGGAGTGTTGATCATCTGAGGAGAAAGTGTCAGCAATGTGGCAAGTGTGCAGTGTAAATAGGCTGCGTGCGCAAGGCCAAACCGTTTTGTTTAGGCGGGTAAGGCGGCATTTTAGAATCCTAATGTTATGAGTTGTAAGTAAGTGTTGTAAAATGTGTTACTTGGCTCGCGAGCATTTTCCGTCCGTCCCTTGTAATGGTATATTTTGTATCTGCTACGTTCCTGGCTAACTCGTACGTTCCTGGCGGTGATTTTCGCAGCTCTGTGTCTTTTAGCCTCGTTTTTATTTTTTTCATCCCTAATTTTTTTTCTCTCTTAGTCGATTTTCAAGAGCCGAAACTTCTTAAATGCGACTTAAATTTGCGTGCAACCTCACTCCCAGACGTCCTGGCTGTCTCCCCGTGCTGTGTGTGATGCTTGTTTTTTATGTTTTGTTTTTATTTTTCAGTGTTTTGGGTGTTTTTTGATGTAGGCATTTCGGCCGTTAACTTCCTATTTTTTATTTTTCTAATTCCCTATTTCCTCATTCTGCGTTATTTTATTTTTTTCCTAAGTCCAGGGGTCCGCCTTTGGCTTATTGCAGCTAATGTGGGAGCCTTTACGAGGTCCACATTTGCGGCCAGGACTACAGCCCTCGCTTTGCTAGCTCGCAAAGTGTGACGATGACTCGCAGTTTGACATTTATTATATGTGATTATTTGCCAGTAAAATGTGAGCTCAGCACAGATTGTGCACAGATGCACTCTATGGTCTCTACATGTACATTCACCCACTCACCTCAATCCCTAGGGACTCTACACGTACACTCACCCACTCACCTCAATCCCCATGGACCCTACACGTACATTCACCCACTTACCTCAATCCCTATGGACTCTACATGTACACTCACCCACATACCTCAATCCCCATGGACCATACACGTACACTCACCCACTTACCTCACTCCCTATGGACTCTACACGTACATTCACCCACTTACCTCAATCCCTATGGACTCTACATGTACATTCAACCATTTACCTCAATCCCTATGGACCCTACATGTACACTCACCCACTTACCTCAATCCCCATGGACCCTACACGTACACTCACCCACTTACCTCACTCCCTATGGACTCTACACGTGCATTCACCCACTTACGTCAATCCCTATGGACCTAAATGTTCATTTCAATGTAATGATTTTATTTTAAATTGTATTTTTTTATTTTAATGTATTTAATTTTTATTGTAAGTACTTATTTTTAGTAAATAAAGTTTTAATTATTTACATAAATATTTTGTTAGGTGTTATGATATTACAGATTTTTACAGGACCCCCATGGTAAAGGATTAGGGTACTATGGAAGAGGAGTAATTTAAAATTTCCATGGGGATCCCTATTGGGGATGGTTTGTGGGGCATTCCTAGTGCCCTCTGAACACTTAGTACAATTTCTTTACTAATATAACCTCAGAAAACATAGTGCCCATTTTATTAACAGCATCTACTATTTAATTCCTATTACTATTTAATCTCCACACTCTCAGCATCTGGGTAAGGTCATCCTTTTTCAATGATAATGGATGAAAAGATTAAGCATATAAAAGAGTTTTTGTATCGGCATGCTTAATACTCCACAGTGATGTCATTATTCAACTTTATGTAGATATCGTTATCACTTAATTGATTCAAAATCTCTTTCATATAATCCTCATAAATCATAAACACTAGGGAACATTTCTTATTTGCTGGTGTAATGACCCCAATCTGCCATTTTATTTTCATTAGCACAATTCCTGATAGAAGACTTTGCACACACAGGAAGTTTGTATCTGCACAGTGGGAAAGTGTCAGTAACTACAGTCGGTGCTCTCCGCAGAGCTAATGGGCAGATTGTTAGTTTACAGAAACACCCACCCAGTAACAGGCATAAAAAATGACAGCCTGCAGTAAGCAATAATTGCATGTAGAAGTTGCAATATGTAAAGTTTGTGTTTATACAGTATTTGTTTTTTCTTTTAAATAACACTTTGCAGACTATCAGATTTAGTTAAACAAATGACCATAATTGATGATAATTGGTATGCACCGGATCACACTGCACTCTATATACAGTCAGACATAGTTTGCTTCATTTTCATATGATTACAAAATATGCTGTATGTTCATAAGGAGTTAAATAACTTACACTAAATGAATAGACTAAGCTAAATAATTTTTGACCTTTTATTAACTGCAAATTGGTCTCAGTGCAGTTTAAATGATTATAATTACTATAATAGGTATATACTAATTAATTATTTCCATATAGAAGAATTTTAAAGCTGTCAGAATTTATTCCTGGGGCTTTTTTTTTTTCAACAGATGGATCCGAGATCTGGAGTAACATTGGAGAAGACCACATTTGTATCACAGTAGAAAAAACATTTCCATGTTCTGAATGTGGGAAATGTTTCAGTAAGCTCTCAGCTCCTAATATCCATAAGATGACTCATAAAGGAAAAAAGCCTTTTCCGTGTTCTAAATGTGGGAAATGTTTCATTCAGGCCTCAACTCTTAATAGACATAAGAGGACTCATACAGGAGAAAAACCTTTTCCATGTTCTGAATGTGGGAAATGTTTCAGTTATCTCTCAGCTCTTAATAGCCATAAGAGGACTCATACAGGAGAAAAGCCTTTTCCATGTTCTGAATGTGGGAAATGTTTCAGTCAGGTCTCACACCTTAATACACATAAGAGGACTCATACAGGAGAAAAGCCTTTTCCATGTTCTGAATGTGGGAAATGTTTCAGTCAGGTCTCATACCTTAATACACATAAGAGGACTCATACAGGAGAAAAGCCTTTTCCATGTTCTGAATGTGGGAAATGTTTCAGTCAGCTCTCAGATCTTAGTAGCCATAAGAGGAATCATACAGGAGAAAAGCCTTTTCCATGTTCTGAATGTGGGAAATGTTTCCGTCATCTCTCAGCTCTTAATAGCCATAAGATGACTCATACAGGAGAAAAGCCTTTTCCATGTTCTGAATGTGGGAAATGTTTCAGTCAGGTCTCACACCTTAATACACATAAGAGGACTCATACAGGAGAAAAGCCTTTTCCATGTTCTGAATGTGGGAAATGTTTCAGTCAGCTCTCAGATCTTAATAGCCATAAGAGGACTCATACAGGAGAAAAGCTTTTTTCATGTTCTGAATGTGGGAAATATTTCAGTCGGGTTTCACAGCTTAATAAACATAAGAGGACTCATACAGGAGAAAAGCCTTTTCCATGTTCTGAATGTGGGAAATGTTTCAGTCAGGTCTCACACCTTAATACACATAAGAGGACTCATACAGGAGAAAAACCTTTTCCATGTTCTGAATGTGGGAAATGTTTCAGTCAGGTCTCATACCTTAATATACATAAGAGGAATCATACAGGAGAAAAGCCTTTTCCATGTTCTGAATGTGGGAAATGTTTCCGTCAGCTCTTAATAGCCATAAGATGACTCATACAGGAGAAAAGCCTTTTCCGTGTTCTGAATGTGAGAAATGTTTCAGTCAGGCCTCACATCTCAAGCGACACATGAGAACTCACACAGGATAAACACCATTTGCATGATCTGAAACTCACATGAGAAAATGTTTCCGTAAGATTTGAAATGACACAAGAAACTCACACAGGATAAAGACCAGTTGTATGTATGGAATGTGGGTAAGGGTATAATATGAGTCCGCCATTACACATCAACATGACACATCATGCAATTCTACTTAAATCATATAAATGTAAGTAATTAAAAACATTAGCAAGCTCATAAAGATCTATGGATATCTGAGTTGTAAATCACGTTAATAGAGCAGTAAGTTGTACTAATGTATAAGCTTGTATTATTACAATACATGATATGATGCTGGACTGTGCATTGCTGCTTTTTGCTTTGTTACCAATAACCTTTCGATTTAAGGGATCCAGAATGTATAGACTTTGCTTTACACCATCATGCTGAGCACTCATAATACATTTGTGGACCTGTAAACTAAGCTATATATTTTTTTTTATATAATCTTTATATATTTTTTAACCTTAATAGCCCCTTCCATTAATTTTCCTATTTTCTATGTACATTTGTTGCATCAAACAAAGCAAGGAGTTTAAAGAGCTTGAAAATAAAAAAAACTATGCTTTTCGGTACGGAAAGACTCATAAATGTCAATAAAGTTATTTTTGAATTGATTAAGAATTGACTGGGATATTTCTTGATTTAATCATACATCCCCCTCATCCACTGTTCCCTCTAAGCTGTGCGCGCCCACACATACCCTGAGATGAGTGCACACAACTAAACATGGAGTGCACACAGATCCCTAGGGGGATATGTAATCTTAGTTTTCCCCATTAACTTTTTCCACACTAGGAGAAATAGATCTCCATTGACCCTTTTCCTTTTGCCGGTGCTCCCTTTGAGATAGCGCTGGTGTGCGGAGAAACTCAATAGGGCAAATCTGGTGCTGATGTCAGATGTCGACGTCCGACATTAGCTTGCTCTCTCAAAGCATCAGAGTCACTCACCCTTCCATGCTGTGTAAACAACATTTCAATGTGTGCACATAACAAATCAAAGAATCACACAGGACAAAAGGAAAAGGGTCAATGGAGATCTATTTCTCCCTGGGTGGAAACAATTAATTGGGAAAACGTTATAAGCACATAACGAAGAAAGGAATCATACATTGCAAAATGAAATGTACATAGGGTCAATGTAGATCTATTTCTTAATGGGTCGAAAAAGGTTCATGGGAAAACTAAAATTAAATATCCACCTGTAGGGAATTAGAAATGAATGTTCTTTCATATGGAATTAGTACGTGATGCCACCAGGCTGGTGGAGATAGAGACTAAGTACTTGGTGGGAACAAAGAACAGAATCTGTGGTTAAATGACTGAAGATATTTAGAATATCTGAAGGAGTTACTATTTAGTAAAAATAGTGCATTTTTATGGTATACTATGGCCTTGATTCAATTGAGCTATCGTTGTTTACAGGAGCCCGTAAACTAATTTGCTGTTCAATTGGCGTCTTTTTGCGAGCTGCAAACGATCTACGGGTTACAGGCTGATAATCCCTGCGGTTGTACAAGTAGTAACTTACAACCCATCTAAGCCTTTGATCTTTCAAGCTTGCAACAGTTACAATCGCAAAATCGCTATTCAATTGCTACAGTTCCTCAAGCCCGCAAATATTTTCACACCCGTAAATGTCAAATGTAGAAGGAGACACAGGGGAGGGAGGGGGAAGAGACACAGGGGAGGGGGAAAGAGACACAGGGGAGGGAGAGGGGGAACAGACACAGGGGAGGGAGAGCTGGGGAAGAGACAGGAGGGAAAGAGAAACAGGGAGGGAGAGGAGGGGGGGAAGAGACACAGGGAAATGAGCAGAGGGGGGAAGAGACAGGAGTGAAAGTAGGGGAGAAGAGACAGGGGAGTGAGAGGAGGGGAGAAGAGACAGGAGTGAGAGGAGGGGGGAAGAGACGGGAGTGAGAGGAGGGGGGAAGATACACAGGGGAGGGAAATGAGCGGAAGAGACACGAGGAGGGGGGAAGAAACAGGGGGAGACGGAGAAAGATACACAGGGGGGGGAGAGACACATGGGAGGGAGAGGGGTGAAAGAGTCACAGGGGAGGGGGAAAGAGACCCATAGGAGGGAGGGAGGTGAAAAACACAGGGGGGGAATGAGACACAAGGGAGGAAGTAGACAGGGGGAGAGACTTGCAATAAGCGCCAAAGGCCAGTAAAGTAGAAGGGGAGGCTCCCTTGTGTGGCAACCAGCATTTCCAGGCTTCACTTTTTATTGCCGTCATTTTTTAATAAAAGCCATTACTGTATAATTACTCCCACCCTAATTCACAACTCAATCCCATCAAAAGCAACAGAGTGATAGTGAAGTAAAAGATCACTCTTATTGACATGATTACAGCAATGCGAACCCTCAAGCAACCAGAAAAAAATGGAATCATGTATTTTAAATACAAATTAAGATTTACAGGGCTCAACAAATGCCAGGAGCCAGGTTATGATGCCACAAAATGCTTACAGGCACCTAGATTTCATCCACTGTACGTCTCTGCAATTTGGTTTTATCTGGAAGTAGACAGGCATGAGTGACTGAGTCAGGGCAGTGTTAGGGTTACATACCCCGGGCATTAGTGACTGAGCCAGGGCAGTGTTGGCGTTACATACCCCGGGCATGAGTGACTGAGTCAGGGCAGTGTTGGCATTACATTCCCCGAGCATGAGTGACTGAGTCAGGGCAGTGTTGGCGTTAAATTCCCTGGGCATGAGTGACTGAGTTAGGGCAGTGTTGGCGTTACATTCCCTGGGCATGAGTGACTGAGCCAGGGCAGTGTTGGCGTTACATTCCCCGGGCATGAGAGACTGAGCAAGGGCAGTGTTGGCGTTACATTCCCCAGGCATGAGTGTCTGAGTCAAGGCAGTGTTGGCGTTACATTCCCCGGGCATGAGTGACTGAGTCAGGGCAGTGTTGGCGTTACATTCCCCGGGCATGAGTGACTGAGTCAGGGCAGTGTTGGTGTTACAATCCCCGGGCATGAGAGACTGAGCAAGGGCAGTGTTGGCATTACATTCCCCAGGCATGAGTGACTGAGTCAGGGCAGTGTTGGCGTTACATTCCCCGGGTTCAGCACCGCACCCTCCAGCCGAATGTACCTGTGTGTAAGTGAGGAGTGAAAGCTGCTGCTGCTAGAACAGCACTCACTGACACATATACTTAGCAGAGCATCCTATGTGCAGCTAATCTCGGCCTCTTTTATATGTAACTCTCAAGCAACCAGAAATTACATTTATCCGGCATCTACCAATCTCCATGGGTGCCGTTAACCGGGAGTCTACTGTACTATAAAAGTACTATTTAAGATCTATTATAAATTCAATAGCTCTGCAGCATTGTGAAAAGAGTTCACCCAATATTATGTATATACAATTAAGAAGGTTAAATTCCAGTTATATGTGGATCTCTTTTAAACACCATGTTGACCTTTGGGATTGGCAATTGATGTCTTTCTGCATGAAGTTGTTCTTTTTCTACTTCAGCTATTTTTTTATAAGGTTGAGTGTAGGGGTTATTGACAATATTTTGATCTAGCTCTATGAAAACACTGGATAGGCATTTTTTATATTCTTGAAGCTGCATACGTTGGTCAACAGCTTCCATGGTATCTAGGACATATAGTTGAGCAAATTTTCGTTCCTCTCCTTCCTCTGGATGTAAATGTGAAGTGGTAAATTTGGCCTTGGACTTTAAAGCAGTAAGGGCCATGTCCTGGCACATTAGCAGCTAATGTTGCCCCCATAGATGCAAAGGATATGGCACTATTGTATGATCTTATGTTAGTTTTGAAATTGTTGAAGTTGGGAAAACCAGGCTCAGTCATAATGCTTTGTAAATATGGGGGGAATTGTTGTCGTTCTGGAAGTTTGACCTTGCCTTTTTGACAGCAACTAATAAACTTGCCATCTCTGGGTCTTTCCTGTTTGAAATGATAAGCCTCACAAAACTGACAGAGAATATTCATGTCACCACAACTATGAACCTCTACTGCTAAATATTTAAGTAAAGGACGATTTGAAGAGCATATATCAGTCTCAGTTTGTAATTCATCATTAGAAATGTTAGATGATTGTTCTGAAAAAGGTTTTAAATGCTTTTATTTTTTTATAGCTTTCTTTGGTGTAGATTGCAATTTTTCAGCTGACAGTCTTTTGCTTGCAAGTCTTTCGTGTTCTTTTTCTCTGCAAATTTCCTTCTGCTCGGGCATCTGCTGGTTTGCTCATCTTTTTTGTCGTTCTCTAGTTTGGCGTCTTATCTTCTCTTGTTTGTTGTCTGTATCAGCCATCCTAATCTGTAAATCAAAGAAATGTATTATTAGTTGAGTTACTTACAATGGTTTGTTCTGTGCAACAGTGTTGTGATTATCGATTTGTTTAGTCTGTTTAGGATGATAGGTTCTTCTAATTGAAATGTGTTTATTGTGTTAAATGTATGTGTGTTGTTCTAATTGTTTTTTGGGGGGAGGTTCCTTTTCAGTTTTTCAGTTTTTAGATTGGCTTATAAGTGTAGGAGAGGCAGATGAATTTTGTATGAAATGTGTTAAATGTTGCAATCATTTCTATTTTCTTTGTGTTTCGTGTAGGCGCTTGTTGTAATTGTGGGAATATCTTCTATTTTTGGGGATATAGGGTGTGCTTCCTAAAAGAGCCTTTATTGTCTATTTTTCTATGTGTTACTAATATTAGTTGTAGCATCTTAGTTTGTGTGTGTATTTAGGTTGTGGTTTTAATGTTGTAGTTTATGGCCCTGAGAAGTGGATTTATTGTTAAATTTGTTATGTGTTAACATTATTTGTTGGACTATCTTGTTTTGTGTATTTGAGTTTTGGGATCTTACATTTAATTTCTGGGTTAGTGTTAGAGGTTGGGGTAAGTAAAAGAGGCTTGCTTCTTACACTTGAAATGTGTCAGTAATATTTTGTGAAGGATGTTTTTTGGCGTGCTTCATTAGCGTTGTTTGTTGGTTGTGTACATTTTTCAGGTTGTCATTGCTGTTTTTTTTTTGTTGTTGCTGTTTTTTCTATTTTTCCACTTGTACTATACCTTGTTTGAATTGTTAGTTGTCGGTAAATATCCCTGGATCCGGTGTTGTAAATGGTAGTCCGACAGTCTACAAGCAGTATCTGTTGGAAAAAAGAAAGACAAATGTTGTTTTATTGTATTTTGTTTTGAAACAAAAGCATCTTCATTTTTTTTTGGCAAATAATATTATTCTTATTTTGAAATATTGATTGTACTATCCTGTTTGTTGGGGGTCTATTTAGTATTGATAGATTTTCTTTTTTGTTTATGGTTGTAGTTTGTTGCAGACTAAACACTAATGTTAGTTGCATTTTTTCTATATATTAGCAATGTTTGTTGAACTATCCTGTTTGTTGTCTCCCAGTTTTGTTATGTTGCATTTGGCTTATCAGTCAGGGTTATATGTTTTTGGAGCTGAAACAGGAATGTTATATTAATGTTTGATACATTTACAATATTTAGTATTGGATCCTGTTTAGTGTCCACCACTTCTATTTACGTTATGTTTTTATTTGTTTTTTTGGGGGGATAGAGTGTTCTTATTTTGTTTTATTTCATACAGCCTTCTAATTTTGTTCTCTTTTAATTTTGATGTTGGCGGGCATCCAACAGGTCATTATGTGTATTTTCTGTATGTTAGCAATGTTTCTTTAACTATCCTCTTTTGTGTGCACCACTTTTGTATGCTGCGTTTTTGTTATGGGTTAGGGTTATATTTTCTTGAACACTAAAGAGGAATTGTGGGTTCATTTTGTACATGTTCCCAGTATTTGTTATACTATCCTGTTTTGTGTCTGCCACTTCTATTTTATTTCTAGTTTGTGTTCCTGTGTTTTTGGCTATTAAACAGGTTTTCTTTGCCACTTTTACTTTCAGTCTGGTGTTTTGGGTTTACTGTCATTTCTATATACCCTTCTTATTACTTTTTCTTTATGTTTTCACATTGGTGGGCAGCAAACAGGACATTTTTATATTTTGTTTTAACTTGTTATACTATACCTTGATTGAAGTCTTTTTCCTGTAGGAATGACAGAGGGTCCCCTACTGTCATTGTTGATCGGCGAGTCTTTCAGCAGTGTCTGTTTGTAAAGACAAAGAAAAATGGTTAATTGAATATTTTTATTTTTTGCAAGAGCATGGTAGTTTTGTGAATGTAATGTATTTTTGTCTCTTACCTCCTCTTCTTTGGTTGTGTCGTTGTCAATGAATCAGCTTTCACAGTCCACGCTGCAAAATGTCCAGTGACGCTGTTGATGCAGAGTCTGTAGTAAAAGTAGAGAAACAGCAAACATTGAGCTGCATGCTAAATATGTCTGTGTGTCACGGTTGTTAGTTTACATCATTTTGTGTAAATGGATGTTATTTTCCTTTTCTTTTGGTTTGGTTTCTTGGACTTAAGATGAGCTTCTTGGGGAGGCCATACACATATGTGTGTGTTAGAAATGTTACTGTTACTAAAGCATTTGACAGGGTCAGCTGGGACTTTCTTAAAGTTACATTGGAAATGTATGGTTTAGGCGAATTTGCTACCAAAGCTAATAAGGGGAATGGAGGGGCTAAGTTATGAAGAAACACTAACCAAATTATACCTATCGTCTCTAGAGAAAAGGCATCTAAGAGGAGATATGATTACCCTATATAAATACATCCAGGGTCAGTATAAGGCTTTGTCCACTGAGCTTTTTGTCCAAGAGGTTTTAAGCTGACAAGATGACATCCTTTGAGGTTAAAGTAAAAAGATTTCACCTTAAAGAAAGAAAAGGGTTCTTCACAGTAAAGGTGCTTAATTATTGGAATTCTCTACCAAATGAGGTGGCGACAGTGGATTTGAAAGATAACTTTAAAAAGGGACTAGATATATTTTTAATTAAAAAGGGCATTCAGGGTTATCCTGGTTAATTAGAGAGAGAGTATTTATCCATGGAGGAATCCAATCGCCAGTATCTTTGGCCAGGAAGGAATTATGTTTTTCCCTTTTGAGACGATTGGCAATGTTTCACTGTTTTTTTTTGTTTGTTTGCGTCCTTTGAAGCAATTAACAACTAATCCGCATGTTACAATCGCCAGATTTGGGGGACCACGCTCACCCTAATTCTACTTCCAGGTTGTGACTTTTGTTGTTCAGATCTCAGCACCCAACCAAAACACCTTCTTAGGAGAACTCAGGACATCGGAAATTGCTAACTCGCTCCAGAAGAAAGACACAGGCAGACATTCCTTTGGTTTTAGTATGTTCCACTCAGACTCCGACAACACCATTAGTTAGTGTCCAAATAAGACTGACCACTTCTTTATTGTTACACAGAAAGATCTCACCCACACCCCTTCTGTTAGGGGACGTCATCATTCATAACCCCCCTCCCATCGCGAGATATGCCAGAACCTAGAGGTTATCTGTTTAGGTCACTAATATCCCAGGCCTGTAGGGGGCAGAGTATAATGTGGTTTTACAATACACAAGGGAAGATAAATACATAAATGAAATAAGCCCAGGATATTCACATTCTTTCCTCCTCCCTTTGGTTACAAACTCCTGTTTATCTTAAGTAATAAATGTGGGTCCGTTAAAAAAACAACAGATGACCAGTGGGTCAGAATAAAATAGTGCAAAACCATGACAATACTTTATAATGGAGAAAATTAAACTGCACTCTCTAAAAGGACTAATAGTGTAATTGGGGATGGACACAACAAGATGGAGGCACAAATACATAAGCAAGATGCCATGACAGTAACTATGCCCACATATTACATCCATGATAACAAAAGGCATTCTAGGCCATATATATGAAAACTTCAATAGCCCCATGAAAATAATAAACCTAAATACATGATTAAATGGGAGGAAGACCTGGGCCAAACCTGGCATATAGACAAATGGGAACGAACTAGTCAGAGATTAGCTAAAGGCTCTCTTAATTACAGGTTATTAGAAACTCCACTAAAGGTTATTCATAGAACCTATATCCCCCCGGAGAGACTCCATAGAATAAATCCTCAAGAATCTGCTACCTGTTTTAGGGGATGCCCGGACATAGGATCCTTTATCCACACGTGGTGGAAATGCCCAAAAGTCCAAAAATTATGGTGTGAAATAACTCAATTGGCCTCAAACCTCTTATTTACCCAGATAGCACCCTCCATTGAAGTTTGTTTATTGGGACATCAATCTTCCCTCCTAACTAAATCCGAGAATAAATTACTCCAATATATACTATTAGCAGTTAAAAATAATAATGCCAAGAGGTAGAAAAATACCAACCTTTGCTTAAAAGAAATAATTAACAAGATAAACTACATAATGATTAACAAAAAACTCACACACACAATTACCGACACGTACTCTACATTCTTATCCATTTGGGAAACTTGGATTTCCTCAACCCACAGCATAGACTTAAGATAAAAAATGAAAAAATATAAAAAAATAAATAAATAAATACATTTGTGTTGGACTGTTGTGTGTGGATCTGAGACGGGCTGATCAAGGAACGTGTGGGGCCTGGCATCCTTAATGGAGATCAAAATAAACAGTAAGTTGACGTTTTTTATTATTATAGTTCTAACGTTAAAAAAAAAAAGATTAAAATAATATATAATAAAATAATCCGCCTTTACTTCCTTCCCTTTCCCCTTCTTATTATTCTTGTTTTGTTATATATTTTTATTGTTGAAAAAGGAAAATGGTTGATAGTGATACTCACTTGTAAATTTATAATATATGTAATATTATATATCTTCAGGCCATGTTTATATTTTTATTGTATCTTTTACACAGACATTGTAAATGCCATGGCTTGTTAACGATATCATTGCTTTTACTTCTGTTTTATATAATATTTACTTGTGAGCCAATAAAAATTATTGAAAAACATTACAGCCATGAAATAACTGTACTCACACATTACATCCATGATATAACTATACTCCCACATTACATACATGATATATCTATACTCACACATTACATCCATGATATAACTATACTCCCACATTACATACATGATATATCTATACTCACACATTACATCCATGATATAACTGTACTCCCACATTACATCCATGATATAACTATACTCACACATTACATCCATGATATAACTATACTCCCACATTACATACATGATATATCTATACTCACACATTACATCCATGATATAACTATACTCCCACATTACATACATGATATATCTATACTCACACATTACATCCATGATATAACTGTACTCCCACATTACATCCATGATATAACTATACTCACACATTACATCCATGATATAACTATACTCCCACATTACATACATGATATATCTATACTCACACATTACATCCATGATATAACTGTACTCCCACATTACATCCATGATATAACTATACTCACACATTACATCCATGATATAACTGTACTCACACATTACATCCATGATATAACTATACTTACACATTACATCCATGATATGACTGTACTCACACATTGCATACATGACAGTAACTATATGTACACATTACATTCATGATATATCTATACTCACACATTAATTATTTAAACATGACACATTAATGAAAGACAAATTGCTACAATCATTAGAACACATCCCATGTCCATTTGATAGCCTCCATGTTATCAATGAGATGTGTAAGAGTCCCAGATAACATTGGTATATGTGGGGTGAAGGGTGCCCAAAAATCAGTCATGACAGTTACTCATCCTTCCAAAAGCATCATGCAGACTATGATCTTCACAGATTATTGAATGCAGGCGGCTAAACTCAGTCTGTCCATATGTCCTTGTTTTGGGTGTGGTACAAGGCTAGCAGCATCCATAATCCCCAGTAAAAATGGCTAGCAAACTCCAGTGGGGAAAATGGGGAAAACAATCCCAGGGATTCAGGATCTTGCTTGCCTCCTGCACTTGGCCTGATTCTGGGTGTGCCGGGCAGATTATTGTCACTATTCTCTTTTACCCATTCCAGGTGAGTAAACAATCCTGGTGTTGACCCCAGCACAAACCCCACAGTCCAGGCCAAGTGTCCTTGGCTATTAGGCCAGATGCATAGATGCTCCCATCCAGACTGTTTGCTATGCCTGGGTTCTGCCAACAGTCTTCTGTGTCATGGTAATCAATACAGTCCAAGGGTGCCATTACCATCCCACCGACCAAAAACCAGGGCCAGTGCACTCTTCTACCTCACTGCATGGGTAAAACTCTCCCCTGGGGCACCCAGAAAAATAATTATTCCAAGGGGGAAAGTACTGGCTGGATCTGGAGGCCAGCACTCAATATTGTGGCCTGGTCTAAAGGCTCCAATCCTCTAGGTTGCATCTGGTTCAGCTTATCACATTCCCATTTCTCTGGAACCACCACCTAGGCATAGCACTTACCTCCTGCAGTATACCCTGGAGTTCTTTCATTAACTCCATTCTGTAGCAAGAGGGTACTTTGCAATGCAACAGTCGGCTCCAAAGCAATCTTCTCCCAAACTAGTTCCTCCAGCCATTTTGATAGCTTGCCTCCCTGCTGGAGTACCAGGAATGCCATCCACTGATCTGTAAGCGCTGTTGGCAAGTGCTCCTCCATGACAACGTGATGTGTTCTCCGCTCCATCATCCTTGTGATCTGGTTCCTTTTCTCCTGATTCACACCTGCTCTGTAGGCAATCAGGGAGATGGTCTGTTAGCGCTGGACAAATCGCATGACGGTCTCTGCATCTCCTCCAAGCCGCTGAAAGTACTTGATTTCCATCTTGGATAAGGTTCCATATGTCATCCTGGCTGCTGGTAAATATGCGTGAGATCTCCCACCACTGCCACCAGCTGTTATGACTGCATATTTGGGGGACCACGCTCATCGCAATTCTCCTTCCAGGTTGTGACTTTTGTTGTTCAGTTCTCAGCACCCAGCCAAAACACCTTCTTAGGAGAACTCAGGACATCGGAAGATGCTAACTCACTCCAGAAGAAAGAGACAGGCAGACATTGCTTTGGTTTTAGAATGTTCCACTCAGACTCCGACAATACCATTAGTTAGTGTCCAAATCAGACTGACCACTTCTTTATTGTTACACAGAAAGATCTCACCCACACCCCTTCTGTTAGAGGATGTCATCAGCTACAACCCTCTGTTTGCCAGATATGCCAAAACCTAGAGGTTATCTGTTTAGGTCACTAATATCCAAAGCCTGTAGGGGGCTTTAGGTTTAGGATCTAGGGTTAGACTTTGGCTTTTTAGATAATCTTTAAAGTTTGGATTAGAGTCTAGGGTTAGGGGATAGGGTTAGGCTTTAGGGTTAGGGTTACTATTATATTACTGTATAATACAGGCTTCCCCCTCCTCACTATCATATCACTGTATAACACAGGCTTCCCCCTCCTCACTATCATATCACTGTAAAACACAGGCTTTCCCTATCCTTACCTCCCTCTAATTTGAATCACTACTTGATACTTTACCAAGGGATAATAGTAATAATTGGGCTTTACTTAATGGTATAATTTGTTTTGCCCTTATAAACATGGTTAGTTATTCCAAGACCCCACTGGGGGTTTAGTAAGGCTAAAACGTTTTGTTTTTAGCTGTATGCATGCGTTTTATTTTTAACTGCCACCATCCATTGGTACTCTTGGACTAGACACATTCCCTTTTTGTCTTTGCCTAGCCCTTTATGAGCTCTTTACAGGGATCTCAGCCAACTTGTGGGGCACACCATAGCCCTTCAGATAAGAGGTCCCTGAAATGGCACATAGGGCTGTACTATATGTCTCCAGTCTTATGCTTTGATGCAGTTATAGACATCCATATTACTGCTGTTATATATATAGCTTCCTAGTGATGGTATAAATTGTTGTTGTGGCATAGTAAAGTAAGTGGTTACTGTATAGTGGTAATTCCTACCCAGTGTATTAAGTCAGTCCCGCTGAGACTAGGATTTTGTGGCTTATTGCGGCATAGCTGTTATTTTAATAATTGTAAATAAAGTTCCAAATTGTATTTGATTTAGTATCCTGATAGTGTCAAGCACTGGAACATTAGTAAGACTAAATATACCATTTTTTTGTGGTGCAAAAAGACATGCCTGAAAAAGAACAATAGCCATTGGTAATTACAATATTGTGAGTTCCTTTGTGTAAATACTCTTTCTGCTGCTGACTGGCTGCCCATTGCATCCTCCAGGGTTGTAAAAAAGGAGGGGGAGTCAAAAGCCTTCCTGGGTCAAAGCCTTCCTGGGAGAGACCTTCTGCTCCATAGTGCTGGGGCCCTCTGATATTGCATGATAACGTTCAATTTCAGTATTTTGTGTGTCCCCTATTCATATAATCTGAAAGTGATTTATCCCCCATCCCCCCAGATCCCACACCCATGCTTGTATGTCCTTTTTATTCAGACGTACATTCAACCTATGTTTTTGGTTATCTATTAAATCTGCTATAACAACTTTCTTTACAATACACAGTTTTTGATACATATTACAATATGTTGGTCTGCACTGTCTCTTTAACTAACAATAGAATGTAAATGTGTGTTTTGTGATTTGCATATCATTAGACTGAGGTTAAGATCATGTACATTTATCTCATTCCTTATTATCTGCTGCCATCCTGTGGCCACTTGTGGTATAATATGTCATGTTTTCCATGCTCTTTTATTTCATAAGGACTTGGTAAGATCTTCTCTGTTGTTACACAAGTAGGAGACAAAAATACCAGTCTAAAGACCGTTCAATAGCTTTTTTTTAAAGAGATTTAGTGCACGTAACACTGCAACTAAGGTCCAGATCAATATTAGCCTTTTTTTTCCAATGCTACATGACACCAGCACTGGATAGGCAACAATTATAAATTTTACCAAGTTATGATAGACTGTCAAATAAAGAAATTCTCCAAGATTCTCTCAAAATTGGTTTTTAATGTGGCTATATGTAATTAACTTATCAATTAACTAATCTTTAAGGACCCCCATGGTACTTAGGGTTAGTAGCTAATGTCATTGGGCTTCTTTAAGGATTCATGGTATAGGGTTAAGTTTTAGATGTTATGGAGGTAAGGTGTAGATAGATAAATAATCAGATTGCATAGATTTCAATCTGGGACCCATGTGGTGGTAGGAATAGTATTATAAATGTTGTTGAGGACCCCCATGGTATAAGGATTAACTTTAGATGCCATAGAGATCCATAAATACCTCCATGGTCATAGCTTAGTATATCATGGGGTTTATTAGTAACCCCATGGTATAGAGATTTATATTAGGTACCATGGGGGTCCACAGAGACCTCATGGTAATCTTTAGACTACATAGGAAGTCCATAGGGATCCCCATGGTAGTTAATAGTTGGTGCCATGTGGGCCATAGGGACCCCCTGGTTATACTTTAGTTCAGGGGATACCCAAGCTCATAGGGGTTTGAATGTATTAGGGGGAATCCTGGGTGATATCGAGTTCATTGGGGTTTGCAGGTATTAAGGGAAAATTCTGAGGGATATCTGGGTTCATAGAAGGTAGTATTATTAACCCCTTAGTTGTATCAGAATTGAGAAAATCTCAAGCCTCAAATCCAACCCACAATGAGGCATTTTGCAGCCTTTACGGAGGGTTGTAACAATAGGCTTTTATAAAATGTTGAGCACTTGGAAAGACTTTATAAAATAGTTATGGGACGGGCTCTCAGTGCTTCGGATATTAGGGACATTTCAAGCCCTCAGAAAGCATGTGTCTGAGGTTAGATTTATGTGGGTGATGTGATAGCTCAGTAGGGATTTATGAGCCGTCTTCACTTGGTTCTCTTCTTATGGGAGTTGTGGAGTGGACGCCATAGAACCTAAAAAGTGGAGCTAAAACGGGACTTAAAATCTTGAGAGAAAACTGGCTTTAATTCTGCCACTATACAAATCTCTAGTACGCCCTCATTTGGAATATGGAGTACAATTTTGGGCACCACCTCAAAAAAAAGACATTTTAGAGCTGGAAAAGGTACAGAGAAGGGCTACAAAACTAATAAGGGGAATGGAGGGGCTAAGTTATGAAGAAAGACTAACAAAATTAAACTTATTTTTGCTAGAAAAAAGGCGTCTAAGAGGAGATATGATTACGTTATATAAATACATCCAGGGTCAATATAAGGCTTTGTCAAGTGAACTTTTTGTAGCAAGAGATTTTCAACTGACAAGAGGACATCCTTTGAGGTTAGAGGAAAAAAGATGTCACCTTAAACAAAGAAAAGGGTTCTTAAACTGTGGAATTCTCTACCAAAGGAGGTGGTGACAGCGGATTCGATAGACAACTTCAAAAAGGGGTTAGATATATTTTTGAATAAAGAGGGCATTCAAGGCTATCCTAGATAACTAGCAAGGAATATTGATCCAGGGAGAAATTTGATCGCCAGTTTCTGTGGTCAGGAAGGAATTTAGCTTTTTTTCCCTTATGAGACAATTGGCAAAGTTTCAATGGTTTTTTTTTTTCTGTTTGCCTTCCTCTGGATCAATTAACAAATAACAATAATAATAAATAGTCCACATTAAAAAGATCAATAGAGATCTAAAAAGGTTGAACTTGATGGACTAACTCTTTATTCATTCTCCAATACTATACTATTAATAATTATTTAATCAATAATTTAATTAATAACTAATCCGCATATTGCAGATCAGAGGAGATCTTAACAGGTTGAACTTGATGGACTGAAAGTCTTTTTTCAACCTTAATTATTATGGCCCTCATTCTATTACCGGCCGTAATTCGGCCGTAAGGCTGCGATTCCTTGCGGGGGTTCAGTTAACTCGCGATTCTATTATACGGCCCCGCAAGGATCTCCTCTTACGGCCGGCCGCATATCTTGGAACCGGCCGTAAGCTGAGAAATATAAAAACGCAAAAATAAATTCAAGCCTGCACTGTACAGCTCTGTAAATGCTAGGGATCATATTGGGGGACATGAGGATTAAAAGGAACCCACTCTCAAGCTTGCACATCAGCCCAAACCCGAGTTCAAATTAACTGTTTATTTTCCGGCTGCGGCGTGGGTGTGTCTGAGGTGCTCCAAGCACTCTGGACTTTTTACATGGATATTTTACGGATATTAAAAATAAAATATTTTACGGATTTGAGTATAGGGTAATTATGTGCTGTTTTTTCTAACACCTAAAATCCCTTTATAGTCTCCTCAGAGTGCAGGATGGCTTTATTTGAGCTATTTTATGTGCTTAATTGGTGCTAGCGGGACCTCTTTCCTGCAAGTAAGCTGCGGCTCGCTTTTAGCCTTGCAGAGAGGTTTCCCGAAGCAATTGAATTGCAAATAGGAATTTCTTACGGCCGAAACTCTTGCGGCCATTTTAGATCAAAGGCTTTCCTCCGGAGCGTGCGGCCGCAAGAGATAGCAAGGCACCGGCCGCAAGCCTGCCGGAGCCCCCGGCCGTAAGGGAATAGAATAGCAGAATAGCTTGCGGCCGGTCCTTGCGGCCCCGCAACGGCTGCGGACGCTAATAGAATGAGGCCCTATGTAACTATGTAACTATAGGGAGTCCTTTGCACTTTTAGGTAGTAGCGGTAGTCTAGCGTAGAATCCTTTTAAGTAGTGTCCTACAACATGCAATAAGTGTACAGAGGAATACAAGTGAAGCAATAATACAAAGACAAGCAATCAGTATTTCTGACCGAGAGCTCCCAACCAGGAGAACATGTTGTCCCATATAGTCCCCTGGAACTGGTTAAGTCGGTCGGCAATGTCTCTGGTTTGCTCTATATCGTCAGTAACTATAGCAGAGTTATCATCAATATAAGAACAACATTCTTTGCCCACTAAGGCGCATACGCCGCCCTTAGAAGCTAACACATAATCCAAGGCCATCCTATTCTGCAAGGCTACCATCCTAATTTGTACTTGCTCTTGGTTTAATTTTTCAATAGCTTCTGTAGTGCTATTCAGGGCTTTCTGTACTAGGAGGAAAAGGAGGGATAGTTCTTCTTGTAATCTTCCCACACCAACTGATGGGACAATTATACCAAGGACATCTAAGAACTTTCCCATCCAGTCTTGGTGTTAGTATCCCTCATGTTTCTGATGCGGCCCTGTGGAAGACTAGAGGTGTTGTATATGTAAGGGATGACCTGGCCTAAGTAACAAGTGCCCACCCAGTTAGGGGGAAGCCACCGGTAAGCATTTCTGCCACAGATAAAATATACATCTGTAGCTGGAGACGGTGGCATAAGGTGGAAAAGGTTAGATACGGAGCTATTAGTTTTAGGGCTGCAGCCGGTACCATTATTGTTAATGTTATGGAAAAGAGGGAACAGATAGGTGCATCCGGGACCACTACAGTTCCAAGGTGCACAACTCTTATATAACTGGTCAAGAGAAGAATTAGAGCTTGAGGAATTTCTATTAAAGATAAGTGTGGTGTTGTCCTTGCAGACAGATTTACCCACGGGTCTACCTTTTCCTAAAACTTTAAAGCAGTTATATCCTGGGTTACTATGGGTCAGTGTAAAAGATACACTTTTATTGTGTTGTTTCGGAAAATACGTGCGTGTTAGGTTTTGCATACCTGTGGCATTGAGTGGTGTAGCTGATTGGACATAAGTAAAGAAGTTCCATTTTGTAGGTTTTGTACTGCCATTGTAATATATGTGGTTTTGGGTGAAATTCTCGGCTGGGAGACCAAATAGGGGTATACCCATTTCCCCATGTGTAGATACGTGGGCACATATCCAACAATTAGAGAGGTTAAAGGAGTGGGCATATCCTTGTAACATTACAGAAAATGTATTACGTTCCCAGGGGTGATTTTGTATAATGGTATTATCTTGTGTGGATCTCTTGTACCTATGAGGTGAACTAGTATTGGTGTGAGTGTTATTGTGTTTACCACAAACAGACTTTAGTGGTCCCAGTTCGTCTGGGTCATAATGACAATTAAGAACTGTCCACAAGGGTAAATAAATCAGGAGCATAATGCACATCAACAGGAGAAAGTTCTTGCATGCATTCTGTGGATGCAGGAGTAGGTTTTACATTTTTATTATCGCTGTCTTCAATGGCTTTCACTGGGACTTTGTCACCTGCTTCACCCCTCTTTGGACCCAGCTTCAGACGTGATGCGTGGATCCAGATGTGAGTCAGTGAGGACGGCAGTCCTGGTTACTGCTACAACGGTAGTCAGTGGTCCGAATGGGAAGCCTCCCTTCTTTGCTCTGTTCAGTTGTCGGACACAGACGTGGTCACCTGGCTGGAACGGATGTGTTGGTTCCTGTGAGGGTAAAGGAAAGCGAGAAGACACATCACCATAGATGCCATTCAATTTATCAATCAAATGTTGCACATATTGTTCTCTTATAAGATCAAGATCACCAGACATAATTACAAGTGGGCCTTTTACCCAAGGAGTTGGAAATGGTCTTCCCATTAGAATCTGAAAAGGGGACAATTTAGTAGACTTGTTAGGAGTCATCCTGATTTCTGCTAGAATGGCAGGTAGGTATTTCTGCCAGTTCACCCATGTACCTGCAGTGGCCTTTGTAAGTTTTACCTTAATAGTGCGGTTCATTCTTTCCACTGTGCCTGAACTCTGAGGATGGTAAGGGATATGGAACTTCCAGGTTATCTGTAGCCATTGTACCAGTTCCTTAATTACCGCACTAATAAAGGCTGGTCTGTTATCAGAATTAATTTGCAATGGGCATCCATATCTCGGTATTACCTCGGTAGTTAATATTTTAGCTACCGTCTTAGCATCCTCTCTTTGTGTTACAAAGGCCTCAGGCCACCGTGAGAACAGGTCTTCTATCACCAACAGGTACAATTGCTTTGATCCTGTCTTTGGGATATGAGTAAAATCAATTTGTAAATGGGTGAATGGAGCTGTGGGTGGAGGCAAGTGATCATGTAATGCTTTGTTAGGTACTGTAGAGTTATTCTGTAGACACTGTATATATCTTTGTATGTATGTCTGGCAGTGTGATTTTAAGTTTCTGATGCAAAAAGACAGTTGTAACTGTTGCATGGTTGCTTTAATTCCTTTGTGTCCCACCCAGTGTGCCTGTACTATGAATATTGGGGCACTACTCTCAGGTATCCCTATCTTCCCCTCTTTTGAGAAAAGGCCATGTATGTCCTTTTCTAAATCATGTGACTGCCAATATGATAAATCATCAGGTGTTGCAAAGCCTTGTAATTCATAAAGCAATTTCATGAAAAGTATGGGTGGGTGTAGGTATTACAGCGGCAGCAGTTTTAGCAACTTGATCGGCCAAGGCGTTTCCTCTAGAAACAAAGTCTGTGCGGTTAGTGTGTGCGCGGCAATGGATAATGGCATTGTCTTTCGGTAACTGGATAGCTTGTAGTAAAGAATTAATGAGATTGGTGTGGGAGATCGGTTTACCATCAGCAGCAACGAAGCCTCTTTGCTGCCATATTTTTCCAAAATCATGAACCACACCAAAGGCATACCGGGAGTCAGTGTAAATGTTTACAGATTTATTTGCAAAAAGGTGACATGCTTTTGTAAGGGCGATAAGTTCAGCAGCTTGGGCGGAAGTAAAAGGGATAAGACCTGCCTCAAGTACAACATCTGGGAGCTGAACTACAGCAAAACCTGTTTTATAGACCCCATCTGCAGGTCTAGAACATGACCCATTAACAAACACATTCTCAGCATGGTCAATAGGCATATCCAGTAGGTCAGGTCGAGGTGAAGTGGAGTCATGTATAGTGGTAAGACAGTCATGCAGCTGTTCATGGTCATTAGAAGATGTAGGGTTGCTAGTTAATATAGCATTTAAGACAGCAATAGGACCTGAATTAGGTGCGCTGTATTTAACGTCTAGATTAGTGTGGTTAAGCAGGATGCATTCATAACCACTGAGGCGTTGAGCAGTCATGTGTTGTGTGGTTAGGTTTTTAAGTAACTGTAACACTTGGTGACTGGTGTGGAGGATGGTAGAATGTCCCAAGGTGACAGTATTAGCTGACTCTACGGCCATTGCACAAGCAGCTAATGCTTGGAGACACGACGGCATCCCTAGGACCGGAGTAGGGACTACTTTGGAAAAGAATGCTACGGGACGTATACTACCTCCGTGATCTTGGGCACAGACCGCGGCCATGTTTTTACAGTTGTCCCTTGAATACAAATGAAAAGGTTTACAATAATCAGGTAGTCCTAAAATGGGGGCCTGTATAATGCTAACTTTTAAGGTCACAAAAGCTGTAGTCATGTATGGAGTCCACTGAATATGCTCTGGGCTGTCCCCCTTAGCAGCCGCACGTAAAATGGAGTCATGGTGTGAGCACTCAGGGATCCATTGCCTGCAATAGTTAATGATACCAAGAAAGGAAAGCATTTCCATTTTAGTCTGTGGTTTAGGAACTCTCTGGATAGCCTCTATGCGTTTCGAGCTAACAGAGTGTGTGCCAGAGTAAAACCTAAATATTCAACATGTGTTGCCCCCATTTGTATCTTGTGTTTAGCTACCTTGTGACCTTCAGCTGCTAGGTGCTGTAGCAAACTGAGTGAATCCTGTTTGTTGGCTTCCCCGTCAGAACTACACAACAGTAGGTCGTCGACATATTGAAGCAGGACGGAACCATGACACGGGGTCCATGACTGCAAGGTATGTTGGAGCACCAGTGAATAAGCAGCTGGTGAATCCACGTAGCCCTGGTGAAGATGGGTCCATGTTAATTGGCGCCCATCAAAAGTGAAAGCCATAAGTAGTTGTGTCTCAGGGTCCAATGGGACCGAAAAGAATGCGTTAGATAAATCAATAACAGTGAATATAGTGGCGTCATGTGGAATGGCCGTAAAGAGAGCGGTGATATCAGGGACAATGGGAGCAATTGGGATAACTAATTCATTGATTGCTCGTAAATCTTGAACAAATCTGAAATCTTTGTTACGTTTGGGTACAGGGTTGATTGGGGTATTAAAAGGTGATACAACAGGGCGTAATATACCTTGCTGCAAAAATGAGTCAACCATAGGGCGAATACCTTCCTTCTTTTCATGTGAGAGGGGGTATTGCTTGATGTAGACAGGGGTAATGTGTGGCTTTAGTCGGGCCTTGTAAGGGGTGCAGTTAATCTTTCCTACATCTAATTTTGAGGAAGCCCATATGGAGGGGGGTATTTCACTTAAGTCTGGGTCAGTACTAAGGAGGGTTTTAAGGGGAGGGTCAAGGGGGTCGAGTGAGACATTCATGGCTCCCTTGGAATTGAATTCAACGGTAGTTCCTAATAAACCTAGTAAGTCTCTGCCCAAAAGGTTAACCGGGCAGGACGGAATGATTCTAAAAGGATGGAGGAAGCCATGGTCTGTCCGCGGTATAGTGACAAGGAGGGGGGGGTGTAATTTAGGTTTGGGTGGACACTCCATTAATTCCCATTGAAGGTGCCGACTTCGTGGTGGGGCCCTCATATATTTCCGAGCAGAAAAAGGGTGTTAGTTGACCCTCTACCCTTAAAGTTATATATGGTTCGTCTCGGAAATTTGAGGAAATCACAGGGAAGGCGGGAGTGTTTCCTTCAGGGCTGCCCTATTGCCATTGTATGTGGTGTGTGGGAGGTTGGGGGGCAGTCTGGGTCTGTTGGGGTTGGGAGGTTGTGGTTGTTGTGGGGGTTGCAGACATTCATTTTTCCAGTGTCCCTGTTGTCCACAGTTAAAACAATGAGTCCATTCTGACTTATAGGATGTTCCAGGTCCCCGTCCTCTGCCTCTCTGTCTACTACCTTTATAGGAGGACCTTTGTGCGCCTGAGTCGTCTCTGGGTCTCGCTTGGTAAGGGTCACAATGTTGTAAGCCCTGGCTCTGGTAGAGTGTCTTACATCTTTCTTAATATCAAAAGAATCTGCTGCTTCTTTCTCATGTATTTTCTTCAAAAATTCAGAAGCCGTCAATGATGGCCTCTCAGAGACCAATTGTTTGACGAGTAGTGAATATAGAGGAAGCATATTGCCTATGAAGGTTTGTACCTTCAAGAGACCCATGGCCCCTTCAGATGACAATCCCGCCTCATCTTCCCAACTTTTTTAAAACCTTTTAGTAAATTCCGTCATTGTTTCTTTCGGGGTCTGTTTACAGGATAAAGCAGTGGATGTAGACTGTTTATCCTTCCACAATCTTTACATTTCTACCCTAATTTCATCCCACATAGCGTTGATTCTGGCTGTAGTAGCTAGAGCATAGGCAGTAGTAGTATTGTTGGTGTCAGGCGTATTAATAGTAGGTACGTTCATCCAGTCCCAACCTGATTCTGGGTCAAAATCTAACAGTCCGTCAATAACTAGTCTAATATCCGTCTGAGTCATGCATTGTCCCTGACACATTCTTTTCAAATACATCATACATGCCGAGGGATTGGTACGGGGGTTCGGTGCTCCCTTAAAAATATCTTTTAATTCACTGGGGGTGAGTGCCTTCATAACTAGTTGGTCTCCTACCGTTAAAAAGGGGTAAGCTCCTTCGGTGGTAGTTTCAGGCTCATGTCTCAACGTATTAGTGTGTCTGCTGCGTTTAACTGCAGGAGACGGGACTACAGCAGCAGCTGCTTGTCCCTGTCTCGCTACTGGCGCTGGCGGGGGAGGTGGAGGGGGGGTAGGTGCGGGTGGTGGAGCGGGAGGGTGTTGGCGCATATACGCGGCTATCACAGCCTCCATACTTGTGTCTAGGTTGGGATATAGAGAGGTAGACATAGGTGGGGTGTAAATCGGGGGTGCTGTGGGACAGGGGGTGGGTGTGTGTCTGGGAGTGTGGCTTGGAGTCTTTTTCTTGGGGAAGAGCTTCTTTTTGTTTTTCTTAACACCATCAGTAGGGACTGGGAGCCAGTGTGGCGCTACCTCTAACCAATTCTTTCCACCTTCACTCATGTATGTCATGTCCCAATCGGGGTCCCCTGTGTACCATGGAAATGCCTTTTCGTCCCCCAAGCATAGTCCCTTAATCATGTTGATATGAAAATCATCATTTGCTCCCTCCCTCGGGAAAGGACTAGAACTCCTCATTCCCTCAGTCCATCCGGCTAGGTTATCTACAAAGGGGTCGACATAGAATCCCCCCTTTGGTGATGTTCTATATAAATATTCTTTACAAGATTCTCCCGGGTTGGGAGGGGGGTATTGTTTAGACTGGGAAGTGCCCATTTTCAACTATCCTTCTAGTCTTTATTTTCTTTGGTAGTCGTCTCAGTAGACAACTTAACCTTATTTGTTAACACATTGGTCAATCAGAGAATATAGCGGCTGTACTGAGCTGAAATAGCTCCCACAATTCCAACAGTATTTTCGAGTTGATTACTTAAGACCAAGTGTGTCAGCAAAATATCCCTAATTCTTTCTCTTTTGACTGGAACTTGCGTTCGTTTTCTGCGCGTCAACGGGTTTCCCTAGACACAGAAATGGGGCGTCTTACAGTCTCCAGAGACTTTGCTATATGGTCTGGTACGAAATAACAAAAAAGCTCTTATCTTAAACAGCACGGCAATACAGCAAGGTTCATGAGCAAGCAGAAGCAGCGGTTTTGGGGCCCTGTTAACCAAGAAACCAAGTATATATATATTTATCCTTTCTATTCCCACCTTAGGAACAATTATTATCCTTGCCTACCAGAGACTTAACTTCTCCCTACCACAGGGAGAGTCCCCAACTTAATCTACTTGGATACAGTTTACAAAGGATGAGAGGAGTAGGAGTATAGGAAGGTGTATATAGACACTGTTCACTGTACTCATCAGTCCTGGACGTGCTTCGATCTGCTGTATCCCACTTCTGACACCAGTTTGTTGGGGTCTCCTATTTCGTATACTTGGTGGCTCGGAACTCAGGGCCCCTCAGAATTCTGAGGAACTGCGCCAATAAAGGTACACACAAACACAAGGTAGTATGTAAGCACAGTTCATTTATTGCTTGTCAGAACATAGATTATATAGTAACACAAAAAAAGGTGGTTACGGAGGCGGTTGGTTTCTGTGAGCAAACAGTTCCAAAA
>JAPZIH010000711.1:13577783-13645689 GCA_027410445.1 Discoglossus pictus | reverse complement strand
CCTCCCCTCTCTTTCTCCCTCCCCCACTCTCTCTCTCTCTCTCCCCCCTCACTCCCTCTCTGCCTCCCTCTCTCTCCCTCCTCCCACTCTCTCTCTCCCCTCCCTCCCTCTCCCTCCCCCTCTCTCTCCTCCTCCCCCTCTCTACCACTCCCTCTCCCCCTCTCTCTCTCTCTCCCCCCTCCCTCCCTCTCTCTCCCTTCTCCCTCTCTCTCCCCTCCCCCTCTCTGCCTCCCTCTCTCTGCCTCCCTCTCTCTCTCTCTCTCTCCCCCTCCCAGTATGATGTCACAGCTCCAGACCCCTCCCTCTCACCCTCCCCCCTTCTCTCTCTCCCTCTCCCCATCTTCCTCCCTCTCTCCCCCTCCCTCTGTCTCCCTCTCTCTCTCCCCTCCCCTCTCTCTCTCTCCCAGTATGGTGTCATAGCTTTAGACCCCTCTCTCTCTCCTCCCTCTCTCTCTCCCCTTCCCTTTCTCTCTCCCCCTCCCTCCCCCTCTCTCTCTCGTTTCTCTCTCTCTTCCCCTCCCTCTCTCCTCCCGTCTCTCACTCCCCTCTCTCTCCCCCTCCCTCTCTCCCTCCTTCTCTCTCGCTCTCTCTCCCGTCCCTCTCTCCTTCCCTCCCACTTTCTCTCTCTCCCTCCCCTCTCTCTCTCCAAATCCCTCCTTTTCTCTCTCTCCCCTCTCTCCCCTCTCTTCCTCCCCCCTCTCTCCCTCCCTCCTTCCTTCTCTCTCTCCCCCTCTCTCTCCTCCTCCCCCTCTCTCTCCCACTCCCTCTCTCCCCCTCTCTCTCTCCCTCCCTCCCCCTCTCTCTCCCCCTTACTCCCTCTCTCTCCCTTTCTCTCTCTCTCTCTCCCCCTCTATGCCTCCCTCCCTCTGCCTCCCTCCCTCTCTCTCCCTCCTCCACTCCCTCCCCTCCTCCCCCTCTCTCTCCCTTCCCCCTCTCTCTCCCCCTCCCTCCTTCTCTCTCTTTCTCCCCATCTCTCCTTCTCGATCCCCCTCCCTCTCTCTTTCCCCTCTCTCTTTCCCCCTCCCTCTCTCCCTTCCCCTCCCTCCCTCTCCTTCTCTCTCCCCCTCCCTCCTTCTCTCTTTCCCCCTCCTTCTCTCTCTCTCTTCCCCTCCCCCATGCCCCTCCTTCTCTCTCCCTCCTTCTCTCTTCACCTCCCTCCTTCTCTCTCTCCCCTCCCTTTCCCCCTCCCTCCTTCTCTCTCCCCCTCCCTCCTTCTCTCTCTCCCCCTCCCTCACTCTCCCCTTTCCTCCTTCTCTCTCTCCCCTCCCTTTCCCCTCCCTCCTTCTCTCTCTCTCCCCTCCCTCTTTCCCCCTTTCTCTCTCTCCCTCCCCTCTCTCTCTCCCCCTTCCTCCTTTTCTCTCTATCCCCCTCCCCTCTCTGCCCCTCCCTCCTTCTCTCTCTCTCCCCCTCCCTCCTTCTCTCTCTCTCCCCCTCTTTCTCTCCCTTCCCTCTCTCTCCGTCCTTCCCTCTCCCCCTCTCTTTCCCTCCCTTTCCCCTCTCCCTCCCCCATCCTTCTCTCTCTCCCCCTACCCCCCCCCCCCTCTCCCTTCCTATCTCTCTCCCTCTCTCCCCCTCACCTCTCTCCCAGTATGGTGTCACAGCTCCAGACCCCTCTCTCGCCCCCCCCCCCTCTCTATTTCCCCCTCCCCCTCTCATTTCTCTCTCCCTCTCTCCCCCCTTCCCACTCCCTCCCCTCTCTATCTCTCTCCCCCTTCCTCTCTTTCCCTCCCTCTCTTCCCCCTCTCTCTCTCCCACTCTCTCACCCTCCCAGTATGTTGTCACAGCTCCAGACCCCTCTGTGTGTATCCCTTGTATCCCCGGGTCTGTGCAGCTTCCTGTCTCGGCACACAGTGATCAATACAATAACACAATCAGTCCTATCTTTACATTTGTATGTGCAGAGTGAGAGACAGATGTATATACAAAGCGTCACCATGGAAACAAGATTACATTAGAGACCCGCCCCCTAATGTGACGAGAGGATCCTGTTTGTGCCGCTATGCATTGTGGTACTTCCGGTACATCCACTTCCGGTCCGGTCAGCTGGTGCGGCCTAGAGCGGATCCGGGTGTGTGTGCGAGCTCTGAGCAGGTAAATAGAGAGATTAATGTTCCAATTACTGATCAGGAGATAATACCGGAAGTGATTTGTGTCTGTGACTGGTTATCAGGTGCGAGTGGGATAAAGACCGGAAGTGATACCGGATATAATGATATTATACTATATATATAATACAGAGTGATGGAAGTGGGGCTGTCTGTCTATCTATCTATCTATCTATCTATCTATCTATCTATCCCTCTATCCCTCTGTCTATCATCTATATATCTATCTCTATCTATCTATCCCTCTTTCTGTCTGTCTATCTCTCTCTGTCTATCTATCTATAATCTATCTATCCCTCTATCCTCAATGTATCTGTCTGTCTATCTATCCCTCTGTCTGTCTATATTTATCTATCTATCTCTGTCTATCTATCTATATGTCTCACTATCCCTCTATCTATCATCTATATATATATCTATCTATTTATCTATCTATCCCTCTCTGTCTATCTATCTATATCTCTATCTATAATCTATCTCTCTGTCTATCTATCGATCTATCTATCCCTCTATCTATCCCTCTATCCTCAATGTATCTGTCTATCTATCTTTCTATATATATATATATATATATATATATATATATATATATATATATATATCCCTCTATCTATCTATCCCTCTATCTATCTATATATCCTACTATATATCTATCTTTCTATCTATCCCTCTATATATCTATCCCTCAATCTATCTATATATATATGTTTATCTGTCTCTCTGTCTATCTATCTATCCCTCTATCTCTGTCTGTCTATCTATCTATCCCTCTATCTGTCTATCTATCTATCCCTCTATATATCTATCCCTCTATAAGTCTATCTGCTTATCTATCTGTCTCTATCTATCTATCCCTCTATCTCTGTCTATCTATCTCTATCTATCCCTCTATCTATATATCTATCTATCATCTATCTATCTATCGCTCTATCTATCCCTCTATCCTCAATGTATCTGTCTGTCTATCTATCTTTCTATGTATCTATCATATATATATATCTGTCTATCTCTATCTATCTCTGTCTATCTATATATCTATCTATCCCTCTATCTATCTATAATCTAGCTCTCTGTCTATCTATCATCTATCTATCTATCCCTCTATCTATCTATCCCTCTGTCTATCTATCTATCTATCCCTCTATCTATCTATCCCTCTATCTATCCCACTATATATATTTCCCTCAATCTATCTATATATCTATCATATATATATATATATATCTATCACTCTACCTATCTATATATTTATCTATGTCTGTCTATCTATCTCTATCTATCTACCCCTTTGTCTATCTATCTCTCTGTCTATCTATGACTGAGGGTGATAAGGGACATGGAATCTCTGCTCTATTCCCAAGATACCACAGAGAGCTTGCATTACTGCAGAAGTAAAGTGTGTACCTCTGTCACTCTCTATCATCTGTCTGATGCGCAAGTCGTGCAGGGTCGTGTAAAATAACCCAGCGTGTGACCATCTCATGTTTATTTGTACAGACCATAAAGACATGTAACAAATCCCAGTGTGTGACCGTCTCATGTTTATTTGTACAGACCATAAAGACATGTAACAAATCCCAGTGTGTGACCGTCTCATGTTTATTTGTACAGACCATAAAGACGTGTAACAAATCCCATGTGTGACTGTCTCATGTTTATTTGTACAGACAGTGACAAAGTGACACCATCAGGTCTCTCAGAGTCTGACCAAGAAGAAGAGACAAATATGAGGAGACCCCGGGAGATTAAAGAGGAGGAAATTCCTGTAAATATCAGTGAAGGTGAGTAATATCTTATGGACAATTATCACTCACTTCAGTCCTTATTGAGGTGGATTTCTCCTTCATCTCTCACCCAGGAAGTTTTACAAACATCGCAGCTCATGATAAAGGTGAATTAAATAGATTTTAAGACACAAACACTAGATTGATGGTAAATAATGACAATGGTGAAGGTCTATAATCTGTTTATCTCTATCTGTAGGACCTTTAGATGTGAAGCCTCCAGTTGTGTCCAAGGTTGAACAAGAAGATCTGAATATAAGAGATCAGCAGCAGGTGAAGGAGGAGGAGAGTCCTGGGAATATCAGGGAAGGTGAGGAATTAATACACAATAAGAACATTAATAATACATTCCGTAACGTCACACTGTCACCCTAACAATATGTTTATTTTTTCTTGAAGTGAATTCAAAATGGTCTATACATTGCAATAGCTATTTATCTCTATAGTACATCATTCTCGAGATATGCAGCATTCTTTGTGCAACTCATTATCATAATGGATAGCTCAGAGAGCTTGATAAGGGTGAGGGGAAGGTCTAGAATTTGTTAGCAATGTGGCAAGTGTGCAGTGTAAATAGGCTGCGTGCGCAAGGCCAAACCATTTTGTTTAGGTGGGTAAGGCGGCATTTTAGAATCCTAATGTTATGAGTTGTAAGTAAGTGTTGTAAAATGTGTTACTTGGCTCGCGAGCATTTTTCGTCCGTCCCTTGTAATGGTATATTTTGTATCTGCTACGTTCCTGGCTAACTCGTACGTTCCTGGCGGTAATTTTCGCAGTTCTGTGTCTTTTAGCCTCATTTTTATTTTTTTCATCCGTCATTTTTTTTCTCTCTTAGTCGATTTTCAAGTGCGGAAACTTCTTAAATGCGACTTAAATGTGCGTGCAACCTCACTCCCAGACGCCATAACTGTCTCCCCGTGCTGTGTGTGATGCTTGTTTTTTATATTTTGCTTTTATTTTTATGTGTTTTTGGTGTTTTTTTATGTACGCGTTTCGGCCATTAACTTCATATTTTTTTAAGTCCCTATTTCCTCATTCTGCGTTATTGTTTTTTTTTCTAAGTCCCTTTGGCTCATTGCTGCTGATGTGGGAGCCTTTGCGAGCTAGCTCGCAAAGTGTGAAGATGACTCGCAGTTTGACATTAATTATATGTGATTATTTGCAAGTAAACTGTGAGCTCAGCACAGATTGTGCACAGATGCACTCTATGGTCTCTACATGTACATTCACCCACTCACCTCACTCCCCATTGTCTCTACACGTACATTCACCCACTCACCTCAATCCCCATGGTCTCTACATGTACATTCACCCACTCACCTCAATCCCTATGGACCCTACATGTACACTCACTCACTTACCTCAATCCCTATGGACTCTACACGTACATTCACCCACTTACCTCACTCCCTATGGACCCTACATGTACACTCACTCACTTACCTCACTCCCTATGTACTCTACACGTACACTCACCCACTTACCTCAACCCCTATGGACTCTACACATACATTCACCCACTTACCTCAACCCCTATGGACTCTACACGTACACTCACCCACTTATCTCACTCCCAATAGACCCTACACATACACTCACCCACTTACCTCACTCCCTGTGGACCTAAATGTAATGTTTTTATTTTAAATTGTAATTTTTTTATTTTAATTTATTTTATTTTTATTGTAATTATTTATTTTTAGTAAATTAAGTTTTTATTATTTACATACATTTTTAGTTAGGTGTTAAGATATTATGGATTTTTACAGGTACCCCCATGGTAGAGGATTAGGGTACTATGGAAGTCCATATTGACCCCTATGGTAGATGACTAATTTTAGATACCATGGGGATCCCTATTGGGGATGGTCGGTGGGGCATTCCAAGTGCCCTCTGAACACTTAGTACAATTTCTTTACTAATATAACCTCAGAAAACGTAGTGCCCATTTTATTAACAGCATCTACTATTTTATTCCTATTACTATTTAATCTCCATACTCTCAGCATCTGGGTAAGGTCATCCTTTTTCAATGATAATGGATAAAAAGATTAAACACATAAAAGAGTATTTGTATCGGCACGCTTAATACTCCACTGTGATGTCATTATTCAACTTTATGTAGATATCGTTATCACTTAATTGATTCAAAATCTCTTTCATATAATCCTCATAACTCATAAGCACTAGGGAACATTTCTTATTTGCTGGTGTAATGACCCCAATCTGCCATTTTATTTTCATTAGCACAATTCCTGATAGAAGACTTTGCACACACAGGAAGTTTGTATCTGCACAGTGTGAAAGTGTCAGTAACTACAGTCGGTGCTCTCCGCAGAGCTAATGGGCAGATTGTTAGTTTACAGAAACACCCACCCAGTAACAGGCATAAAAAATGACAGCCTGCAGCAGGCAATAATTGCATGTAGAAGTTGCAATATGTAAAGTTTGTGTTATTATACAGTATTTGTTTTATCTTTTAAATAACACTTTGCAGACTATCAGATACAGTTAAGCAAAAGACCATAATTGATGATAATTGGTATGCACCGGATCACACTGCACTGTATATACAGTCAGACATAGTTTGCTTCATTTTCATATGATTACAAAATATGCTGTATGTTCATAAGGAGTTAAATAACTTACACTAAATGAATAGACTAAGCTAAATAATTTGTGACCTTTTATTAACTGCAAATTGGTCTCAGTGCAGTTTAATTGATTATAATTACTATAATAGGTATATACTAATTAATTATTTACATATAGAAGAATGTTAAAGCTGTCAGAATTTACTCCTGGTGCTTCTTTTTTTTTTTTCAACAGATGGATCCGAGATCTGGAGTAACATTGGAGAAGACCACATTTGTAACACAGTAGAAAAAACATTTCCATGTTCTGAATGTGGGAAATGTTTCAGTCGGGTCTCAGCTCTTAATATCCATAAGAGGACTCATACAGGAGAAAAACCTTTTCCATGTTCTGAATGTGGGAAATGTTTCCGTCAGGTTTTACACCTTAATACACATAAGAGGACTCATACAGGAGAAAAGCCTTTTCCATGTTCCGAATGTGGGAAATGTTTCAGTAAGCACTCAGCTCTTAATATCCATAAGATGACTCATACAGGAGAAAAGCCTTTTCCATGTTCTGAATGTGGGAAATGTTTCAGTCAGGCCTCAAATCTTAATATACATAAGATGACTCATACAGGAGAAAAGCCTTTTCCATGTTCTGAATGTGGGAAATGTTTCAGTCAGGCCTCAAATCTTAATATACATAAGAGGAATCATACAGGACAAAAGCCTTTTCCGTGTTCTGAATGTGGGAAATGTTTCATTCAGGCCTCAGCTCTTAATAGACATAAGATGACTCATACAGGAGAAAAACCTTTTCCGTGTTCTGAATGTGGGAAATGTTTCAGTCGGATCTCATATCTTAATAGCCATAAGAGGACTCATACAGGAGAAAAGCCTTTTCCATGTTCTGAATGTGGGAAATGTTTCAGTGATCTCTCAGCTCTTAATAAACATAAGAGGACTCATACAGGAGAAAAACCTTTTCCATGTTCTGAATGTGGGAAATGTTTCATTAAGGCCTCACATCTCAAGCGACACATGAGAACTCACACAGGAGAAACACCATTTCCATGATCTGAAACTCACACGAGAAAATGTTTCAGTAAGATTTGAAATGACACAAGAAACTCACACAGGATAAAGACCAGTTGTATGTATGGAATGTAGGTAAGGGTTTAATATGAGTCCGCCATTACACATCAACATGACACATCATGCAATTCTACTTAAATCATATAAATGTAAGTAATTAAAAACGTTAGCAAGCTCATAAAGATCTATGGATATCTGATATGTAAATCACGTTAATAGAGCAGTAAGTTGTACTAATGTATTAGCTTGTATTATTACAATACATGATATGATGCTGGACTGTGCATTGCTGCTTTTTGCTTGGTTACCAATAACCTTTCGATTTAAGGGATCCAGAACGTATAGACTTTGCTCTACACCATCATGCTGAGCACTCATAATACATTTGTGGACCTGTAAACTAAGCTATATATTTTTTTTATATAATCTTTATATTTTTTTTAACCTTTATAGCCCCTTCCATTAATTTTCCTATTTTCTATGTACATTTGTTGCATCAAAAAAAGCAATGAGTTTAAAGGGCTTGAAAATAAAAAAAACTACGCTTTTAGGTACGGAAAGAGTCATAAATGTCAATAAAGTTATTTTTTAATTGAATAAGAATTGACTGGGATATTTCTTGATTTAATCATACATCCCCCTCATTTACTGTTCCCTCTAAGCTGTGCGCGCCCACACATACCCTGAGATGAGCGCACACAACTAAACATGGAGTGCACACAGATCCCTAGGGGGATATGTAATCTTAGTTTTCCCAATTAACTTTTTTCCACACTAGGAGAAATAGATCTCCATTGACCCTTTTCCTTTTGCCGGTGCTCCCTTTGAGATAGCGCTGGTGGACGGAGAAACTCGATAGGGCAAATCTGGTGCTCATGTCAGATGTCGACGTCCGACATTAGCTTGCTCTCTCAAAGCATCAGAGTCATTCACCCTTCCATGCTGTGTAAACAACATTTCAATGTGTGCACATAACAAATCAAAGAATCGCACAGGACAAAAGGAAAAGGGTCAATGGAGATCTATTTCTCCCTGGGTGGAAACAATTAATTGGGAAAACGTTATAAGCACATAACAAAGAAAGGAATCGTACATTGCAAAACTAAATGTATATAGGGTCAATGGAGATCTATTTCTTAATTGGTGGAAAAAGGTTCATGGGAAAACTAAAAATAAATATCCACCTGTAGGGAATAAGAAATGAATGTTCTTTTATGTGGAATTAGTACGTGATGCCACCAGGCTGGTGGAGATAGAGACTGAGTACTTGGTGGGAACAAAGAACAGAATCTGTGGTTAAATGACTGAAGATATTTAGAATATCTGAAGGAGTTACTATTTAGTAAAAATAGTGCACTTTTATGGTATACTATGGCCTTAAATCATTTGAGCTTTCGTTGTTTACAGGAGCCCGTAAACTAATTTGCTGTTCAATTGGTGTCTTTTTGCGAACTGCCAACGCTCTACCGGTTACAGGCTGAAAATCCCTGCGGTTGTAAAAATAGTAATTTACAATCCATCTAAGCCTTTGATCTTTTAAGCTCGCAACAGTTACAATCGCAAAATCACTATTCAATTGCTACAGTTCCTCAAGCCCGCAAATATGTTCACACCAGTAAATGTCAAATGTAGAAGGAGACACAGGGGAGGGAGGGGGGAAGAGACACAGGGGAGGGGGAAAGAGACACAGGGGAGGGAGAGGGGGAAGGAGACACAGGGGAGGGAGAGAAGGGGGAGAGACATGAGGAGGGGGAAAGATACACAGGGGAGGGGAATGGGGGAAGAGACAGAGGGGGAGACGGGGAAAGATAAACAGGGGAGAGGGGAAGAGACACAGGGGAGAGAGAGGGGGGAAAGAGACCCAGAGGAGGGAGGGGGGTTAAAAACACAGGGGGGAAAGGAGACACAAGGGGGTGGATGAGACACAAGGGAGAATGTAGACAGGGGGAGAGACTCGCAATAAGTGCCAAAGGCGCTCATTGTGAGGCCCTTGATGAGCACCGCCAAAGGCGCTCATCGCTAAGCCAATAAAGTCGAGGGTGGGAGAGGAAGAGGGGAGAAGCTTACAATGAGCACCAAAGGCCCTCATTGCAATGCCCGTGATGAGCACCAGAGGCTCTCATTGTGAGGCCCATGATGAGCACCAAAAATAAGCTCATCGCGAGGCCAGTAAAGTAGAGGGGGAGGCTCCGATTGTGTGGCAACCAGCATTGCCAGGCTTCACTTTTTATTGCCGTCATTTTTGAATAAAAGCCATTACTGTATAATTACTCCCACCCTAATTCACAACTCAATCCTATCAAAAGGAGTGATAGTGATAGTGTGATAGTGAAGTAAAAGATCACTCTTATTGACATGATTACAGCAATCCGAACCCTCAAGCAACCAGAAAAAAATATAATCACATAATTTAAATACAAATTAAGATTTACAGGGCTCAACAAATGCCAGGAGCCAGGTTATGATGCCACAAAATGCTTACAGGCACCTAGATTTCATCCACTGTACGTCTCTGCAGTTTGATTTTATCTGGAAGTAGACAGGCATGAGTGAATGAGCCAGGGCAGTGTTGGCGTTATATTCCCCGGGCATGAGTGACTGAGCATGGGCAGTGTTAGGGTTACATACCCCGGGCATGAGTGACAGAGTCAGGGCAGTGTTGGCGTTACATACCCCAGGCATGAGTGACTGAGTCAGTGCAGTGTTGACGTTACATACCCCGGGCATGAATGACTGAGCCAGGGCAGTGTTAGGGTTACATTCCCCGAGCATGAGTGACTGAGCCAGGGCAGTGTTGGGGTTACATTCCCCGGCATGAGTGACTGAGCCAGGGTAGTGTTAGACTTATATTCCCCGGGCGTGAGTGACTGAGCCAGTGCAGTGTTGGCGTTAGATTCCCTGGGCATGAGTGACTGAGCCAGTGCAGTGTTAGGGTTACATTCCCCTGGCATGAGTGACTGAGCCAGGGCAGTGTTAGGGTTACATTCCCCGGGCATGAGTGACTGAGCCAGTGCAGTGTTGGCGTTACATTCCCCTGGCATGGGTGACTGAGCCAGTGCAGTGTTAGGGTTACATTCCCCGGGCATGAGTGACTGAGCCAGTGCAGTGTTGGCGTTACATTCCCCTGGCATGGGTGACTGAGCCAGTGCAGTGTTAGGGTTACATTCCCCGGGCATGAGTGACTGAGTCAGGGCAGTGTTGGCGTTACATACCCCGGGCATGAGTGACTGAGCCAGTGCAGTGTTAGGGTTACATTCCCTGGGCATGAGTGACTGAGCCAGTGCAGTGTTAGGGTTACATTCCCCGGGCATGAGTGACTGAGCCAGTGCAGTGTTGGCGTTACATTCCCCTGGCATGGGTGACTGAGCCAGTGCAGTGTTAGGGTTACATTCCCCGGGCATGAGTGACTGAGCCAGTGCAGTGTTAGGGTTACATTCCCCGGGAATAGGTGACTGAGCCAGTGCAGTGTTGGCGTTACATTCCCTGGGCATGAGTGACTGAGCCAGTGCAGTGTTGGCATTACATTCCCCTGGCATGGGTGACTGAGCCAGGGCAGTGTTAGGGTTACATTCCCCTGGCATGGGTGACTGAGCCAGTGCAGTGTTAGGGTTACATTCCCGGGCATGAGTGACTGAGCCAGGGCAGTGTTAGGGTTACATTCCCCGGGCATGAGTGACTGAGCCAGTGCAGTGTTAGGGTTACATTCCCCGGGCATGAGTGACTGAGCCAGTGCAGTGTTGGCGTTACATTCCCTGGGCATGAGTGACTGAGCCAGTGCAGTGTTAGGCTTACATTCCCCCGACATGAGTGACTTAGTCAGGGCAGTGTTGGCGTTACATTCCCCTGGCATGGGTGACTGAGCCAGTTCAGTGTTAGGGTTACATTCCCCGGGCATGAGTAACTGAGCCAGTGCAGTGTTGGCGTTACATTCCCCTGGCATGGGTGACTGAGCCAGGGCAGTGTTGGCGTTACATACCCCGGGCATGAGTGACTGAGCCAGTGCAGTGTTAGGGTTACATTCCCTGGGCATGAGTGACTGAGCCAGTGCAGTGTTAGGGTTACATTCCCCGGGCATGAGTGACTGAGCCAGTGCAGTGTTGGCGTTACATTCCCCTGGCATGGGTGACTGAGCCAGTGCAGTGTTAGGGTTACATTCCCCGGGCATGAGTGACTGAGCCAGTGCAGTGTTAGGGTTACATTCCCCGGGCATAGGTGACTGAGCCAGTGCAGTGTTGGCGTTACATTCCCTGGGCATGAGTGACTGAGCCAGTGCAGTGTTGGCATTACATTCCCCTGGCATGGGTGACTGAGCCAGGGCAGTGTTAGGGTTACATTCCCCTGGCATGGGTAACTGAGCCAGTGCAGTGTTAGGGTTACATTCCCCGGGCATGAGTGACTGAGCCAGGGCAGTGTTAGGGTTACATTCCCCGGGCATGAGTGACTGAGCCAGTGCAGTGTTGGCGTTACATTCCCCTGGCATGGGTGACTGAGCTAGTGCAGTGTTAGGGTTACATTCCCCTGGCATGGGTGACTGAGCCAGTGCAGTGTTAGGGTTACATTCCCCGGGCATGAGTGACTGAGCCAGTGCAGTGTTAGGGTTACATTCCCCGGGCATGAGTGACTGAGCCAGTGCAGTGTTAGGCTTACATTCCCCGACATGAGTGACTGAGTCAGGGCAGTGTTGGCGTTACATTCCCTGGGCATGAGTGACTGAGTTAGGGCAGTGTTGGCGTTACATTCCCTGGGCATGAGTGACTGAGCCAGGGCAGTGTTAGGGTTACATTCCCTGGGCATGAGTGACTGAGCCAGTGCAGTGTTGGCGTTACATTCCCTGGGCATGAGTGACTGAGCCAGTGCAGTGTTGGCGTTACATTCCCCTGGCATGGGTGAATGAGCCAGGGCAGTGTTGGCGTTACATATCCCTGGTTCAGCACTGCACCCTCCAGCCGAATGTACCTGTTTGTAAGTGAGGAGTGAAAGCTGCTGCTGCTAGAACAGCAATCACTGACACATATACTTAGCAGATCATCCTATGTGCAGCTAATCTAGGCCTCTTTATTATGCAACTCTCAAGCAACCAGAAACTACATTTATCCGACATCTACCAATCTCCATGTGTGCCGGTTACCTGGGAGTCTACTGTAGTATAAAAGGAGATTAAGATCTATTGTAAATTCAATAGCTCTGCAGCATTGTGAAAAGAGTTCACCCAATATTATGTATATACAATTAAGAAGTCTTTATTCATAACTTAGCCCCTACATTCCCCTTATTAGTTTTGTTGCCCTCCTCTGTACCTTTTCCAGCTCTAAAATGTCCTTTTTATGAAGTGGTGCCCAAAATTGTACTCCATATTCCAAATGAGGGCGTACTAGAGATTTGTATAGTGGCAGAATTATATTTGCTTCCCTTGCTTCCATACCCTTCTTAATACATGCTAATATTTTATTTGCCTTTGCAGCTGCTGCTTGGCTTTGAACACTGTTACCTAGATGGTTGTCCACAAGCACTCCCAAATCCCTTTCAATATCTGATACACCTAGATTTGCTCCATTAAGATTATAAATTGCATGGCTATTTTTCCTTCCCAGATGCATAACTTTATATTTATTCGTATTAAACCTCATCTGCCATTTAGATGCCCATTCCTCAATTTTATGTAAATCCCTTTGGAGGGAAGGTACATCTTTATTTTTTTTTAATTACCTTGCACAACTTTGTGTCATCAGCGAAAATGGAGACACCACACTCCAATCCTACCCCTAAGTAATTAATAAATATGAAAAAAGGAGATGACCTGATACTGAACCCTGAGGAACCCCACTTACCACATTAGTCCAATCGGAGTATGTTCTATTTACAACAACCCTTTGCTTCCTGTCTTTTAGCCAGCTCTCAATCCATGAGCAGATATTTACTGCAATTCCTGTATCTCTTAGTTTGCACATAGTCTCCCATGTGGCACAGTATCAAAAGCCTTTGCAAAATCCAAAAAGACTACATCCACTGAGTTGACTTGATCCAGGTTCCTTCTAACCTCCTCATATAAACTAATTAGATTTGTTTGACATGACCTATCCCTCATAAATACATGTTGACGCCTACTTATAATCCTGTTCATATAGATATATTCTTGTATATTATCCCGTATTAACCCTTCTAAAAGCTTCCCCAGTACAGAAGTGAGGCTCACTGGTCTATAATTCCCCGGATTTGCTCTTGTTCCCTTTTTAAAAATAGGTATCACCTCTGCTTTTCTCCAGTCATCTGGTAGAGACCCTGTGTTGAGTGAATCTTGAAAAATTAAATATAATGGTTTGGCTATTACAGAACCCAGTTCCCTCAGTACCCGTGGATGTATTCCATCAGGACCCGGGGCTTTATTAACATTTATTTTTTTTAACCTCTTTTGGATTACTTCCTGTGTTAACAATTATTTGGCAAAGGTAGTGTAGCCCCATTATGTTGAGGTCCCAACCACTGGTACCTCCCTTATGTATACAGAAGAAAAGAACCTATTTAGCTCATCTGCCTTTTCCAGGTCACTAATTATCAGACTGTGTCACATTGTAATGTTCCTATAGCTTCCTTCCTCACCTTCTTCCCATTAATATATTTAAAAAATATTTTTGGGTTAATCTTACTCTCTTTTGCAATTAATTTTTTTTATGGGTTATGTCTTATGAGTTTAAAGAATGGATATATTTATCCCAAATCAGCCAACTGTTAAACCTGGATAAAACAATGCCCATGTTGTATAGATTCCTTTCTAATTCTCTGTTCTTTTTGAGAATTGTTAATACTTCATTCAGTGATGGAATAAGTTCTCATTTCCAGCGTTTGGCAATAAGCCATTTGACTACTGAGACTACCTGTATAATTAAAGCTTGTTCTTCCATCTTAAGCCTATTGTCCATGATGTGAAGAATAGCCATTACACGTCGGCTTAATGATTTTACCGCAAATTTTAGAAATATATTCAAAAATCAAACTCCAAAGTTTCTTAATGGGGTCACAGTCCCACCAAATATGTTTGTGCGTCCCCTGCTGATTACAAAGCCTCCAACAAAGCCCCTTAGTAGGTTTATTGTTAATAATTGCTATCTTTACTGGGACAAAGTACCACCTTTGGATCACTTTAAAATTGACTTCTCTATATGCTTGATATTTAATAATTTTCTGTGAGAACGCAAACGCTCTTGACCACTTTTCCAGGTCAATTAAGTTATTAAATTATTTTTCCCACTTAAGCATACCTGGAGATTTTTCCATCTTATCCTGTTTTCTTAATATTTCATAGCATTTGGAAATTATATGTTTCCTGTCATTATAAAGTACTAACTTTTCAAAATTGGTTAAGGATCTGTTTGAGGTAATTAAATATTTCGAATTTAAAATAACTTTTTTAACTCTCTCATATTCCAACCATTTAGACAATGGAAAACTAAAATCAGCACATAATTTGGAAAAATACTTAATTTCACCTTTATCGAACAGATCTCCCAATGTCTGTATATTCCAATTACTCCAATTACGAAGACAGGCCAAATTAAGAACATTTCTTACACCTAACAATGACATTTCCGAACACAGAATTGTTGAAAGGTTCAGTTTTTTCTTCCATTTAAGCCAAAATGTAAACCCTGATTTAATTATTATTGACGTAATATTATTATTGGGAAATTTATCATACCAAAGCCAATCTCTTAATGATAAGCCCTTAGCTAAACATTGTTCTATGATTATCCACTTATTTTGTTTTGTTTTAGTGGACCAGGGTATAAAATGAGATAGCATTGCAGCCATATAATATTCTTCAACACAAGGGGACGCAATGCCTCCTTTTATAAAGCTCTTACTAACAATCATTGAATTTATTCTAGATTTTTTCCCATTATATATAAAGGAATCGATCAAGGTTTGGTATTTTTTTATAATAGTTTCAGGAACGGATAAAGGCAAACATCTAAATAAATAATTTATTTGCGGTAATATACACATCTTTACGGCTTCTATTCTACCGAACCAGGATAATCTATTTGATTTTCAATTTATTAGTTGGTTTTTAATTTTGTCATATAATTTCGAAAAATAAATTTTAGTTAGATTTTCCGATTTTTCTAAGAATTCTGTTCCCAAGTAATTGATTTTATTTAACTCCCAATCAATTTCCCAAATGTTTTTCAGAGAAGTTATTTCATCTTCGTCTATATTTATCATTAATACCTGTTAATTTATTTTGTAGTAAGAAATTAAACCAAATTTATTTATTAAATCCTGTAATAAAGACTTTCTAGGTTCGGCTATAGTTAATATCACATCATCAGCATAAAGCATAATGTTATGCTCAGAATCACCAATTCTAATTCCATGAATTTTCTTATTCATTCTAATGGCTTCTGCCAAAGGTTCCATCATTAAAACAAAAACTAAAGGAGATAATGGACAACCCTGACGGGTCCCATTGGTAATAGAGAAAGTGTTTTTAAGCCATTTCCTACAACACAGGCAGTGGGGTTTGAATATAAAGCCCCTATAGATTTCACTCCAAAATCTTCAAAACTGAATTTCAGTAATACTTGATTCATAAAATCCCAGTTTAGCCTGTCAAAGGCCTTTTCTGCATCTAATGTGATAACTATAGAAGGTTTATGATTATCTTTACAAAAAAAAACTACGTCAATTAATCTCCTTGTATTATCGGCTCCCTGCCTATCTTGTAAAAAACCTGATTGATCCATATTTATTAATTTACCAAGGCACAAGCTCAATCTTTTAGCTAACATTTTTGCATATAATTTTATATCTGTGTTCATTAAAGATATCGGTCTATAATTCTTACACCACCTTAAATCTTTATTTTGCTTTGGAATATTAATTATAACTGCCTCTAACATTTCTTTAGGTGCACTCCCCTTTCTTTTAATTTCATTGAACACTTCAGCTAGATGTTTCATAAGTACAGTCTTAAAGGTTTTGTAAGAATAATTTACAAAGCCATCAGGACCATGGGCTGAATTTAACTTTAAGTTATCAATTACTTCTTCAATTTCTAATGTTTTTATTTCACTGTATAGATAATCTAGATCCTCCTTAGTAATTTTGGGAAGCGAAAGTCTATCCAGAAATGTAATAATATCTTCTGTTTTTGGTTTTATAACTGCATCGTTACTTTCTAAATTGTAAAGATTTTCATAAAAGTAAAAAAAAAGCCTTTTCAATATCGCTAGGATTTGTTAATGTAATTGTTATTATTAATTCATCTATTCTATTAATTGGTTTATAATTTTTAAATTTCCGAGCTAATAGTTTCCCAACTTTATTATCCCAAAAATATTTTCTCTGTTGAAGTTTCCACAGGCTGTTTTAAATATTTTTTTGGACAATTTTATTTATTCTGTTTTTTACTTTTTTCATCTCTATACTCTTATCAGCTGAAGAGGATAATTTATTTTGTCTTTCAAGGATTGCTAATTGTGCATATAAGTCTCGGAGTGATAGACCAGTTTGTTTCCTTCTATGTGCACCCCATGAGAGTAACATTCCTCTTATATATGCTTTATGGGCATTCCAAATCATTGAGGGCTCAGGAACTGAATTCTCATTAACTTGGAAAAAGGTTTCTATTTCTTCCCGTAATAATATTTGTTTATCTGAATTATTAAATAATGAAATATCCATTCTATTTCTAGAATACTTCTTTTGAGTCAAATGATCCTTAATCTGGAGTTCTATCAGAGCATGATCTGACCATTTAATTATATTAATCTTGGTAGAGTCTGTAACTGCCAAGGTTTCCAAGTCAACCAAAAAGTAGTCTATTCTAGAATAAGACTTATGGCGGTGAGAATAAAACGTATAGTCTCTTGCATTACCATATCTTAACCGACAAACATCATATAACTCAAATCTCACTAAGGATTCATAGAAAAGATTAGCTTTCCTTTTTGTATGCCCATGTAAATATTCTTGATTATTACTTTTCCTATCTAAAGATACATTCAGTACCATATTAAAATCGCCGCAAACAATTCGTTTGCCTACTTTAATATTTTTAACCCGTTTAAGTAATTTGTTTAAGAACCCATTTTGTCTCCCATTGGGTACATAAATATTTACTATAGTGTAGTTTAGATGGTTGATTTTTCCGGCCCATATAACAAATCTCCCTTCCAAGTCTACTTCTCTATATTGCTCACTAACGTTAATATTTTTACTAAACAAGATCGATACTCCACGCGACTTCTTTTTATATGTCGAATCGACCTTATTAGTAAAAAAACTATCGTTCCAGAAAGGGACTTTATCTATTTGCCAATGCGTTTCCTGTACACAAACAACATCAGCTTTAATTTTCTGAAATTGATCTATTAACACTCGCCTCTTAAATACAGAGTTACATCCTTGTACATTCTGTGAGACTATCTTAAATCCCATCCAAAACACATAAGGGACCCCTTAGGGTACCACTCAAAAAAAAGATACCATTCTATACCACCCAGAATTCGACATAACCTTAAAATTGAATACCTGAACATTGAAAGTTTTACAACTATTCCACATAAAAACATACACATTTTCATACAAAACCGAGACATAATGTACCTTACCAAAATACAGATGACTATAGCCCGTCCCAGAACACCATTCGTTCTCTTCTGTATATATTATCAGGAGAAAGCAGAGAAGGAACCCCTTTAACAAGTACTGGGAACGGAAAGGGAAAAACATGGAGAGCCACAGGGGAAGAGAGGAATGGAGGATGGAAGGACGGACATATTTAATGCTTCTTATTCTTCCTTCTACCCTCCCTTCTATAGCTTCTCATTAACTGAACTTTATCTAATTCCTACTATTTGTAAGTTGGAACAAAAAGTATCCACCTTTTCTATTACCAATCAGTGATTTTTCCGTGAATTTATAGTGTTATTTATAGTGTAAATGTGTATCTTCCTTTACTAACAATATCTTATATTCTCTATTACCTTACTTTTTTTTCCTACATTCCCATCAGCTACTCCATTGTATTGCTCTCCTCCTCTCCTTTGTAAGTGAATGAATGCTCAATAATAACATTTGTGAAGTGTCTTCTTACTAACCAAACATAGTGTTTAATTCCTTTCCTCCCTTCCAAGCCTCCCTCCAGCCCCCCCCCCCCCTCCACAACCATGTCCCCCCACCCCTCCCTATTTCCTTCTCCACTGTAAAAGTTGAAGATTTTGAAAATTAGCAACAGTTTCCATAACAGATTCCACAAAGGGTATGTTCCATTCCCTCAACATAGTTTCCCCCTCTCCCACCGAATTAGCAATTTTTTTCTAATTATCTTTAAAAATGATCAATTTAGTAGGAAAAGCCCATTTATATGAAATATTTTCCTTACGTAAAGCTTTAGTAATTTCTTGAAACTTTCTACGTTTTGTTAAAGTCTCCCCAGAAAGATCTGTAAAAATAATACTCTTTTCCATTTGTCCTGTGTGATTCAATGGATATCTATTTCTTAATGGGTGGAAAAAGTTAATGGGGAAAACTAAGATTACATATCCCCCTAGGGATCTGTGTGCACTCCATGTTTAGTTGTGTGCGCTCATCTCAGGGTATGTGTGCGCGCGCACAGCTTAGAGGTAACAGTGGATGAGGGTGATATATGATTAAATTAAGCAATATCTAAGTCAATTCTTAATCAATTAAAAAATAACTTTATTGACATTTATGAGTCTTTCAGTACCTAAAAGCATATATATTTTTTATTTTCAAGCCCTTTAAACTCATTGCTTTGTTTGATGCAACAAATGTACATAGAAAAAAGGAAAATTAATGGCAGGAGCTATTAGGGTTAAAAAATAATATAAAGATTATATAAAAAATATTTATAGCTTAGTTTACAGGTCCACAAATGTATTATGAGTTATTGGTAACCAAGCAAAAAGCAGCAATGCAGAGTCCAGCCTCATATCATGTATTGTAATAATACAAGCTGATACATTAGTACAACTTACTGCTCTATTAACGTAATTTACAACTCAGATATCCATAGATCTTTATGAGCTTGCTAAAGATTTTAATTACTTACATTTATATCATTTGAGTTCAATTGCATGATGTGTCATGTTTATGTGTAATGGCAGACTCATATTAAACCCTTACCCACATTCCATACATACAACTGGTCTTTATCATGTGTGAGTTTTCTTGTGTCATTTCAAATCTTACTGAAACATATTCTCATGTGAGTTTCAGATCATGCAAATGGTGTTTATCCTGTGTGAGTTCTGATAGGATCAGATTAGTGAGTAATCATGTATTCTGATGTGTGTATAATATTATATCTGGTCACCAAGATATAATGAGAGAAAATAATACACAGAAGTCAGAGTGCCATCAGAATAATCTCTGAATTTATTTGGGCGGCAGAATCTTATATAGCACAAAACACGTCACAGCTAGTTGAAAATAGTGTTAAATACATATTTGCAAGCAAGTGTCTTTTTTCTTCCTGTCTAACTCAGCAAAACAATCCTTATCTAATCTTGGCTTCCTATAGAAACCTTGTCTCAGTAGTATCTGAAAGAAAGACAGGATATAGGAAACAGATGTTTTAAAGAACATTAACGTAGACATTCTAGTAATATACAAGACAAGAAACAAGCTAATATACTTTTTATAATCATGATATTCTTAGCTAATTAATTTCTAAATGAAGAAATTAAAATACCTAACAATCCCTCCTCTTATAAATGTATTAAGCAAAGGTCTTAAAGTAAGGTTCAGTTTAAATGGTAACATTGCCATTGACGGTCTGGCAGTGGAACAGGTTCCAAATAGATGATCTGTGAGGGCACAGTCCTATTCACAGGGCTCACCTTGGTGAGAGCAATAGTCTCTCTGGGCTCCTCTTTTTGCAGTACCTGAATATGCAAATATTCCATGTTGTTACCTCTGCCTGAGGTGTAGATTCCAAGAGTATATCTCCCTTCATCACACTTTTGTGGGTCTTGGAGGGTGATCCGGATGGGGTTGCATAGCTGATTTTGGCTGCAGGAGGATGGCTCCACACCCCGTGTCAGCTTTAAGCGTCTCTTTGTACTTTTGCACTTCATGTGATTAGGTGGGGACTAACCCCAGTCAGCTCCTGTATTCCATAAGGCCAGTTTCAAGCTAGGACATCTCTCATTTCCATACGGAGAGGCTATACACAAGTATACTGGCGCTTTTCTCACCCTTCCACTACGTCTTCCTCCAGAAAGTCCACATCTTAGTACTTGACATAGGTCTATTTGGTTGGTTCATATCTGTTCTTCCTTTAACACTAGGGTCACTTGGCCAGTTAAATTGACTTCCATCATGTCTCTTTTCATTCTGTGCATCCACATCTCTCCAATAGATTGCATCCGGTTGCCTCTGGGTCTTGTTACTTCTTCCCATATGATTATGGGTGCTACTATGCAAAGAGTTATCAAGATGAGGCATGTCAGTGAGATTCTTAGGCCACACCAGTTAGGTCTTTTGAACAGGTGCCAGGACATTTTCTTGGGCCAGTTGAGAACCCCAAAACCCGCACCATTCGGTTCTTCACTGGGTTTGAGACGAGTTTCCCCCCCTTTGTAGCCCAGCCTGACTCGCAATGAGTCAGATAGCAGGTTTTAGGGATCAACTGGCCCAAGCTCTGGCACTTTTACTCTCTTGCAGTGAGTCAGGTGTAATCAGGTGGCTTGTTCGGCAACTTTCAAGGCAGTGGGTGTTGACAGCAGAACTTGGTACGGTCCTTCCCACCTGGCCGATGCCCAATTTTTACGCTTGATTACTTTAATTAGGACCCACTGGCCTGGTTGTACCAAGCAGGGTCCCTGCTGTTGCTGTGGATGAGAGAGAGATGGAGGTAATATCTTTCTTACTTAACATTTTTCTCATATAGTCTGCTAAGTTTTCACTCATGTTCTCATCTTCTGAGATAAATGGTCTAAATTCTGGTAGTAGGAATGGTCTCCCATACAATATTTCAAACAGGGTTAACTTCTTCCTGCCTGGAAGCATGTGCATGTTTAGCATGACTAATGGTAAACAGTAAAGCCAATTTTTCCCTGTCGCTGCCATCGTTTTCCTCAATTTATTTTTAATGGTACCATTAGTTCTCTCCACTAATCCAGCTGACTGTGGGTGGTACGCACAGTGGTTTTTCAACTCTATGTGTAATGCTTTACTCAAGTGGTCGATAATTTTGTTCACAAAATGTGTGCCGTTATCGCTATATATTTTCTCTGGTATACCAAACCTAGGAATTATTTGTGTCACTAAGGTTTTAGCCACTGTGATTGCGTCAGGGTGTGCACATGGTTTTGTTTCCACCCACCTAGAGTATACATCAATTATCACTAGGCAATATTTCTTCCCTTCACACTTTGTTAGTTCAATGAAATCCATACATATTGCTTGGAAGGGGTATGTTGGTTCTGGGAATGTGCCTCTTATGGGGTGATAGTTACCCTGAGGGTTGTGTTGTGCACAAACAAGGCACCCTGCACAAATTTTTTTGAAATAGGTGTTTAATCCATAGGCTGAAAATATTCTGCTGACCATGTCTACCATACTCCCTCTTGAGACATGACTAATGCCATGGCTCAACATAGCTGCATATCTGAATAGTGATTTTGGTAAAATTGGTTTCCCTTCTGCACTCTCATAAATATTATCAGCATTCAGTTTACTCCCTTTCTTCAACCAGTATGTGTTTTCTTGTGAGGGTGCGTCTGTCTGTATTGGCTGTTGAATACTCTTGTCAATTTGGTCTACGAGATACACAGATGTGTAGCTGTGTAAGAGAAAAATGTGTATGTTTACTTTGTCTCAGTTACTCAGTTCAGGCTTTTCCTATATATTTTGTACTCGGTGAGTACTGCACTCCGAGGTCATAGGGCAAGTACTCCCATTGTGTTTTATCTGTCTGAGCCTCTTCTACCATCCCTCCTACCTGTACCCACCTTCCACCAGCTGGCATAGCCAGTGATATGTGTGGCACTGTGTGTCCTGCATAGAGTAACTGGTCTTGATCATTCAATTTTACTCCCACCCCTGTATACCCATTTTCTGTCCAGTATATGTAATCCAAGGTTATTCTGGTATTGGTGTGTTTGAAAAATGTTTTTCATAGTCCACATCCCTCCCCGGTGTACTTTCAAATTTCATAGTGCAGTGTAATGACCCTGTGCTTTGTTTTACACTGGAAGATGGAGCTAGGTCATTAGCCATGGCTACCAAAGTGCTGGATACTTGTCCTGGCCCTTTCGACACCATGTCTAATGTGTAAAAGTAATGTGGTTCACCCATCCCCTGCACTACATTTACATCGACAGGTATGTCCCCCATGTATGCTTTCATGCCTTTCTCTGTGGGAACCACTCTAATGTTGCATTTCAGCATCAGATCTCTACCCAAGAGATTTATCGGGCATCTAGGGGAGAGTATAAAAGGATGCTCAAATGTTTGGCCGTTGAACAATCTACCTGTGTGTGGACATGATATAGGTTCGCTATTTGTCTGTCCTGCTGCTGACCTAACCAGTATGTTTTGTGACGACTTGTAACTAGTCCATGTGACCTACATGCTCCTGTATTGCAAAAAAATGTTATCATTACCCCCTCTACATCTAGTTGAATGACTGGTTGTTCTGCTAGAGCCATTAAGTCTATACATGATTCTAAATTCAACACATCATTTATTTCTGGCAAGTTTGCATCATTATTACCATACTCATACAATTCAGATTCAAGCAATTCTTGTTCAGCAAATATTTGTAAAGGAAGGGTACAACCTGGTTCTAGTCATTTGTCGGTCTGGTGGTCATCGTCGTCCGCTCCCTCTTCCTCCTGGTACTTTTTGTTTCTGCAGGAACGTGCTAAGTGGCCGGCCTTGCCACATACGTAACAATTTCCATAAAATTTTCCTCTGCTTCCACCTCGACCTCGTCCACATCCACCTCCTCTCCCTCCACGTTTTTGGTTATTTCCACCATCACCAGAAAAGAAAGCAAAAGTTATAGGTTGCGCTTTCCCATCAACAGAAGTCATCAAATACACCTCCTTTGGTTTACTATCTTGCTTTATCTGTTTATTTTCATTTGCTCTCTTACACTGCTCTTCTGCATGTCTAGCATATTCTATGGTTTCCCTAAGGGGACATGTTTTGTAAGTAATTTGGTGTTGTATCACAAAGTCATTTAGTTGCTGAGCATATGGTCCAGCAACCTCCCCATATATTGTTCCACACTTTCATCATCTTTTTGTACACACTCGTTTATCTTAGTCCAGTCTGCGTCTGTCAGCTATTCTGCCTATTCGAGTGTCTACTCGTTGGGTCAGTTCTTGTGATCCATATTGCAATGGCACCCCCCTTGGGTCCAGTGGATTCCAGTCACCTTCACTATGGATCCAATCGGACCCTAATATCTGCCTCAGACATCTTGCAACCTCAACACCATTTAATTTAAAACTTTGCTGCAATCGCTGGAACTTAAGTCTGAAATTCCCATATTGTCATTTGGGTGGGGGACTCCTTCTACAGCTCTCCTCACATCTGCATCTGTCCATGCTCGGTATACTAGCATTGTGGGCGGCAACACATTTCCCCCCTCTAGGATTGGGAACCTCAATTAAGGGATAAAATGGCACAGATGTTATTCCCTTACCTCCGTATTGACGATCTGGTGCCCGCCTGGTTCTGGCGGGCCATCCTTCATAAGGTGGTGGTGTTGGAAGAGGTGGATTTGGAGCGGTGGCGGCAAGCAGGTATTTGCGGGCATCATCAAATTCGTCCTCTACATCATCACTATAATTGACCATATTCCCAGGAGTTGGAGGGGCGGTCAGTCGTGGAAGTCTTTTCTGTGTAAACATAAACATATCCTCTTTCGAAGGAGAGAGGTGGTTAACATTACATGTCCCTCCCCCCGTAGGCACCGTCATTGTGATACACATTTGGCTTTTTGTTTTCATCTTCAACAATTTTTTATTTTTAGTATAAAAAATGTATTTACTTTTTATTATTTTTATTTTTATTTCCTTAATTAAGTAACGTTGCGTTTACTTTTACTTTCGTATACTTCTTTGTGTATAGTAAAGCTCAATAAAGTTTGAACGTCTCCTATACCTTCCTTGTAATAAGGATTAATATTGCCAAGAAGTAGTGGATACAGGGCACTGATTCCAGCAGAGGTAGTATAGTAGATGCTGTGTATCTAGTGGGTGTGGTGAGCATTGTCATCCTTTAAAAGGGGTTGTAATAACATGCCTTTGTCTCTCTTTACAGCAACCACACTTTCTCCCTTCTGCTATGTTCCCTTAAGGTTACAGACAGACATATTTCACATAAAAAAACTAACACACACACACACACAGAGGGAAAAAATGGAAGCAGGAAAGGGGACTGGTCTGCTATGTGTGGGGTTGGCCAGACCCTGCACATCTTCACATAATGCAGATCATTCACCTCCCTGCCCAAAGGTCAAGCATCGAGTAAAGTTACAAAGACACAGAAACTTTATATATATATATACACAAATACACATAAGAAAACAATTCTAGAATACAGTGTTCACAATTCCCACACATAAGTGTGTTTTTACCATACATAAGTTACAGATGCACACCAGAAATCCTGTGCATATTAAACATTTCTGTAGAGATAACCTTGAAAACTGCAGGGTCTAGAAACCACACTCCTGGCAGTGCGATTTATGCCCTTGAGAGCCTATCCACCCATATATATATATATCTTGAACTCCTATAGGATCAATTAAAGTTAATAGATATACACCAAACATAAGATCACAGGTACATGGAAATATACATAGCATTACATATACATACAACAACCAACAGACCTTTTATACATTTTCCAGAAATAATCTGTATATCTCCCACACCTTGGACCATCCGCCTTCTCCACACCTGAGTGTGGAAACCTGGTTCACATAGAGAGTGTTCACGCTACCTCTCGCATGCTACACCTCAAACACCACCACATATACTCGGCACATCAAGGACCCATAAAGCCCGTAGCTTCTGATGGGAAGTCTTGTTGTGCAGTTCCCTTTAGTGTAAACCTTGCCACCCAACCTTCAGGGCCGACAGGTAAACCACTATAAGTCCAACTTCACCGTATACCGTGTGGTGCCTTTGTGGACGTATCCCTTACAAGTATAGCTCCCACCCAGGGCTTCATACACACAATCTTACAGAGTATTTTAGTAAGAAGTTATGAATACACAGAAACTGCAGACAAAATATTTCAACATTGTATAACCAAGTAAAGAATGAGAAAGATGGAAATTCAAGCAGTTAGATGCCTGTCGTGCTCAACTGCCACAAATTTTGGTTTGTGCGTCTTCCATAAACACAGGCAAGTCACAGGATTAGCCCTTCGGAGACTAGGTGGGTAATGCGTGACCACTCACTACCAAAAGTGGATAGTTTCAGGTAAGAATGTTGAGAACAACACAAAAGAATACATGTATATATATACATACACTCACAAGTACACAGAAATATACAGAATGTTGACAGGTATATACAATAACCAATAAATCTGTTATGCGTGTTACACCTCTCACAAACATACATACACCCGGTACCGGTATTTAAATCATACAAAATGGTAACATGCACACACATACATATTTTCTTGCAAGAGCTCATTTGAAAGTCGGACTCATTTACCCCTTTTTCATGGTAAGCTTTCTCAATAAGGTTACGTACGGAGAACTTATTTTATAGTCTTTTCCTCAGGATAATGACTCTTTTACCTCTCTGTGGGTAAGTGTCAACCCTTCTACCTATTACTAGGCTAGAAGCCTAGTTGTACAACTCTTTTACCTAATATCACTGTTAGGCAAGGACCTGGGGACATACACACATATGCAAAATGCAGCAGAAATTCATATACTCACTGTCAGTTTGCTGTAAGCTGTGCCTTGTCATCCCTCGGAAAAACACCTTGCCTCTGTGGTCCAACTGATGGTATATATCAGGCCTGAGGTCTTTCTCAAGGTAAGGGAGTCCTCAGCGACCTACCCCCCCGTGCACGGTAAAAGGAGTTTTGCTCCGTCCGAGGAATGAGAAGGGAAACAAATCCGGCTCGAAGGACCAAAATGATAGGATCAGATTAGTGAGTAATCATGTATTCTGATGTGTGTATAATATTATATCTGGGCACCAAGATATAATGAGAGAAAATAATGCACAGAAGTCAGAGTGCCATCAGAATAATCTCTGAATTTATTTGGGCGGCAGAATCTTATATAGCATAAAACACGTCACAGCTAGTTGAAAATAGTGTTAAATACATATTTGCAAGCAAGTGTCTTTTTTCTTCCTGTCTAACTCAGCAAAACAATCCTTATCTAATCTTGGCTGCCTATAGAAACCTTGTCTCAGTAGTATCTGAAAGAAAGACAGGATATAGGAAACAGATGTTTTAAAGAACATTAACGTAGACATTCTAGTAATATACAAGACAAGAAACAAGCTAATATACTTTTTATAATCATGATATTCTTAGCTAATTAATTTCTAAATGAAGAAATTAAAATACCTAACAGTTCTCATGTGTCGCTTGAGATATGAGGCCTGAATGAAACATTTCCCACATTCAGAACATGGAGAAGGCTTTTCTCCTGTTTGAGTCCTCTTATGTTTATTAAGATCTAAGAGCTGACTGAAACATTTCCCACATTCAGAACATGGAAAAGGCTTTTCTCCTGTATGTGTCATCTTATGTTTATTAAGATCTGAGAGCTGACTGAAAAATTTTCCACATTGAGAACATGGAAAAGGCTTTTCTCCTGTATGAGTCCTCGTATGGCTATTAAGAGCTGAGAGCTGACTGAAACATTTCCCACATTCAGAACATGGAAAAGGTTTTTCTCCTGTATGAGTCCTCGTATGGCTATTAAGGTGTGAGACCTGACTGAAACATTTCCCACATTCAGAACATGGAAAAGGTTTTCTCCTGTATGAGTCCTCTTATGTGTATTAAGGTGTGAGACCTGACTAAAACATTTCCCACATTCATAACATGGAAAAGGCTTTTCTCCTGTATGAGTCCTCTTATGGCTTTTAAGATCTGAGACCTTATTGAAACATTTCCCACATTCAGAACATGGAAAAGGTTTTTCTCCTGTATTAGTCCTCTTATGTACATTAAGATCTGAGAGCTGGCTGAAACATTTACCACATTCAGAACATGGAAAAGGTTTTTTTCCTGTAGGAGTCATCTTATGTTCATTAAGATTTGAGGCCCAGCTAAAACATTTCCCGCATTCTGAACATGGAAATAGTTTTTCTACTCTGTTGTGGTCTTCTCCAATGTTATTACAAATCTTGGATCCATCTGTTGAAAAAAAAAAAAAAGAGTAAATTCTGACAGCTTTAACATTCTTATACAAGGAAATAATTAGTTAGTATATACCTATTATAGTAATTATAATCAATTAAAGAGACCAATTTGCAGTTAATAAAAAGTCAAATTATACAAAAACAAAGCAAAATATGTCTGAATGTACAGTATATAGAGTGCAGTGTGATCCGGTGCATACCAATTATCATCAATTATGGTCTTTTGTTTAACTATATCTGATAGTCTGCAAAGTGTTATTTAAAAGAAAAAACAAATACTGTATAAACACAAACTTTACATATTGCAACTTCTACATGCAATTATTGCCTGCTGCAGGCTTTCATTTTTTATGCCTGTTACTGGGTGGGTGTTTCTGTAAACTAACAATCTGCCCATTAGCTCTGCGGAGAGCACCGACTGTAGTTACTGACACTTTCCCACTGTGCAGATACAAACTTCCTGTGTGTGCAAAGTCTTCTATCAGGAATTGTGCTAATGAAAATAAAATGGCAGATTGGGGTCATTACACCAGCAAATAAGAAATGTTCCCTAGTGCTTATGAGTTATGAGGATTATATGAAAGAGATTTTAAATCGATAAAGTGATAACGATATCTACATAAAATTGAATAATGACATCACAGTGGAGTATTAAGCATGCCGATACAAATACTCTCCTTATAAGCTTAATCTTTTCATCCATTATCATTGAAAAAGGATGACCTTACCCAGATGCTGAGAGTGTGGAGATTAAATAGTAATAGGAATAAAATAGTAGATGCTGTTAATAATATGGGCACCACGTTTTTTGAAGTTATATTAGTAAATAAATTGTACTAAGTGTTCAGAGGGCACTTGGAATGCCCCACCGACCATCCCCAATAGGGATCCCCATGGTATCTAAAATTAGTCCTCTACCATAGGGGTCCCTATGAACTTTCATATTACCCTAATCCTCTACCATGGGGGTACCTGTAAAAATCCATACTATCTTAACACCTAACTAAAACTTTATGTAAATAATAAAAACGTAATTTACTAAATATAAATAATTACAATAAAAATAAAATAAATTAAAATAAAAAAATACAATTTAAAATAAAAACATTACATTGAAATGAACATTTAGGTCCGTAGGGAGTGAGGTAAGTGTGTGAGTGTACGTGTAGAGTCCATAGGGAGTGAGGTATGTGGGTGAATGTATGTATAGGGTCTATAGGGATTAAGGTAAGTGGGTGAATGTACGTGTAGAGACCATGGGGATTGAGGTGAGTGGGTGAGTGTATGTGTAGGGTCCATAGAGTGCATCTGTGCACAATCTGTGCTGAGCTCACAGTTTACTGGCAAATAATCACATATAATAAATGTCAAACTGCGAGTCATCGTCACACTTTGCGAGCTAGCAAAGCTAGCTCGCAGAACTGCGTCCTTTCTGGCCGCAAATGCGGACCTCGCAAACAAAGGTAAAAGACACAGAGCTGCGAAAATCAACGGCATGTTTAGATAATGCTGGGTTGAATGTCTTAAAGTATATATATATATATATATATGTTCCTAAGCCAAGGGAAGAAGACATATATTGAAGACAGATATGCTCCTATCTAAAGAGGGAGATAAGAAGATAACCGCAATTACTGTATGAATGAAGTTGCTGTTATGATGCCTTATAGATGAGCCCTTGTCCACAGAAAAAAAAAAAAGTTTCTGATTTCTTATAATGCTGAGCCTGCATTCATATTCTTAAAGACTACATCTAATTTAAGAGACATCAGCTGTCTTAGTGAAGAGATCAAAAGAATCTGGTAGATCTGCTGGGTAGGTTTGGCAATAACAGCCTTATCAAGCCCGACTGAGAAGAAGTAGATTGTGACACCCGCCTAAACAAAACGGTTTGGCCTTGTACATGCAGCCTATTTACACTGCACACTTGCCACATTGCTGACACTTTCTCCTCAGATGATCAACACTCCAACTGTACATTTTCAGATGCAGGAAAATCCAAATTTAATCTATTATTTAATCAATTAATAAACATATTTGAAATGGTTAATGATTAATACCGTGCTAAAGTACAGGTATTGCAAACTGTAGTAATGTAATTGTTTTTATTTTATTATTATTAATTATTAATTAATAAATTAATTAATATACTGTACCTTTTTTATAATAACTATACATCAATCAATATCCTGAAGAGCTAACAATCTCTTTGGCTTTTCTGGCATCAGAAAATGTTCAGTTGGAGTGTTTTACTACCTCGTCCGTGCTTGTCAAACTACTACGTCTCTGGCTCTGTTTTTCCAGCTCAAGGTGATGTAGCCTCGTTTTCATTTTTTTCGGCGGCCATTTTTTTCCATGGTAAGGTGATTTTCGAGTGGCGAAAATCGTCTAAATGGACTTAAATTCTTGTTCCAGCTCACTGACAGACGTCCTGGCTGTTGCCCCATGCTGTCTGTGATGTGTTTGTATTTTTTTCTGCTGTATTTAGTGTGTTTTTAATGGTATTTGGTTTTGTGTCCCGGCGGCATTTTTACGTCTCGTATTGTGGTTTTTCTAAGTGCTGCGGGTTTTGTCCTGTGGTGTGTGGCGCCGTAAGAGTAAGTGCTGTGACTTAGGTTTTGTGTGTGGGAGTCTTTGGGGGTATTGACTTAGGTTTTGTGTGTGGGAGTCTTAGCTGTGAGTGAAAGTGTGTTTGGGAGTTTTCTATTGTGTTTTAAGGCGCCGTAGCACAAAGTGCTGCGAGTTAAGGATTATGCAGGGTTGTGTTGTTCCAAACTCATGCGCCTTAAAGACTCCACCTCCTGCAAATGCAGGCCCCTTTCAGGGTCCGCATTTGCGGACCAAACTGCGTCCCTCGCGTTGCGTGACGACGATTCGTAGTTTGACAACTATTATATGTGATTTGTAAAAAAAAATGTCGTAACATACAGTATATATATATATATTTATTTTTTTAATGCTGAATTTTTAAGTAATCAATAAATGAATATCCATTAATGAAATAATCTGAAAGTGTCATGACTGCAAAACCATAAACAGGTAATCATGTCTTCCTAAAGAAGGGCAAAGAGCTATTAGCAAACTGTAGATTTGAATTAAAAAACGTAATAATATTTTTATTAAATTAATTAATCAATAAATAAAGTTCTGAGGTGTAATTCTCAATTATGTAAACATAAATGGCTAAGCATATATCTATTGCTAATGTTTTTTTTTATTATTGATTAATTATTAAAATTAATTACATAAATTAATGAATCACAAACTGTGATTAATGATGATAAAAAAACACTTACAAACTTATTAAATTGTTATTTAACCAATTGAATAGGGCTCTATATAAGCACAGAGCATATTTTTTTACTGAAGTTTTTAGTTAGTGAACTTCTATTCAAAAGCAAGGTCTTCACTAACTTAAAAGTTGTGTAAAAAAATATGCTCTGTGCCTTTATAGAGCTCTTTTCAATTGGCCGAATTGCAATTTAATAAGGGTGTTAATCCTGTTTTTAAAAAGAATGTCATAATTAATTATACCTGTCAATTAGATGTGATATCAACTGAAATCCTGCAGACGTCACTCTGTGTCTTCAGGGAAGTGCAAAGATGATGGATCTGTAAAATTACATATAAAGGCTTTGTAATGTTTTTTTTATGAATTTATGAATTATTGAAAGTATCCTTTTTAATTGGCATACATGGCAAACGTAAATCCTAATCATCAATATGTGCCGAAGAAAATGCATTGTAAAATGTTAAAAAGTGTTCTAATATAATAAATGTTTTTAAATATTTAAGTTCTTCTAAGGTCCTATCCCTGTTAGAAAATGAGCAATAATAGACTTATGAACTAATTAATGAAAGAATACATATGAATAAAAGAATGTAAAACTGTTATGACTGCAAAATCTAAACAGGTAATCATGTCTTCCTAAAGAAGGGCAAACGGAAATAGCTATGAGCAAAGTATAAATTGGAGTAAAACCAATATTTTTTTTTGTATTAAATGCATTAATCAATAAATCAATATATGATGTGAAATTGTAATTAGTTAAAACATCAATGCCTGAGCAAATATGTATTCATAATGTATTTTTTTTTACTTGTAATTATTGATTAATTTTTAAAATGAATGACTTAATTAATCAATAGCTGTCATTAATGGACTACAAAATACTTAATCTTATTTTTCTAAAGAATGTCATCACAAAATCATATACCTGTGAAGTTGATGTTATATCAGCTGAAATCGTGCAGAGGTCACTGTCTGTCTTCAAGCAGGTGCAGAAATGAAGAATCTGTGAAATATGTAAAAAGCATTTGTAATTTTTGTTTGAATAAATATATGAATAATTTAAATTATCGTTTTTAATTTGCAAACATGCAAGACATAAACAGGCAATCATCAATATATTCCTAAGTGAATGCATTTTAAAATGTAAAATAGGGTCATAATGTAATAAAGGGAATTTATATATTGAAGTGTTTATAAGTTGCTATCCCTGTTAGACAATGAGCATGAAAAGAATTATGAAGTAATTATAAAATTAATATAGATTAATGAAATAATTTAAAACTATCATGAATGCAAAACATAAACAGGTAATCATGTTTTCCTGAAGAAGGGAAAAGCAAAAAAGCTCTAACCAAACAATAGATTGGCGTGAAAGTATTTTATAATTTTTTTAAAAAAAATGAAATAATGAATAAATTAAGTATTGATGTGTAATTGTCATTCATTATTAAAACGTAAATGGCTAAGCATATATGTATTGCAATTTTTTTGTTTGTTTTGATTATTCATTAATTAGTAAATATGTTAAATAATTAATCAATACATGTGTTGTATGTTAAAAAAAAAGACATAATCCTATTTTTTTATAGAATATTATCATTGAATCACATAACTGTAAAGTTGATGTTCTATGATGTGAAATCCTGCAGAGGTGACTCTGTGTGTTCAGGCAGGTGCAGATATGATAAATCTGTAAAATTATGTAAAAATCATATATAATATTTTGTTTGAATGAATTTATGAATCAATGAAAGTATTCTTTTTTCTTGTCATACATGCAAAAGGTAAAAAGCTAATTATCAATATATTCATAAGTAAATGCATTTCAAAGTATTATATAGTGTCATCATATAATAAAGAGATTTAAATATGGAATTGCTTACAATGTCCTATGCATTGTAAAATAGTCAATATATTTTTTTGTAATGATTCCTGATGAATAATTAATTCATCTTCCTTAATTCATTAATTCATTAATTAATAACATTGATCAATGAAAAACAAAAAGTCTTACAGCCTTATTTAATTATGATTCGGACAATTGAATAGGGCTCTATATAAGCACAGAGAATATTTATTTACAGAACTTTTTTAGTTAGTGAAGACCTTGCTTTTGGATAGAAGTTCACTATCTCAAAACTGGTAGAAAAATATGCTCTGTGCTTATATAGAGCCCTTTTCAATTTGCTGAATCGCAATTTAATAAGGCTGTTAATAATTTTCTCCTAAAAAACAGCATCATTAAATTATATACCTGTAAAAGTGATGTTATTGCAGATCAAAAGCTGCAAACGTCACTCTGTGGAGTGAGGTGCACAGATGATCAAACTGTGAAATAAAATTAAAAGCATTATTAATGTTTGTATGATGTTTAATAGGCATACATGCAAAATATAAGCATGGCTACATTAATAAATAAATGCACTATAAAATATTAAATGAAGAATGTGTCATAATGTAATAAAGTGATTTCAATATTTAAGCGCTTTGAGGATCCTATTCCTTTGAGACAATGAGCAGCAACACATACATGTTATGACACTGTAAAATCTACCTATTTTTTGAGGCAAGTACAAGTAATTAATTTTGAACATTTAGTTCAGCAGAGTGGCCAGAAGAAAGCCATTACTTTTAACAGAAAACAAAATGGCACCCTTTGAGTTTGCAAAAAGGCATGTGGGAGACTCCCAAAATGTATGGAGGAAGGTGGTCTAGTCTGATATGACTAAAATTGAACTTTTCGGCCATTAAAGTTGAAGATATGTGTGGCGCAAACCCAACACATCACATCACCCAAAGAGCACCATCCCCACAGTGACACATGGCGGTGGCAGCATCATGCTGTGGGGATGTTTTTCAGCAGCTGGGACTGGGAAACTGGTCAGAGTTGAGGGGAAGATGGATGGTGCTAAATACAGGGGTTTACGGGGAAACATGTCAATGTGTTGGAATGGCCTAGTCACAGCCCAGACCTCAATCCAATAGGAAATCTGTGGTCAGACTTAAAGATGGCTGCTCACAAGCGCAAATCATCCAACTTGAAGGAGCTGGAGCAGTTTTGCAAGGAGGAATGGGCAAAAATCCCAGTGGTAAGATGTGGCAAGCTCATAGAGACTTATCAAAAGCCACTTGGAGCTGTGATTGCCCCAAAAGGTGGCGCTACAAAGTATTGACTTTAGGGGGGTGAATAGTTATGCACATTGACTTTTTCTGTTATTTTGTCCTATTTGTTGTTTGCTTCACAATAAAAAAAAACATCTTCAAAGTTGTGGCATGTTCTGTAAAATAAATGATGTAAATCTCAAACAATCCATGTTAATCCCAGGTTGTGAGGCAACAAAATATAAAAAAAAATGCCAAGGGGGTGAATACTTTTGCAAGGCACTGTATACTACAATACTCTGATTATTCTTCATAGCTACCTCACTCTTCATAACTATATATATATGTTTGTGTCTTTACATGTGAGTGTCAAGTAATGTAGATGAATAATTAAAGTATTGCAGTATATAGTGATACCATAAACATTCATATGTTTGTCCAATAAAAAAGTTATCACTATATATTGCAATACTCTGATTATTCATCTAGATTACTTGACACTCACGGATACCTCAATCTTCATAACTGTGTGTGTTATATATATATATATATATATATATGTGTGTGTGTGCATATAGATGTGTATATGTATATGAATAAAAATATATATTTACAAGTTTTGTGTTAATAAAAAACATAATTAGGATGGCCCCAAAGAAAAAACTTTAAGCTATGGTGCTTACAGAGGAAGAAATATCACAGAGAGAGAAAATGGTAAACTGAATTTTTTTTCTCCAAATATATAATTAAATTAGAGAGAGAGAGAGAGAGACAGACGGAAGGAGGGGAAAAGAGATATAGAGGTACGGAGAGAGAGGGAGAGGGGGAGTGAAGACGCACAGAGATAGTAAGAGAGGAGGTGGCGGCCGCCCGGGGCTGACCCTGTGTTTGGTGCCCCTTCGTTGAACATATATATATATACACATACATAAACATAAATAAAGGAACTATATATATATCATCCATTCCCTCTATTTCCCCTTCTCTCTCTAACACCCCAACTTCTCTCTCTCTCCCCTTCCCTCCCTCCTCTCTCATATATTCCTCCTCTCTCTACCGCCTCTCAATCTATCCCTCTCTTCTTCTTCTCCTTCTCTTTCTCTCCTTCCTCTCAATCCTTATCTCCCTCCTCTCTCTCTTTCTCTTCTCCTCCTCTCCTCTCCCTCCTCTCTCAATTATTTTCTGCCTTTGTATCCTCCCTCTATTTCCCTTTACTCTCTCTCCTCCCTCTCTCCTCCCTCTCTCCCATCCCTCTCTCTCATTTCTCTCTCTCCTCCCTCTCTCCCATCCCTCTCTATCATTCCTCTCTCTCCTCCCTCTCTCCCACCCCTCTCTCTCATTCCTCTCTCCTCACCCTCTCTCCGATTCCTCTCTCTCATTCCTCTCTCTCTCTCATCCCTCTCTCCTCCCTCCCTCTCATTCATCTCTCTCCTCCCTCTCTCTCATTCCTCTCTCTCATTCCTCTCTCTCATTCCTCTCTCTCCTCCCTCTCTCTCCTCCCTCTCTCTCATTCCTCTCTCTCATTCCTCTCTCTCCTCCCTCTCTCTCTTCCCTCTCTCTCATTCCTCTCTCTCATTCCTCTTTCTACCTCCTCCCTCTCTCTCCTCCCTTTCTCTCATTCCTCTCTCTACCTCCTCCCTCTCTATCCTCCCTCTCTCTCCTCCCTCTCATTCCTCTCTCTACCTCCTCCCTCTCTCTTCTCCCTCTCTCTCATTCCTCTCTCTACCGCCTCCCTCTCTCTCATTCCTCTCTCTACCTCCTCCCTCTCTATCCTCCCTCTCTCTCATTCATTATTCCTCTCTCTCCTCCCTCTCTCTCATTCCTCTCTCTACCTCCTCCCTCTCTCTCCTCCCTCTCTCTCATTCCTCTCTATACCTCCTCCCTCTCTATCCTCTCTCTCTCATTCCTCTCTCTCATTCCTATCTCTCCTCCCTCTCTTTCATTCCTCTCTCTACCTCCTCCCTCTCTCTCCTCCCTCTCTCTCCCTCCTCCCTCTCTATCCTTCCTCTCTCTACTCCCTCTCTCTCCTCCCTCTCTCTCATTCCTCTCTCTACCTCCTCCCTCTCTCTTCTCCCTCTCTCTCTCTACCTCCTCCCTCTCTCTCCTCCCTCTCTCTCATTCCTCTCTCTACCTCCTCCCTCTCTCTCCTCCCTCTCTCTCATTCCTCTCTCTCCTCCCTCTCTCTCCTCCCTCTCTCTCATTCCTCTCTCTACCTCCTCCCTCTCTCTCCCCCTCTCTCTCATTCCTCTCTCTACCTCCTCCCTCTCTCTTATTCCTCTCTCTACCTCCTCCCTCTCTCTCCTCCCTCTCTCTCCTCCCTCTCTCGTATTCCTCTCTCTACCTCTTCCCTCTCTCTCCTCCCTCTCTCTCCTCCCTCTCTCGTATTCCTCTCTCTACCTCCTCCCTCTCTCTCCTCCCTCTCTCTCCTCCCTCTCTCTCATTCCTCTCTCTACCTCCTCCCTCTCTCTATCCTCTCTCTCTCTCTCTACCTCCTCCCTCTCTCTCCTCCCTCTCTCTCATTCCTCTCTCTACCTCCTCCCTCTATCTCCTCCCTCTCTCCCATTCCTCTCTCTCCTCCCTCTCTCTCATTCCTCTCTCTACCTCCTCCCTCTCTCTCTCCTCCCTCTCTCTCATTCCTCTCTCTACCTCCTCCCTCTCTCTTATTCCTCTCTTTACCTCCTCCCTCTCTCTCCTCCCTCTCTCTCCTCCCTCTCTCGTATTCCTCTCTCTACCTCTTCCCTCTCTCTCCTCCCTCTCTCTCCTCCCTCTCTCTCCTCCCTCTCTCTCCTCCCTCTCTCGTATTCGTCTCTCTACCTCCTCCCTCTCTCTCTCCTCCCTCTCTCTCATTCCTCTCTCTACCTCCTCCCTCTCTATCCTCCCTCTCATTCCTCTCTCTACCCTCTTTCTCTCATTCCTCTCTCTCCTCCATCTCTCTCCTCCCTCTCTCTCCTCCCTATCTCTTATTCCTCTCTCTACCTCCTCCCTCTCTCTCCTCCCTCTCCCTCCTCCCTCTCTCTCATTCCTCTCTCTACCTCCTCCCTCTCTATCCTCCCTCTCTCTCATTCCTCTCTCTCCTCTCTTTCTCTCATTCCTCTCCCTCCTCCATCTCTCTCCTCCCTCTCTCTCCTCCCTCTCTCTTATTCCTACTCTCTACCTCCTCCCTCTCTATCCTCCCTCTCTCTCATGCCTCTCTCTACCTCCTCCCTCTCTCTCCTCCCTCTCTCTTATTCCTCTCTCTACCTCCTTCTTCTCTATCCTCCCTCTCTCATTCCTCTCCTCTTTCTCCCCCGCCCCTTCTGTTTTCTCAAACACACAATCTCACTCACTCACGCTCTCCCTCGTTCCCAATGTATATATATAATTTTATAAGAAATGAACATGCATACAAACACGATAATACATAAATACATATGCACACACACTTGTGCGTGTTTATGCAAGTACATTTATTTATATATATATATATATATATATATATATATATATATACTAACGACGTGCCCGGCAAAAATGACGGGGCAATAAAATTGTAAGGCAGATAATGCTGTTTGCCACAGACAGTAAGTGTTTTGGTCGTCTGAGATCCTTCGGCGCTCATTGCGAGCCTCTCGGTTGGTGTATTTTTTATCAGATGCGCTTTGCCGCTTATTGTAAGGTACGCGCTGATCTCCTCTTGGAGCTTATTGCAAGCCTCTCCCCTGGTGTACTTTGTGTCCTATGAGCACCGTTGGCGCTCCTTGTGAGGCGTGCGGTGAAGGCCTTTGTTGTTTATTGCGATACTGTGGTGTTTTTTTCTCTGTATATGTATTTTTTTTTATTTGTGTTTGTATTTTGTGTGTTTTTAATGTTTGTCGCTGTGCGCGGTTCGGCCGTTAAGTTCGTATTTTTGCGAGCTCAAAATTTAGCATTTTTTGTACCTCGTACGTCCTTGGCAAAAGTCGTGCGTGCCTGGCTGTTATTTACGGGTTTTGGGTCGTGTAGCCTGTTTTTATTTTTTTCGGAAGCCATTTTTTTTCTTGCTTAGCCGATTTTCAAGTTCCAAAACTCCTTAAATTAGATTTTAATTGGGGGGCAATCTCACTGGCAGATGTCGTGGCTGTCCCCCCATGCTGTGTGCGTGTTTATTTTTTATCTTTTTTTGTTTTTTTAAGTGTTTTTCTTGTTTGTGGATGTCCGCGTTACGGACGTTAATTTAGTATTTTTGCAAATTCTTAATAATTTTTTTTCTAAGTCCTGCGGCTCGTATTATTTTGTGTAAGTCCGTATTTAGTCATTGCCTGTTATAGTTTTTTTTTTTAAAGTCCCGATTCTGTGGCTGTTTGTAACTGCGAGTGAGGCGCCAAAGAGCCACCACCTCCTCAAATGCGTCCCCTCGCTTTGTGAGCTTGCAAAGTATGACGACGACTCACAGTTTGACAACTATTATATGTGATATATATATATATATATATGCTCTTGTGTGTGTGTGTGTATATATACAGTATATATAAATAGAACGCCATCACATGACACCATCATTCATGATGGACAAGTTAATCTTGAATATATATCCCAAAAAAACTTATATCCACAGGCGCTCATCCCAAGACACGCGGGACTTAGAAAAAAAGAGCTCAGAAGGCGCTCACCGCAACTTAGCAACGCCCGCAAAACTAGGGCCGGTACGACTTGAGACTTAGCGACGGCCTGCAAAAATACGAATTTCACGGCCACACCGTCAAACTGCAGAAATACACAAATATGCCTCAAATTAACTTAGACACACAGCACGGGGGAGAGCCAGGGAGCCTGTGAGTGAGGTTGCACCTTAATTTGAGGCATATTTTTATTTTTATGATCGAGAATTGCTGAAGCAAGAAAAAAATGGCGGACAAAAAAAATTAAACAAAACGAAAACGAGGCAGAAGGTCAGAAAAGGAGGTTGAAGGACATAAATACAAGCCCTAGGCACTAAGGCTTAACACCAAACAGTAACACTTCATACAAGCCAGTAACATTTAACTCAAGCTACTAACACTTTATCGAAGACACTGACACTAAACCCAAGGTGGTAACACAGGGAGAGAGGCTCACAATGAGTGCCGAGGGTGCTCAAGTGCCAGGCCTATAAAGTACACACAGGCCTAATGCGCTCATTGCAAGCCAAGCGTTGATCGCCAAAGGTGCTCATCATGGGGCTCGCAATGAGCGCCAGAGGTTAGCAAGGTGTGGCTCGCAATGATCGCCAAAGGAGCTCATTTTGAGCCACGTAATGAGCGCCACAGCTGCTCAGATGGACCAAAACCTCACATTCGGTGGGAAACAGCATTACCAACATTTTATTGCCGTCATTTTTTGACGGGCAAGTCGCTAGTTCCATAATAATAAACAAACATCTGTGTAAAGAGTTTTTTATGAAGGACATGTATCCTAAAATGACTTATTTGTATTTCAGCATGCATTTTTGAAAGTGTTGTACATAACATATGGACATTTATACAATGGAGTATTGCCTTTATTCTATGGAAAAAATAATTAACATTATAATTAATAATGCAAAAGCCAATTTTAGATGTAATAAGCACCACGGAAAGGAGAGTGTCAAATAATATAACTTCAATGTTATTTCCTATGAGGTTTTTTATACTATCTGACATATGTGACTCTTTATATGCATTGTTGAGATCATATATTATTGTTATAATCAATGTCAAAAAAACTAAATTAGAAAGGAAGCAGTAAAGGAAACCCTTTAGATAAGCCATTCTTATCTAAACGTTTTATGGTTCTATTTTCACCTTCAGCTGCTTAGAATTTGTAACCGCCGAGACGCTCTGGCGTGGCCTCTAACGCTTTGATTTAATTACCAAAAATTACTAAATAGGAAAAAATAAGGATATCATTGAGGTGTACATTTATTAACTTTTAAGAAATATATATAGATATATGCACGCAAATTGGTATGGATGTATGAATATTTTATAATAAATGAACATCCATACAAACATGTTAATACATAAACAAATATGCACACACTTGTGCGTTCTTATGCATGTACATTTATATTTATTTTTATATAGTTATATATATATATATATATATATATATATATATACAGTATCTCACAAAAGTGAGTACACCCCTCACATGTAAATATGTTATTATATCTTTTCATGTGACAACACTGATGAAATGACCCTCTGCTACAATGTGAAGTAGTAAGTGTACGGCCCGTATAACAGTGTAAATGTGCTGTCCCCTCAAAATACCTCCACACACCGCCATTAATGTCTAAACCATTGGCAACAAAAGTGAGTACACCCCTAAGTGGAAATGTCCAAATCAGGCCCAAAGTGTCAATATTTTTTCACCAGAGCTTCACAAGTTGCCACTGGAGTCCTCTTCCACTCCTCCATGATGACATCACAGAGCTGGTGGATGTTAGAGGCCTTGCCCTCCCCCACCTTCCGTTTGAGGATGCCCCACAGATGCTCAATAGGGTTTAGGTCTGGAGACATGCTTGGCCAGTCCATCACTTTTACCGTCAGCAAGGCAGTGGTCGTCTTGGAGGTGTGTTTTGGGTCGTTATCATGTTGGAATACTGCCCTGCGGCCCAGTCTCCGAAGGAAGGGCATCATGCTCTGCTTCAGTATGTCACAGTACATGTTGGCATTCATGGTTCCCTCAATGAACTGTAGCTCCCCAGTGCCGACAGCACTCATGCAGGCCCAGACAATGACACTTCCACCACCAAAAGTATACATCTATACTGAGGAAAGGTAGTTTAAATAATTCCTATATGACAGAAATGGATAAGGCACATGAGTAAGCTCCGTGTAGGAGTGAAACGAGCCATCGGGTCACAGGATTGAGAGGCATAGGAGGTTGAATCCCTTTACAAGGACTCACATAGGATCATGACAAATATTTTTCTCACTGTCAGCAGCTCAGGACAGCAGGACATAACAGCAAACCGCAAGTAACAGGCACAGAGTTGCCTTTTTCATACATTTATATATGTATACTGTGCATTGATTTAGAAACAAAATCCTATTTAGGGGTTGATGATGTATATTCATGCATGTATACAATCCTGTTCCACATATATCTAAATACCAACATATTTTTGTGATATTGTCATCATCCACTGTTACTTATTCATTGATTCACCAATAGGATTCAGTGGCCTCCTAGTCCACTATCCTTTGAGCATTGTTTTTAAAGCACACAGTCTGTGTTTTATACACAGCTGCAGTTTTTATTATTTGAGACAAGTAACAGTTTGTTATTAATCCAATGATTTAGCTCATTTGCTTATTTATGAGGATTAAACTCACACTCAATTAATTCAAGTCTTTATATAAGCTATATTAGTGATGTCGCGAGCCTAAAACCGCCATAGACTTCAATGGGAAGGCGAATTTTAAAACCCACAGGGACTCTTTCTGGCCACAATAGTGATGGGAAAGTTGTTTCAAGGGGTCTAACACCTGGACTGTGGCATGCCGGAGGGGGATCCATGGCAAAACTCCCACGGAAAATTACATAGTTGATACAGAGTCTGGTTTTAAGCCATAAAGGGCATAAATTACCTAACATTCCTAAATTTTTTGGAATAACATGCTTTAAAACAACAGGTATGATGTTGTATCGATCAGGTAGTGTAAGGGTTACACCTTACATGACTGGGGGTCTATAGGTGACATTAGTACTGACATTTATCTTACTGCGGGGGTCTATAGAGGGACATTAGTAATGACCTTTATCTGACTGGGGGTCTATAGGTGACATTAGTACTGACCTTTATCTGACTGGGTGTCTATAGAGGGACATTAGTACTGACCTTTATCTGACTGGGTGTCTATAGAGTGACATTAGTACTGACCTTTATATGACTGGGTGTCTATAGAGGGACATTAGTAATGACCTTTATATGACTGGGTGTCTATAGAGGGACATTAGTAATGACCTTTATATGACTGGGTGTCTATAGAGGGACATTAGTAATGACCTATATATGACTGGGGGTCTATAGGTGACATTAGTAATGACCTTTATCTGACTGGGGGTCTATAGAGTGACATTAGTAATGACCTTTATCTGACTGGGGGTCTATAGAGGGACATTAGTACTGACCTTTATCTGACTGGGTGTCTATAGAGGGACATTAGTAATGACCTTTATATGACTGGGGGTCTATAGGTGACATTAGTACTGACCTTTATCTGACTGGGTGTCTATAGAGGGACATTAGTAATGACCTTTATCTGACTGGGGGTCTATAGAGGGACATTAGTACTGACCTTTATCTGACTAGGGGTCTATAGAGGGACATTAGTACTGACCTTTATCTGTCTGGGGGTCTATAGGTGACATAAGTCCTGACCTCCTGCTGCAGTTTTATTACTCCCAGTACTCCCAGGCTTGCTACTATTAGATATAATAACCTCAGTTTCGTTTCCTTATCTGTTGGTAACATCAAAATATGATTATTAAATATTTCATATTTGTTTGTTTTTTTCTCCCAAAGTGAACCCCTTTGTGTGTGTCCCACAGATGTGGCGTTTCCGCTCTGCGTATGTTGGATTTGCACCGCTCAAAAAGTATGAAAAGAGATCCCCCCCCTTGAAGCCCATTAATGACATCATCAGTAAATTGTATGTAACAGATTCCATTGTTTAGGTTTTATGACCCAATACTGCGATCATATCACTTATGACAAAAATCCGTATTTGTCGTATTATTCAGACGCGCGTGCATCTTTGTGTTACATTTCCTGATACTTTTATTATCTTGATCTTTATATATTTACTAGCGACTTGCCCATCAAAAAATGGCTGCAATAAGATTGTAAGGCAGGTAACGGTTTGGACGAGACATTCATTTTGTTGGCGGTCGGAGATCCTTCGGCGCTCATTGCGAGGCTGTTGGTTGTATTTTTTTTCTGATAGGCGCTTTTGCTGTTATTCTTTGGTCGGCGGTGATGTGTTTTTTGCGCTTATTGCAAGGCTTTGTGTGCTATGAGCAGCGTTGGCGCTCGTTGTGAGGCGCGCAGTGAATGGCTTTTATGTTTAATGTGATAATGTTTTTTTTGTGTATATGTATTTTTGTATGCTAATGAAATAATTACTAAATGAATATACTTTACCTATTTGTAAGTAATATATGCAGGAAGCATTGTGCTGAAGAGCTGACAATCTGTTTTCATGTTCCTGCAGCATACAATGTAGGTTTTCAGTGCTGTGGAGCTGCTGTGTAAGTGTCAGCAATGTGTGCAGTGTGTAGTGTAAATAGGCTGCGTGCGCGAGTGGAAGCCGTTAGGGTAGCTGGGTACTTCCGCATTGTGTAAGTTAGTGTTGTAAAATGGCGGGGAATGTGTATGTGGTACGCGGGTGTGGATGATTTAGCGTCCTTGTTAATAGTGTATCTTTACCTTGTACGGCTTTTTAGGAAAATCCGTATGTGTTTCGCGTGTTTAGGGTCCTGTAGCCTTGTTTTCTTTTTTTCAACGGCCATTTTTTCTCTCACTTAGGTGATTTTAGGGTGTCTAAACTCATGAATTTGGACTTAAATGGAGGTGTAACTTCACTTGCAGAGGTCCTCGGTGCCCGCCTTGCTGTGGGTAAGCTTTTTATGTGTTTGTTGTGTGTATCTATTGTGTTTTTAATGTTTTTAAGTGCGCGCGGTTCGGGCGTTAAGGTCGTATTTTTGTGAGCTCGTAATGTTTTTTTTCTAAGTCCCGTATTTTTGGATGGTAAGTCCGTAAATTTGATGGTGCAAGTCCCGCCTGCGGCTCATTGCAGCCGACAGGGGAGCCTTCGGCGCTTCTTGCCAGCAACTCTGGCCCTCGCTTCGCAAGCCCGCAGCGTTAGCAACAACCCGCCTGCTCACAACTATATATGTGATATCTGCAACGTCTTCCCCAGTTGGCACTTGTAAATCGGCTAAGCGACAAAAAAAATGGCGTCCGGAAAAAATGAAAACGAGGCTTCACGACCCCAAACCGCGCAAAACATCGCCAGCCATGTACGACTTTTACCTAGGAACAGACGAGGTACAAAATACACTATTATAAATAATGGAAACTGCTGGCGAGCCGCGTAACACATACACAATCGCCGCCATTTTACAACACTAACTTGCAACTAATAACTTTACAAATCTAAAATGGCGCGTTACACGACTATACAAGCGGTTTCCCCTCGTGCACTGCGCACATTGCTGACACTTACACCTCGGGTCACCAACAGTCCAAATGTACACTGTAAGCTGCAGGAAAATCAAAACTGATTGTTAGCTCTTCAGGTTATTGATCACTGGATATATTAATTACAAATAGGTAAAGTATTTTAGTAATTAATTAATTCATTATTATTAAAAAAAATATATATAAAAAAATACGCTTAATAGCATATTTTACACTGCGGTTACTTTACATACATTAACGCTTCGCACTTCCTAATACATTTGTTCATTCACAATAGTTATTATCGTGCATTCATTTAATAAGTATTAATTAGTAATGAAAATAAAAATGTAGACTTTACACTACACTAAAATGTTTTACTTTTTACTCTGCAGTTATATATCTGGATTACTGCTCATTGGCTGCCAGCGATAGCACTCTCAGAGCAGTTACAAATCTAAATCACTTTATTATGCTCTGAGACCTGAATACATTTTTTCTCTGTCCCAGTCTATACTTTGTATTGCTGCCCTTAGACCATTAAAATCTGCCCTTTTAAAATTAAGAGTTTTTGTTGGCCCCTTAAAATGTTGTTTTTTTAATTCAATCTCAACTGATACTGTGTTGTGATCACTGTTTCCCAAAGGTTGCCCTATTTCAACATTTGATACAATATCAATATTATTTGTGATGACTAAATCCAAGATGGCCCCATTTCTAGTAGGTTCTTGTATAACCTGGGCCAGATAATGATCCCTGAGTGTACTCAAGAACCTGCTCCCCTTAGATGATCTGCTGGTCTCATTTATCTGGTTATTTCAGGGTAATTAAAATCTCCCATTATTAGAACTTTTAATTAAACTTTTATATATTAGAACTTTTAATTAAACCTAAAAGGCACCCAATGTCTATAGAGAAGTTGCAAAGTGGGCCCTAAATGTTTCTGCACCGGGTACCACCAATCACTGTCGACTCAGGGTCTGCGCAGCTCTGTCTGACCAGGGTCTGGTAAAGTAATATAATAATATAACACAGCAATAATTGCTGCTGTTTAGTTGTTCAGTCATGTCCAACTATACGTGACCCTATGGCCCTCAGCACGCCAAGCACATCTGTCAAAGGGAGGAGGAATAAAAACACAACAGTATTCAGTAACTCTGGAGGTCCCAGTACTTGAAGAACGAAAAGTACAAATATAAATAAATACAAACACAATGAGTTGGGAAAAGTTGAGCATTTGAAGCCGAAATCACATTAACGAGTCCCCAGTTCTCCTAACGAGTTTATCTCATGTGCTTAATTATCTCAAAATTGGGGTCGATAACCCATGAGATGTAAGATCTCTCCATAATAAGACCTTAATGCTCTTGTGCTTTATTATTATTATTATTATTATTACTATATAATGTGTAGATGTACCGGCTGGGCATGCTCTTGTGCATTATTATTATTATTATTACTATATAATGTGTAGATGTACCGGCTGGGCATGCTCTTGTGCATTATTATTATTATTATTACTATATAATGTGTAGATGTACCAGCTGGGCATGCTCTTATGCATTATTATTATTATTATTATTATTACTATATAATGTGTAGATGTACCGGCTGGGCATACTCTTGTGCATTATTATTATTATTATTATTATTAGTATATAATGTGTAGATGTACCGGCAGGGCATACTCTTGTGCATTATTATTATTATTATTATTAGTATTACTATATAATGTGTAGATGTACCGGCTGGGCATGCTCTTGTGCATTATTATTATTATTATTATTATTATTATTATTATTACTATACTATATATTATTATTACTTTCATTTCTGTGGCTCATGAGCCTCCTGGCCTTTGGCCTCCTTGGTCTTAGGCTGGCCACAACATCTTTGAAGGGTGGCTGTTTCTTCTGCCCCTGACACTGGGGGTAAGGTCTGGGAGGTTGAGGAGGTAGGCTGGGGTGGAAGGATTGTATCCACCTGGACAGCAACAGATGTGACCTGTCGGGCCTGTCCAGGTGGCTGGCCTTCTCGGGCCATTTCGGCCCTTTGAGCATATTCCTTGAGCACTTGGTGATGCCTCCTCAGCTCCTCATATACGCGATCGTTGTGTCGTCTCATCTCCAGCATGAATTCTCTGTTTTGCTCCCACTCATGCTGGAGATGAGCGAGGAAGTCGTGGCACGGTGCCGTTGACAACGCCAGACTCCCTGGCCTTTGTGAGGGCGTGTACCCAGACCATTGAGTCCTTTGGCTTGAGGCATGGCTGAGCGGTGTGGCCTGCGTGGCCGGAGTGGCCTGCGGCGTCATAGTGGCCTGCGGGGTCGGAGTGGCCTGCGGGGCTGGAGTGGCCTGCAGGGCCGGTTGTAGCCACATGCCCTGCCGGGGCACTATCAACTGCGGCTCCATGCGCCGGGGAACCATTAACTGCTGCTCCATGTGCTGGGGCACCAGTAGCTGCGGCTCCATACCCTGGTAACAACTCTGATGGGACCACATGGGCTGTCCCCACATGTCTTGTCTCCCAATTTGACCAGCCCACAGGCGCCATCATCCTCGTGGCTGGAGGGAGCATTGATGGAGCTGTTGGCTGCCATCTTGCTGAGGGCCCAGGGGGACTTTCCACAAATGGTCCTGCTGCAGGTGGTCCTGTATCTTGTCAAGGTGCAGGGCCTGGGATTTCTTGTCCCTGAGATGGCAGGGGACGCCTGGCTGGTACTGAAATGAGACAAGATTTGTATTTGAGTATTGTTGAAAATTGAATGATGTGTGTTTCCATATCCCTGAGATCATAGTGACTTGTAATTGACTGTGAATATTTGACGCAAATAAAGATTGATCTGCATCATTAGCATAGTGGATCCTGGCTGGGATCTTTCCTGTTATGTGACCGTGACTGCTGGCAGCAGCAGTTGGATCAAGGGGCTGATAGATGGCGCTGCCGTTGTTATATACATCATTTTTACCTTACACACAAACCCAAAAGCCCTAGCCCTCACCCTAATCCGAAACCCTTATCTTAACCCCACCATAACCCACTAAATATGCAGGATTATATAATCTCCAGTAAAATGCTGTTACATGTAGAGGCTGCTCACTGCTGCTACCAGCAGTCATGGTCAGATAACAGGAAAGGTCCCATGGCTCATATGAATATATGTAATGCTGGTGCGGTGTGCCAACTGCAGATCATTAGGACACGTTCTCATCTGAATCTGTTGGCCAGTGTGTGAGACAGACCAATCTGTGACCAGTCCTCAGCAATGTGTGTTAACATGCTAATGTAACATGGCCCAGATTAGGCTGGTTACACTACCCATTTGCAGTCCTTCAGAATCTGTATCCGCATATGCTGCAGTGTGCACATCCATACATGTAGTCTCATGGGGATGTATAACCAATTGGGATCTACAGCTATAACGGACCGATCCTGTTGTATGTGCGCATCTCTGGAAGCGCGCCGACACCGACTCTAGCTACACCAGCCCAGCAGGCCGGGTATGTGGTTATGGGTTTCGGGTTATGGCTACAGTTAGGGTAGGGGGTTAGGGTTAAAGGGTTAGGGTTAGAAAGTGGGGTTTAGGGGGTTAGGGTTAGGGGCGTTGTGTGTACCAACTATTTTTGACAGCTACATGGGGACGGTAGCGCAGCCGCATCCCTAGAGTCGGCGGCAGCACTCTTCCAGCACATACTGAAATGCCCACATAAAACAGGATACATCCGTCATACCTAGTTTCAAGCTGTACATGGCTTATAAGCCAAACAGCTATGAATGGGCTAGTTTAACATGGGGTAGAGAGTGACAGGGGAACTCATGACAATAAACAAACAATTGCAATAGAGTTGTCATGTATGCTTTATATGCACTCTGAACAAACAGCAAACAGAACAGTAACATCAATAGATTGGCAAAACGCTATTCAGTTGTGAGTGGAGGTATTGGACATATATTTTTTTTATTGCTAACCATTATGACAAGTATATTTCTTCACACTGGATTTACATGGTTATTGCTGCGTCATATCTGTAGTCACAACCAGATATCTTACAGTGCAATTCAATGTCAGTTATCTATCTGTGTGGGGAACATGTGCGTGCATATGAGGGTGTGAAAGTGTATACGGTACTTACATTTCAGACTTTCGGACCTACCCGAGTCCCCCAGGCCAAGGATGCCCACGACTGCCGCTGGCTCTATCATCTCCTTGACTGTGGCCTCCCAACCGGGTTAGGTAAAGGTAGCAGGAGGTCCACCACCGGTTCTACAGGTCCCATTAGCCTTGTCCGCCATCTTCTTTTTAACCTGCTTGCGGCAGTCCTGGTACCGGTGCTGGACAGCCTGCCAGTTCCGGTTGGCATGACCCAGTGCAGAGACTTCGGCAGCAATTGCCTTCCAGGCATCTGTCTTCTGCCTGGGCCTCACCTCACTCCTGCCGGTTAATATGGGGTGGTGGGCACGTACTCCTCTTAGGAGCGTATAAATCTCCTGAGGATGAAAGTTGGCTGCTCTTTTTTGTACAACAGCAGCTTGCTGGCCAGCCTGTGGCTGGGGTCCCTGCTCTCCCTGGCCTCTCCCTGCACTGCCTTCTCTCTCTCCCTCCATCTCTCCTCCTCTCTCTTTCTCTTCAAAATCCCTCCAACTCCAAGACCTGTGTGTCCACTTGCACAGTATACAACACAGTCACAAATTAAAGAATTTCCCGCACTTTTAAACTAATTGCAGCCTTGATTGGCGTCTTCCTATTGGTTAATTGATTCCAGTTGGCGCCAAGAAAACCAGGTTTACGGGCTTGAGACTTCTGGCCGTAACTCACGCCTGGCTGCATTTCAAGCCCGCAGTCGTTGCGACCTCTAAGGCCGTGGCGACCCCCTAAGGCCGTAGATCCTTGCTCAAGTCAGTACGGGCTTGGAGGGTGATTGACCTGCAAGCCCGTAGCTCGCTATTCAAACCCGTGCGGGCTTGCATGAAAAATAGAACACGGAGATTGAACATGAGATTACATTTCTTTATTTGCAGATTTGAGAGTAGGGGAATGTTGAGCTATTAATTCTAGACCAAAAATCACTTTCACTTTTAATAAAAGTACAGGATGGCTTTTCTATGCTACGATTTGTAAGTAAGCCCTTTACGACCCGTGGGTCTATTTTGCCCATTTACGGACTTGACTGAGGACAATCACGCAGCCATTGCGGGTCTGATGGGCTCCAAGCCCGTGGGACTCTGGACAGGGAAATTGAACATGAAATACAATAAAAATGATTTTCAGATTTGAGTGTAGGGGAATGTTGTGCTATGAATTCTAACACCTCCAATCACTTTCACGTCTCATCGAAGTACAGGATGGCTTTTTTATGTGCTTAATTGGTGCTTTCGGGACCTTTTTGGTGTAAGTAAGCTGCGGCTCGGTTTTAGCTAATTACGGCCTTGACGAAAGGGGTTCACGTAGCATTTGAATAGCAACCTTGGCTTTTTTTGCGTCTGAAACTCTTGCGGCCGTGTAAGATCAAAGGCTTTCCTGCTGCGCGGGCGGCCGCAAGGGATAACAGGGCGCCGTCAGCAAGCCTGCCGGAGCCCTCGGCCGCAAGGGAATAGAATATGCAGGTAGGCTGCGGCCGGTCCTTGCAGCCACGCATCTCCTACGCCGTTAATTGAATGAGGCCCCATGAGAACTTTACATCCTTCCATTCTACCAAGATTTTCTGAATCTGTTTCCAGATCTTTTCTAAGTTGACTTTCAAAATCTTATTTACTTTAAATGATAGATCTATACCCAAGTGACTTATTTTATTGGAATTCCATTTAAAATAAAACAAACGTTTTAATACTGTTCTTTCCTCTAAGGAGAGTTCCCTCATAATAATATCTGATTTCTCATGGTTTACCTTATAATATGAAAGTCTTCCACATTCTTTAAAGAGAGCATCAAAGGCTGCCAAAGATTGAATAGGATTCTTCAGAATGAATCAGATCGTCCACGTATATATAGCAATTTTATACTCTTTAACTACTATTTTTACACCCTCGATATACTTTGCTTCTCTAATTTTCATTAAAAGAGGTTCCACATAAAGGTTAAATAATATGGGGGACAGGGGGCACCCCTGCCTAGTCCCATTTCTTATTGGAAAAAAGGTAGATTCATAGTTTGAACCGCTGATCTTATCCGATGGATTAGTATAGAGCGCCATAATTGCTTTGGTAGCAAATTCCCCTAAACCATACATTTCCAATGTAACTTTAAGAAAGTCCCAGCTGACCCTGTCAAATGCTTTAGTAACAGTAACATTTCTAACACACACATATGTGTATGGCCTCCCCAAGAAGCTCATCTTAAGTCCAAGAAACCAAACCAAAAATAAAGGAAAATAACATCCATTTACACAAAATGATGTAAACTAACAACCATGACAAATAGACATATTTAGCATGCAGCTCAATGTTTGCTGTTTCTCTACTTTTACTACAGACTCTGCATCAACAGCGTCACTGGACATTTTGCAGTGTGGACTGTGAAAGCTGATTCCTTGACAACGACACAACCAAAGAAGAAGAGGTAAGAGACAAAAATACATTACATTCACAAAACTACCATGCTCTTGCAAAAAAATAAAAAAATTCAACTAATCATTTCTCTTTGTCTTTACAAACAGACACTGCTGAAAGACTCGCCGATCAACATTGACAGTAGGGGAGTCTCTGTCATTCCTACAGGAAACAGACTTCAATCAAGGTATAGTATAACAAGTTAAAACAAAATATAAAAATTTCCGGTTTACTGCCCACCAATGTGAAAACATAAAGAAAAAGTAATAAGAAGGGTATATAGAAATGACAGTAAACCCAAAACACCAGACTGAAAGTAAAAGTGGCAAAGAAAACCTGTTTAATAGCCAAAAACACAGGAACACAAAATAGAAATAAAATACAAGTGGCAGACACAAAACAGGATAGTATAACAAATACTGGAAACATGTACAAAATGAACCCACAATTCCTCTTTAGTGTTCAAGAAAATATAACCCTGACCCATAACCAAAATGCAGCATCCAAAAAGTGGTGCACACAAAAGAGGATAGTTAAAGAAACATTGCTAACATATAGAAAATACACATAATAACCTGTTGGATGCCCACCAACATCAAAATTAAAAGAGAACAAAATTAGAAGGCTGTATGAAACAAAACAAAATAAGAACACTCTATCCCCCCCAAAAAAACAAATAAAAACATAACGTAAATAGAAGTGGTGGACACTAAACAGGATCCAATACTAAATATTGTAAATGTATCAAACATTAATATAACATTCCTGTTTCAGCTCCAACAACATATAACCCTGACCGATAAGCCAAATGCAGCATAACAAAACTGGGAGACACCAAAAAGGATAGTTCAACAAACATTGCTAATATATAGAAAAAATGCAACTAACATTAGTGTTTAGTCTGCAACAAACTACAACCATAACCAAAAAAGAAAATCTATCAATACTAAATAGACCCCCAACAAACAGGATAGTACAATCAATATTTCAAAATAAGAATAATATTATTTGGCAAACAAAAATGAAGATGCTGTTGTTCCAAAACAAAATACAATAAAACAACATTTGTCTTTCTTTTTTCCAACAGACACTGCTTGTAGACTGTCAGACTACCATTTACAACACCGGATCCAGGGATATTTACCGACAACTAACAATTCAAACAAGGTATAGTACAAGTGGAAAAATAGAAAAAACAGCAAAAAAAAAAAAAAAAACAGCAATGACAACCTGAAAAATTTACACAACAAACAACGCTAATGAGGCACACCAAAAAACACCCTTCACAAAATATTAGTGACACATTTCAAGTGTAAGAAGCAAGCCTCTTTTACCTACCCCAACCTCTAACACTAGACCAGAAATTAAAATTAAGATCCCAAAACTCAAATACACAAAACAAGATAGTCCAATAAATAATGTTAACACATAACAAATTTAACAATAAATCCACTTCTCAGGGCCATAAACTACAACATTAAAACCACAACCTAAATACACACACAAACTAAGATGCTACAACTAATATTAGTAACACGTAGAAAAATAGACAAAAAGGGCTCTTTTAGGAAGCACATCCTATATCCCCCAAAATAGAAGATATTCCCACAATTACAACAAGCGCCTACACGAAACACAAAGAAAATAGAAATGATTGCAACATTTAACACATTTCATACAAAATTCATCTGCCTCTCCTACACTTATAAGCCAAACTAAAAACATAAAACTGAAAAGGAACCTCCCCCCAAAAAAACAATTAGAACAACACACATACATTTAACACAATAAACACATTTCAGTTTAGAAGAACCTATCATCCTAAACAGACTAAACAAATCGATAATCACAACACTGTTGCACAGAACAAACCATTGTAAGTAACTCAACTAATAATACATTTCTTTGATTTACAGATTAGGATGGCTGATACAGACAACAAACAAGAGAAGATAAGAAGCCAAACTAGAGAACGACAAAAAAGATGGGCAAACCAGCAGACGCCCGAGCAGAAGGAAATTTGCAGAGAAAAAGAACGCAAAAGACTTGCAAGCAAAAGACTGTCAGCTGAAAAATTCCAATCTACACCAAAGAAAGCTATAAAAAAATAAAAGCATTTAGAACCTGTTCCAGAACAATCATCTAACATTTCTAATGATGAATTACAAACTGAGACTGATATATGCTCTTCAAATCGTCCTTTACTTAAATATTTAACAGTAAAGGTTCATAGTTGTGGAGACATGAATATTCTCTGTCAGTTTTGTGAGGCTTATCATTTCAAACAGGAAAGACCCAGATATGGCAAGTTTATAAGTTGCTGTCAAAAAGGCAAGGTCAAACTTCCAGAACGACAACAATTCCCACCATATTTACAAAGCATTATGACTGAGCCTGCTTTTCCCAACTTCAACAATTTCAAAACTAACATAAGATCATACAATAGTGCCATAGCCTTTGCATCTATGGGGGCAACATTAGCTGCTAATGTACCAGGACACGGCCCTTACTTCTTTAAAGTCCAAGGAAAAATTTACAACTTCACATTTACGTCCAGAGGAAGGAGAGCAACGAAAATTTGCTCAACTATATGTCCTAGATACCATGGAAGCTGTTGACCAACGTATGCAGCTTCAAGAAAATAAAAAATGCCTATCCAGTGTTTTCATAGAGCTAGATCAAATTATTGCCAATAACCCCTACACTCAACTTTATAAAAAATTAGCTGAAGTAGAAAAGGAACAACAACTTCATGCAGAAAGAAATCAATTGCCAATCCCAAAGGTCAACATGGTGCTTAAAAGAGATCGACATACTGATGTAACTGGAATTTAACCTTAATTGTATATACATAATATTGGGTGAACTCTTTTCACAATGCTGCAGAGCTATTGAATTTATAATAGATCTTAAATAGTACTTTTATAGTACAGTAGACTCCCGGTTAACGGCACCCATGGAGATTGGTAGATGCCGGATAAATGTAATTTCTGGTTGCTTGAGAGTTACATATAAAAGAGGCCGAGATTAGCTGCACATAGGATGCTCTGCTAAGTATATGTGTCAGTGAGTGCTGTTCTAGCAGCAGCAGCTTTCACTGCTCACTTACACACAGGTACATTCGGCTGGAGGGTGCGGTGCTGAACCCGGGGAATGTAACGCCAACACTGCCCTTGCTCAGTCTCTCATGCCAGGGGAATGTAACGCCAACACTGCCCTGGCTCAGTAACTCATGCCCAGGGAATGTAACGCCAACACTGCCCTAACTCAGTCACTCATGCCCAGGGAATGAAACTCCAACACTGCCCTAACTCAGTCACTCATGCCCAGGGAATGTAACGCCAACACTGCCCTGACTCAGTCAGTCATGCCCGGGGAATGTAACGCCAACACTGCCGTGACTCAGTCACTCATGCCCCGGGAATGTAACACCAGCACTGCCCTGACTCAGTCACTCATGCCAGGGAATGTAACGCCAACACTGCCCTGGCTCAGTCACTCATGCCGGGGAATGTAACGCCAACACTGCCCTGACTCAGTCACTCATGCCAGGGAATGTAACGCCAACACTGCCCTGGCTCAGTCAGTCATGCCTGGGGAATGTAACGCCAACACTGCCCTGACTCAGTCACTCATGCCAGGGAATGTAACGTCACTACTGCCTTGGCTCAGTCACTCATGCCGGGAAATGTAACGCCAACACTGCCCTGACTCAGTCACTGATGCCGGGGAATGTAACGCCAACACTGCCCTGACTCAGTCACTCATGCCGGGGAATGTAACACCAACACTGCCCTGGCTCAGTCACTTATGCTCGGGGAATGTAACGCCAACACTGCCCTGGCTCAGTCACTCATGCCGGAGAATGTAACCCTAACACTGCCCTGACTCAGTCACTCATGCCTGGGAAATGTAACCCTAACACTGCCCTGACTCAGTCACTCATGCCCGGGGTATGTAACCCTAACACTGCCCTGGCTCAGTCACTCATGCCTGTCTACTTCCAGATAAAATCAAATCGCAGAAACGTACAGGGGATGAAATCTAGGTGCCTGTAAGCATTTTGTGGCATCATAACCTTGCTCCTGGCATTTGTTGAGCCCTGTAAATCTTAATTTGTATTTAAAGTACATGATTCTATTTTTTTCTGGTTGCTTGAGGGTTCGGATTGCTGTAATCATGTCAATAAGAGTGATCTTTTACTTCACTATCACTCTGTTCATTTTGATAGGATTGAGTTGTGAATTAGGGTGGGAGTAATTATACAGTAATGGCTTTTATACTGTATTCATTTTAAGTGTTTTAATGATGATAGCTGTGGCGGGTATTAGTCCATATATCAGAGCATACTTAAACATAACTTTCATAGGGCCTTATTCAATTGAAATTTGCTATAATTACAGAGCGATTCAATTGAACAAGCCTGCAACTTACAGGCCGAAAGCCTAACCCGTAAACCATGTAATCATGAGTAGCATTTCAGAGCGTGAACATGATCAATTAAGCAAGGCCGTAACTACTGATTTAGAGACAGCCAATAGAAAATGAGACCGACATCATGACATGAGGTAAAGGATGGAGGTTACATGTCAATCAATTAGCATTTAGGAGCCCGATATGCGATCAGACTTGCAATCCGGCAATGTACACAATAATAAAATAAATGAAGGAAATGTTCTAGTCCATGTGGGTGGCCTGATATGTATTAACTCATTGATTCCTAAAATTGATATACAACCGAAATTACACATAAAAAAATATTTTTTGATTGCAGATTTACGAGCTTGAGGCTGTTGTGCAATTAATTCTAATGTATTTCATCGCTTTCCCCGTCTTTTAAAGTGTAGTATTGATTTTTTATTTGCATTTACAGTGCTACGAACAGGGGTTAAACCCCCTTGTGAGTCCTATCAGGTACCCGTTGGATTTCCTTCTACATTTGACATTTACGGGTGTGAAAATATTTGCGGGCTTGAGGAACTGTAGCAATTGTATAACGATTTTGCGATTATAACTGTTGCAAGCTTGAAAGATCAAAGGCTTAGATGGGTTGTAAGTTACTATTTTTACAACCGCATGGGTTTTCAGCCTGTAACCCGTAGATCGTTTGCAGCTCGCAAAAATACGCCAATTAAACAGCAAATTAGTTTACGGGCTCCTGTAAACAACGACAGCTCAATTGAATCAAGGCCATAGTATACCATAAAAGTGCACTATTTTTACTAAATAGTAACTCCTTCAGATATTCTAAATATCTTCAGTCATTTAACCACAGATTCTGTTCTTTGTTCCCACCAAGTACTCAGTCTCTATCTCCACCAGCCTGGTGGCATCACGTACTAATTCCATATGAAAGAACATTCATTTCTAATTCCCTATAGGTGGATATTTAATTTTAGTTTTCCCATGAACCTTTTTCCACCCATTAAGGAATAGATCTCCATTGACCCTATATACATTTCGTTTTGCAATGTATGATTCCTTTCTTTGTTATGTGCTTATAACGTTTTCCCAATTAATTGTTTCCACCCAGGTAGAAATAGATCTCCATTGACCCTTTTCCTTTTGTCCTGTTTGATTCTTCGATTTGTTATGTGCACACATTGAAATGTTGTTTACACAGCATGGAAGGGTGAATGACTCTGATGCTTTGAGAGAGCAAGCTAATGTCGGACGTCGACATCTGACATCAGCACCAGATTTGCCCAATCGATTTTCTCCACCCACCAGCGCTATCTCAAAGGGAGCACCGGCAAAAGGAAAAGGGTAAATTGAGATCTATTTCTCCTAGTGTGGAAAAAGTTAATGGGGAAAACTAAGATTACATATCCCCCTAGGGATCTGTGTGCACTCCATGTTTAGTTGTGTGCGCTCAACTCAGGATATTTGTGCGCGTGCACAGCTTAGAGGGAACAGTGGATGAGGGGGATGTATGATTAAATCAAAAAATATTCCAGTCAATTCTTAATCAATTAAAAAATAACTTTATTGACATTTTTGAGTCTTTCCGTACCTAAAAGCATAGTTTTTTTTATTTTCAAGCCCTTTAAACTCATTACTTTGTTTGATGCAACAAATGTACATAGAAAATAGGAAAATTAATGGAATGGGCTATTAAGGTTAAAAAATATATAAAGATTATATAAAATATATATATATATATCTTAGTTTACAGGTCCACAAATGTATTATGAGTGCTCAGCATGATGGTGTAGAGCAAAGTCTATACGTTCTGGATCCCTTAAATCAAAAGGTTATTGGTATCCAAGCAAAAAGCAACAATGCACAGTCCGGCCTCATATCATGTATTGTAATAATACAAGCTGATACATTAGTACAACTTACTGCTCTATTAACGTGATTTACAACTCAGATATCCATAGATCTTTATGAGCTTGCTAACGTTTTTAACTACTTACATGTTGATGTGTAATGGCGAACTCATATTAAATCCTTACCCACATTCCATACATACAACTGGTCTTTATCCTGTGTGAGTTCTCATGTGTCGCTTGAGATGTGTGGCCCGACTGAAATATTTCCCACATTCAGAACATGAAAAAGGCTTTTCTCCTGTATGAGTCAGCTTATGTTTATTAAGATCTGAGAGCTGACTGAAACATTTCCCACAATCAGAACATGGAAAAGGCTTTTCTCCTGTATGAGTCATCTTATGTTTATTAGGATCTGAGAGCCGACTGAAACATTTCCCACATTCAGAACATGGAAAAGGTTTTTCTTCTGTATGACTCATCTTATGTCTATTAAGATTTGAGGCGTGAATATAACATTTACCACATTCAGAACATGAAAAAGGTTTTTCTCCTGTATGAGTCATCTTATGGCTATTAGGATTTGAGGCTTAAATGAAACATTTCCCGCATTCAGAACATGGAAATGTTTTTTCTCCTGTATGAGTCATCTTATGTCTATTAAGATTTGAGGCCCTACTGAAACATTTCCCGCATTCAGAACATGGAAATGGTTTTTCTCCTGTATTAGTCATCTTATGTCTATTAAGATTTTTGGCGCAACTGAAACATTTCCTACATTCAGAACATGGAAATGTTTTTTCTACTGTGTTACAAATGTGGTCTTCTCCAATGTTACTCCAGATCTCGGATCCATCTGTTGAAAAAAAAAAAAGCACTAGGAGTAAATTCTGACAGCTTTAAAATTCTTCTATATGGAAATAATTAATTAGTAAATACCTATTATAGTAATTATAATCAATTAAACTGCACTGAGACAAATTTGCAGTTAATAAAAGGTTAAAAATTATTTAGCTTAGTCTATTCATTTAGTGTAAGTTATTTAACTCCTTATGAACACACAGCATATTTTGTAATCATATGAAGATGAAGCAAACTATGGAATCTATCAGGAATTGTGCTAATGAAAATAAAATGGCAGATTGGGGTCATTACACCAGCAAATAAGAAATGTTCCCTAGTGCTTATGAGTTATGAGGATTATATGAAAGAGATTTTGAATCAATTAAGTGATAACGATATCTACATAAAGTTGAATAATGACATCACAGTGGAGTATTAAGCATGCCGATACAGATACTCTTCCATATGCTTAATCTTTTCATCCATTGAAAAAGGATGACCTTACCCAGATGCTGAGAGTGTGGAGATGAAATAGTAATAGGAATAAAATAGTAGATGCTGTTAATAAAATGGTCACTACATTTTCTGAGGTTATATTAGTAAAGAAATTGTACTAAGTGTTCAGAGGGCACTTGGAATGCCCCACCGACCATCCCCAATAGGGATCTCCATGGTATCTAAAATTAGTCATCTACCATAGGGGTCCCTATGAACTTCCATAGTACCCTAATCCTCTACCATGGGGGTACCTGTAAAAATCCGTAATATCTTAACACCTAACTAAAAATGTATGTAAATAATAAAAAGTTAATTTACTAAAACTAAATAATTACAATAAAAATAAAATAAAATAAAATAAAAAAATTACAATTTAAAATAAAAACATTACATTGAAATTAACATTTAGGTCCGTGGGGAGTGAGGTAAGTGTGTGAATGTACGTGTAGAGTCCATAGGGAGTGAGGTAAGTGGGTGAATGTACGTGTAGGGTCCATGGGGATTGAGGTAAGTGGGTGAGTGTACATGTAGTTTCCATAGGGATTGAGGTAAGTGGGTGAATGTACGTATAGAGTCCATAGGGAGTGAGGTAAGTGGGTGAATGTACGTGCAGAGTCCATAGAGAGTGAGGTAAGTGGGATGAATGTACATGTAAAGTCCATAGGGATTGACGTAAGTGGGTGAATGTACGTGTAGAGTTCATAGGGAGTGAGGTAAGTGGGTGAGTGTACGTGAAGGGTCCATGGGGATTGAGGTAAGTGGGTGAGTATACGTGTAGGGTCCATAGGGATTGAGGTAAGTGGGTGAATGTATGTCTTGCATCTATAGGGAGTGAGGTAAGTGGGTGAATGTACATGTAGAGCATAGAGTGCATCTGTGCACAATCTGTGCTGAGCTCACAGTTTACTGGCAAATAATCACATATAATAAATGTCAAACTGCGAGTCATCGTCAATCTTTGCGAGCTAGCAAAGCGAGGGCCCCAGTTCTCGCTGCAAATGTGGACCTCGTAAAAGCTCCCACATCAGCTGCAATAAGCCAAAGGCTCATTGCAGTCCGCAAATGCGGACCCAGGGACTTAGAAAAAAAACAATAACGCAGAATAAAAAATAGGGACTTAGAAAAATAAAAAATATGAAGTTAGCGGCCGAAATACGTACATCAAAAAACACCAAAAAACACTGGAAAAAAAAGCCTCGTTTTCATCTTGTTGCGTTTTTTCAGCCGCCATGGGCTCTCCCCTTGTGCTGTGTGTGATTGTGTAAGTTAATTTGAGGCATATTTGTTATTTTTTTCCCGCTTTTTACTGTTCAGTTATTCGGTCGGTAAAGTCGTATTTTTGCGAGGCCCACAATCCATATACGTGCCTCTGGTCCTAAGTCCTAAGGGCTGTAATTTTGCGTGTTACAACTGCTGTGGCGCGAAGTCCTAAGTCCTTGCAGCCTAAGAACTGCTCGCCTTGCAAGGCTCGCAGTGCATTGAGCGCCTTTGGCACCCATTGCAGTGAAGGCGTCAATGGCTCACCTCGCAGTTGCGGCCCTATGGGTCACAAACAGCTCACCTCATGAGGTTTGAAAAGCGTCACCAACGGCCCGTAAATCCACAACTATTATATGTGATATATGATTAGGCTTATAAATATTTATAACAGATTGATATATTATATATAGCTGCCAAAGGGATGTGGTTATGTATAAATGCCTATTGATATATGTCCTATGTGTGTTATATTGAATGTATCGAACTCTACATATTTTTTTTGAACTGATAGATGTATAACGTTGTATTATGAGGACACTAATTGCCCATTGATTTATTACTTGATTAGATATAGTATATGTAAGCATATTTGTAAGATAAACGCCGCCCTGATGACGTCAGCGGTTGGCTGACGAAACGTACGTCGGGGCTGTGTCTGAGGATGCTTTTGCTTCACCCTTTTGATCTTGAGTGTGATCATCTTGATTTACTATATTTTACTTTGTCTTTACTCCATAAGGTAAGTGGTATTGTGAAGTGCTGTGGCTGGGATGCACTACCATGCCTGGTATTACATGTATATGGGGATAATGCAGATGATACTACACACACGACTGATCATTTACCTATGAGTGGTGTCATAGTGCCCTCTGCTGTCTCTAATGTATATATATACTAGCGACTTGCCCGTCAAAAAATGACGGCAATGTGATGTATATGTTTGTCAAGTTGTTTAGTTATGTATCTAGATTTTTGACACTTGTAAGTATTGTGATATGAACGTGTATTTTTGTAAAATGTTGATGTAATGGTTTTTTAATATGAAATTTGTATCTGAAGAATTGTTTACTTTAATATATATTGAATCCAGAGGAAATCAAAAAGTAAAAAGCCTTGTTGAAACGTCCTGAATTTTAACATGAAGTTTAAAATATATGTAAGCAATAACCTTGAAAGTATATATTTTTAAACTTGAACTTTATTTTTTATGTAACTTTGGAAGTTGACCAAACATTTGTAGAATTTGGAACATTATAAACAGGAACATAGTGAATACATTTTGTAAGCTCATTTTGTATTAAAAGTATTAACATTTGAATGTAAAAACAGTTGAACTTTAAATTAATCAGTATTAACATGCAATTTGTATCAGAATAATTGTTAAGTTCAATATACATTGAATGTAGAGGAAGGCATACAGTAAAAACTCTCCTTAAAATGCACCTAATGAAAGTAATTCCTTACTGACCACATAAACTGGCGATAAACATTAATGTAGGTAGTAATCTTAAGATAACAGACAATATTTACATTGTGACTTAAAAGGTGCTTGAGCTCTTAACATGAACTTTGTAATATGTTGAATGAAATAACTTGAAAATATTGTTTTTAAACTTGTAACATTAGAAACATTAACATAGTGACTTAACATTATAACATAATTTTTCATAAAAATGCAAGGCAAGTATTTTGTGAGGCGAATTATCCCTAAACATGACTTCCATTAATTATGACTGAATTAAACAACTAATTGTTATGTATTTTTGAATGCTTTTAAAAAATGTTTGCATGGCTTTAATTTGTATCCTGCAAAGTTATAGTACTTCATAGTAGACAATGTTTTTAGTAAAAATACGTCCATCTTCTAATAAATCACCTTGACTTTCATTGTTTTCAATGTAAACTTTAATAGCCTGTGGATTTTTGCACCGTGACAACGCAACGTACAATTGACCATGTGCAAATACTGGTTCTTCCAAGAAAATACCCACAGATTTGAAAGTTTGACCTTGTGATTTATTAATGGTCATGGCAAATGCCATAATAATGGGAAATTGTCTTCTTTGAAGTATAAAAGGGAGACTACTTTCACTTGGTGCTAAATCTATTCTTGGTATGAAAACTCTCTCTCCTTTATGGGTACCATTTAAAATTTCAGCATCTATAAAATGGTCCTTTAATTGTTGAACAATTAATCTTGTGCCATTGCATAGGCCTTTTTTGGGGTTCATATTTCGCAGTAACATGATAATTGCACCTTTCTTTAGCTGCAAAATATGCGGTGGCATTCCTGAAGGAGTTAGAGAGTTTATGAATTCAGTCGAAAAGTTAGCCTGACTTTCATTGTCATCAGCAAGTACAGAATCAGCACTGTGATAATTTCTTTGTGGTGCATTAATTTTTTTTAAGATTTCATTATTGAGGATTAATGCATCTTTATTTTTACACATCAGTATGACTTGGTTGGCAAGCTCGGAATATTCTTCGTTATTTATGCTCCCTTCAAATATAGCCGATATAATATCTTGTTGACAAATCATATGAGGTGGGATCTCTACAGTGTCGTCAGCTAAATGTAGTATTTTTTCTGTTCTGCCTTCTCCAATTTTAATAAGCCAATCATTGAAATCAGTTTGGCCTTCTGATCTCATAGTTTGTTGCAGTTGAAGATGGGTAAAATGTTTCCATACTGTGCTTGACTTGATACAGGTTTCGATAATGTCAGTTCGATTTCCATGTACAACAACAGGTAATTTTTGTCTAAAATCGCCACCCAACAACATTACCTTTCCACCAAATGGAAAAATATTATCCATGACTTCACGAAGCAAACGGTCAATACATTGGAGGGCATAGCATGACATCATTGTGGCCTCATCTATTATAATTAATTTACATTTCTTCAATTTCTTTGCTTGTAAGGATGTCATGCGAATATCTGACACAGAATTTTCTAAAATAGGCACTGGCAGTTTAAATCCACTATGAACAGTTCTTCCACCTTCTAATAAAAGTGCAGCAATTCCAGTAGTGGCAAACGCCATTGCTATTTGTCCTTGTGCTCGTACTGAACTCATTAATAAATTGTACAAATAGGTTTTACCTGATCCGCCAGGTCCATCAAGATAGAAATAACGCTCTGTCACCATGTCATCATCTATTGCATTTTTAATGGCATGAAATGCTTGCAATTGTAGAGTATTTAAAGTTGCAAGTCTTTCTTGTGTTCTTTCTGCTTGTAGTTGAATGTCATAGTCTTCAAAGTTTATGTCATCTATAAGACCTGGATCAGGCGCATAAAGTCTTCAGCCATATTACTTTTAAAAGTCTCACACAAAGCTAATGCATTTGGAGCATTTGAGAAGATACAAATAAAAGCAAATTGTTCACTCATCTATCGTGGCATTTGACATTGTGCTGCTTTTGGAAAACATCTTTCCCACTCTGTATCATCAGCGAGTAAGTTTCTATGTCTTGCAGCTAAATGGAAGGATTCATATACAATGTCATTAACAGTTCTTAATTGTTCAAAACTTTGTGCTCCTGGAACATTTAAAAGTAATATCCGTAAGCAAAAACGTTCAACATCTCTTGGACTGGCTGTGTAAATTCGTGGAATTATTTTATTGCCTCTGGTTTTTCTTGGTCTCCATAATCCATTCACAAAAACATAGTGATATGGAATTTCAATATATAAGTATTGTGTTGCTTGAGCATCATTGGAATTTAATGCAAACCATGCAGTTAGTGTAGTGTGACGATCTTCACTTTGGGCCAATGCATTCATTTCATTTCCAGCATGGAAATAGACTAAATGTCGTTGTGGCAAATGTACTGCTAATCTATATACTGCATGTGATCTATCATGCATTTCAAATTTTAAAAGCCGCCACATAGCTTCTGGCGCACTGACATAGCGATCATCTACATGAGATGCAAGTTCATCATGTACAAACTCACTACATTCAGGGTTGTCTGCACTTTTGACGACTACAGTAGCTGCATCATAGCCTTTGTAAATATATTTGTAGACATATTTAATGGATTTGATGGAAGTGCAGGCTTCTACGTTGATGTGGGCAATGTACTTCATGAGTAAATGTGGATTGTAGGGTACTACATATCTATTGTCCATATTTTTTCCACGAATAATGGCACTGTCTCCTTCTCTTCTTTTATAAAGTGGATATCCATCACAATTTGCATATGTTTTGTCTCTATAATCTTTTGGAAAATCTTTTGAACATTTATTATTTTCCATACATGGTGATTGTGGATTAAGGTCTCCACAGGGTCTATGAATCATGCGATGAGTAACAATCTCATATATTCTACCATATAGTTCTGGATCTGGTAGTTCAGCAACTATGACTGCATCCACTTTGTCCGAAGTATCTAATTTATCTTTCTCTTGAAGTATTATCAGAAGATGTGCATGTGGAAGGCCTCTTTTTTTAAATTCAATGGTATATACATAAGCAAGACATTTGCCAAATAACTGATTTATAGTGAAGTCACGTATTAATTCATTTAATTTGATCTTAAAAACTCTGGCTACTAAATCTGGTCGATCAGAAGCAGTTTGTCCAAGAAGTAGATTTTGTGTAATTTCTGGCCATTGTGGATTACATGTAAATGTCAGAAATAAATCGGGTTTTCCAAATTTGGTCACAATAGCCATAGCATCATTGTATCTTTCTCTCATATTTCGAGGAGATCCTTGAAAGGAAGATGGTAAAATGATGGCTTTGCCAGCTGTCATGTCTCTGCTTGTAGCCACGTCAGCAACATAGTCCATGAGTCCACAATATTGTTCTACACGTAGTTTATCTTGTTGATATTTTATAAAGTTTAAATTATTTGCCTCAACTTGCAAATATGAATCAATAATCCATTGTTGTGTTAGTTTTCCACCACATAAAATTGGATTAAATTCATGTCTAATGGCAATTTGAGCTACTTTAAATTCAAGCATAGAAACATTATTTCGGATTCTGGCTTTAGCATTTGGGTAACTGGGAAGGGTTAATTTTGGTTGCCAACCTGCTTCTCCATGTGGGAAAAAGATGGGATATGTCATTGGATCTAAATTTGGACTTAAGATATTAATATTAATAAATGGTTGCTCCTCATTTCTGGGATATATTCTAATGTCTCTTTGAAATGGTGGTTCTCCTTCATCATTCTGAAAGACCATTGCAACCTCATTTGATGTTGGCAAGTTATAACGACGTTTATCAGTATGTCTGTCTCTTTTAAGCACCATATTAACCTTTGGCATGGGTAATTGATGTCTTTGTGCATGAAGAAGTTGTTTATTTTCTACTTCTGCCAATTTTTTTGAAAGCTTTACTGTAGGGATTGTTGTCCATAATGTTATTTAGCTCTATGAAAACACTGGGTAAGCATTTTTTTTTTTTTTTATCTGCATACGTTGGTCAACAGCTTCCATTGTATCTAGGACATATAGTTGAGCAAATTTTCTTTGCTCTCCTTCCTCTGGATGTAAATGTGAAGTACAATGATAAATTTGGCCTTGGACTTTAAAACAGTAAGGACCATGTCCTGGTACATTAGCAGCTAATGTTGCCCCCATAGATGCAAAGGATATGGCACTATTGTAGGATCTTATGTTTGTCTTAAAATTTTTGTAGTTTGGAAAAGTAGGTTCAGTCATAATATTTTGTAAATAAATTGGAAATTCTTTCCTTTCTGGAAGTTTGAACTTGCCTTTTTGACAACAACTAATAAATTGTCCATCTCTGGGTCTCTCCTGTTTAAAATAATAAGCCTCACAAAACTGACATTGAGTAGTCATGTCCCCACAACTATGAACCTCTACTGCTAAAGACTTCAGTAAAGGACAATTTGCAAAGCATATAGGAGTTTGACTTGCATATTCATCAGGTGAAAAGTCATGGAATGTTTGAACAACAGGTTCTAAATGCTTAGTTTTTTTCGTGGCTTTTCTTGGTATATGTTGTCCTTGTTTTGTTGAAATGTCCTGTAAGGTTTCAGTAACAGGTTGTAAATGTTTTTTTTTTTGTAGTTGCTTTTTTTGGTCTGTCTTGAATGGTATCTTGTAAAATGTCATCTGATGTTTGAGGAATAGGTCGTAAATGCTTTATTTGCTTTGTATTTTTTTGGGCGTATCTTTCATTTTTGCAGCTGATAGTTTTTTGCTTGCAAGTCTTTTGCGTTCTTTTTCTCGTCAAATTTCTTTCTCCTCTGGTGTCTGCTGGGCGGCCCATCTCTCTTGTCTTTCTCTAGTTTGACGTCTTTTCTTCTCTTGTTTGCTCTCGTTATCAGACATATTAATCTGTAAAGGCCAAAAAAGAAATGTAACTGGGTATATTGAATTTTGTAATTACTGTTAAAGATTATTGTGCACAATTGAGAAATAAAAGGTAAATCATTAATGTATCAGTTATATTTTGTTAAAAGTTATAATTCCTGGCCTCATTGAATAACAATTTGGCCAATTGAGTACTGCTGTAAATAAGCAGTTAACATCTTTTTTTGAAATAATTTTTTAGTTATTGAAAACCTTTTTTCTGGATAGATGTTTACCACTAAAAAACTTCTTTGCAAAAAAAAAACATTGATGTGCTTATTCAGCAATGTATTGCATAGTGCCAATTTAAATAGAATAAGGGACATAGTCATTAATTTATTTGTTTTTTTCAGTTGACACGGAGGCAGATGAAACATGTTTATCTTTACGTTACATTTATGTTACATCTTTAGTTTTCTCCTTTTGTACTTATTATACTGTACCTTGGTTTAAGTGTGATTTAAATCCGAATGTTTGTTGGTCCTCGGTTGAAAATCTTTGTCCAATGGTCTGGTCCTCTGTTGTAAGTCCTCGTCCGATGGTGTGGTCCTCTGTGTAAAATCCTGGTCCTATGGTCTGGTCCTCTGTTGAAATTCGTGGTCCGATGGTGTGGTCCTCTGGCGATAGCCCTCGTCCGATGTTGTGGTCCTCTGGCGATAGCCCTCGTCCGATGTTGTGGTCCTCTGGCGATAGCCCTCGTCCGATGTTGTTGTCCTTTGTTGAAAGTCCTCGTCTGATGGTCTGGTCCTGTGTTGAAAGTCCTCGTCCGCTGGTGTGGTCCTGTGTTGAAAGTCCTCGTCCGATGGTCTGGTCCTGTGCTGAAAGTCCTCGTCCGATTGTCTTCACGCAGTATCTGTTGTAACATAAAATTGAAAATGTTGTTTGAGTGAAATGTCTTTTAAATTAAAAAAAAATGTCGTAATTTTGGTGTACTGTATCTGTTATGGTTATTTTTTTCTATGTGTTTGTCTAACTTTATCTACAATCCTGATTTGTTTGCACGACTTTTGTTATCATTACTTAAGCTTTTCAGTAAGGCTTGTAGGTTGTGATATATTAAAGAAGAATATTAATTTAGTTTGCTATGTGTTTTTTTGTACAATCCTGTTTTGTGCACACCACTTGTGGTATACTTATTTAAGGTTAATTGTAATGGTTCTAGGTTGTTAAACATTAAAGAAGAATCTTAATTTAGTTTCCTATGTGTTTGTGTGAGTTTAAGTACAATCCTGTTTTGTGCGTACCACTTCTGGTCTACTTATTTAGCCTTGTTTGTAAGGCTTAAAGGTTGTTAAACATTAACTAAGAATATGAATTTAGTTTGCTATGTGTTTGTGTGAGTTTGTTACCATCCTGTTTTGTGCGCACCACTTGTGGTATACTTATTTAGCCTTTATTGGGATGGTTATATTTTTTTAAACATGAAATAAGAATATTAATGTACTTTGCTATGTGTTTGTGTGAGTTTGTTACCATCCTGTTTTGTGCGCACAACTTGTACTAAAGTTATTTAGTCTTCATTGTACTTGTTATAGGTTGTTAAATATTAGAGAAGAATGTTAATGTAGTTTCCTATGTGTTTGTGTGAGTTTGTTATAATCCTGTTTTGTGTGTACCATATGTTGCATACTTTGGCCCTTATT
>JAPZIH010000711.1:13485283-13570283 GCA_027410445.1 Discoglossus pictus | reverse complement strand
ACCCCGTAAGTGCTATGAGGGTTCTCCAGTACCCTCATGATACTAAGTATAAACACTACACTGCACTATAGCCCCCTAATAATCCATTAAATCTAAACTAACAGCCCTCTACACTAACCTATTAACACCTACACTACCTACCTACACATCCTATTTACCCCCTAATAACCCCCCACCACTCTAATTACAGAAAGAAAAAAATAAATCTACATTACAGAAAATAAAAAAACAAGTCAGAAAACATAAAAAAAGGAACATTACAGAAAAGAAAAAAATACATTACAACCCCCCCACTACAGAACAAAAAGAAAACATTAAACACCTAAAAAGGAAATGTATTCAATACAAATAAAATACAATGCAAATAAAATACATACAATACAAATAAAATACAATACAATCCCCCCTATCTATCTAACATACAATCAATACTATCTATCTAAAATAGATCCCCCTATCTAACATGCTATAAATGCTATCTCTATACAAAAAACCCTAAATCTATGCTAAAATAAAATGTTTAATAATAATAATATAAAATAATTCTAATCTAAAGCCGGGGCAGAAGAGGAGGAGGCCAGAGACCATCGCGGTGAGGTAAGTACAATGTAGATTATGTTTATTTTATTTTGTGTTATGTGTATATGTATTTGTACTAATGTTATGTTTTTTTTTCAACAGGGGCCACGCCGGAGAATAAGAAAAGAAGAAGGACGGGGGCATGCTGGAAAGGTTAGTACAATGTTTAGAATGTTTATTTATTTTCTGTAAATGTGTTGGACTAATTTATTTATTTTTTTATACAAAATTTAAGAATAGTGCCTCTTTTCAGAGCCCCATAATACTTAGAAAATTTAGACAAATATTCTGTTTTGGGTGCTATGCCTATAAGCCAAAAATATTAACTAAATCTATAATCTGAAAACTAGCGTCCACACAAAAGAATAGGACAACAAATAGTAGTAAGACATACTAATTTATGACTAGAAATCTACTTTTCTATACAAGAACCTATAATCCTAAACCCACAACCGAAATCTCTAATCACAACAGTGTTGCACACAAAAGAGGATAGTACTAAAACATAAAAATATGCACCTAGAAAACAAATTAAAAGCAGGAAAAAAAAATATATATTATTTTTATTTACAGATTAATATGGCAGATACTGACAAGAAACAGGAAAAGATAAGATACCAAACTAGAGAACGACAAAAACAATGTGTTGTACTCATTTTTTCCCCATAGGTTTCTGATCTGAAGGGACATCTGCAAAGGTAAGTGGTCTTAATTATTTTATTTTAGATTAGAATTTGTTTTTTTTAAATCTAGAGATAGCATTTATTGTATGTTAGATATCTAGGGGGTATTGTATTTTAGTTTAATTGTATTGTATGTATTCTATGTATTGTATGTATTTTCTTTTCAGGTGTGAAATGTTTTTTTTTTCCTGTAGTGGGTGGGGGGGGGGGGGGGTTGTAATGTATTTTTTTATTTGATTTTATGAGTTACAGGGTTAATTCAGGGTTTATAGGTGTTTTCTATTGACCCCCATGAGTAACATGGTTAATTAAGGGGTCTGCATTGACCCCCATGAGTGACAGGGTTATTTAAGGGTTTATGGGGTACTGTATTGACCCCCATGAGTGACAGGGTTAATTAAGGGTTAATGGGGGTCTGTATTGACCCCCATGAGTGACAGGGTTTATTAAGGGTTTATGGGGTCTGTAATGACCCCCATGAGTGACAGGGTTAATTATAGGTTTATGGGGGCCTGTATTGACCCCCATGAGTGACAGTGTTAATTATCGGTTTTTGAGGGTCTGTATTGACCCCCATGAGTAACAGTGTTAATTATCGGTTTATGGGGGTCTATATTGACCCCCATGAGTGACACGGTTAATTAAAGGCTTATGGGTGTCTGTATTGACCCCCATGAGTGACAGGGTTAATTAAGGGCTTATGGGGTTCTGTATTGACCTCCATGAGTGACAGTGTTATTATCGGTTTATGGGGGTCTGTATTGACCCCCATGAATGACAGGGTTAATTAACTGCTTATGGTGGTCTGTATTGACCCCCATGAGTTACAGGGTTAATTCAGGGTTTATAGGGTTTTTCTATTGACCCCCATGAGTGACAGGGTTAATTATATGTTTATGGGGATCTGTATTGACCCCCATGAGTGACAGGGTTAATTATAGGTTTATGGGGATCTGTATTGACATCCATGAGTGACAGGGTTAATTATAGGTTTATAGGCATCTGTACTGACCCCCATGAGTTACAGGGTTAATAATGGGTTTATGGGGGTCTGTATTGACCCACATGAGTGACAGTGTTAATTATCGGTTTATGGGGGTCTATATTGACCCCTATGAATGACAGGGTTATTTAAGGGCTTATGGGGGTCTGTATTGACCCCCATGAGTTACAGGGTTAATTCAGGGTTTATAGGGGTTTTCTATTGACCCCCATGAGTGACAGGGTTAATTATAGGTTTATTGGGATCTGTATTGACTCCCATGAGTGACAGGGTTAGTTAAGGGTTTATGGGTGGTCTGTATTGACTTGCATTAGTGTCAGGGTTAATTAAGGGCTTATGGGGTTCTGTATTGACCCCCATGAGTGACAGTGTTAATTATTGGTTTATGGGGGTCTCTATTGACCCCCATGAGTGACAGTGTTAATTATCGGTTTATGGGGGTCTGTATTGACCCCCATGAATGACAGGGTTAATTAAGGGCTTATGGGTGTCTGTATTGACCCCCATGAGTGACAGGGTTAACTAAGGGCTTATGGGGGTCTGTATTGACCCCCATGAGTGACTGGGTTAATTATAGGTTTATGGAGATCTGTATTGACCCCCATAAGTGACAGGGTTAATTATAGGTTTATGGGGATCTGTATTGACATCCATGAGTGACAGGGTTAATTATGGGTTTATGGGGGTCTGTATTGACCCATATGAGTGACAGGGTTAATTAAGGGTTTATGGGGGTTTGGATTGACCCTCATGAGTGACAGGGTTAATTAAGGGTTTATGGGGGTTTGGATTGTCCCCCATGAGCGACAAGGTTAATTATAGGTTTATGAGGGTATGTATTGACCCCCATGAGAGACAGGGTTAATTAAGGGCTTATGCGGGTCTGTATTGACCCCCATGAATGACAGGGTTAATTAAGGGCTTATGGGGGTCTGTATTGATCCTCATGAGTGACTGGGTTAATTGAAGGCTTATGGGGGTCTGTATTGACCCCCATGAGTGACAGGGTTAATTATCGGTTTGTGGAGGTCTGTATTGACCCCCATAATTGACAGGGTTAATTAAGCGCTTATCGGGGTCTGTATTGACCCCCATAACTGACAGGGTTAATTATAGCTTTATCGGGGTCTGTCTTGACTCCCATGAGTGACAGGGTTAATTATAGGCTTATGGGGGTCTGTATTGACCCCCATGAGTAACAGGATTAATTATGGGTTTATGGGGGTCTGTATTGACCCACATGAGTGACAGGGTTAATTAAGGGTTTATGGGGGTTTTGATTGACCTTCATGAGTTACAGGGTTAATTATAGGTTTTATGGGGGTCTCTATTGTCCCCCATGAGTGACAGGGTTAATTAAGGGTTTATGGGGGTCTGCATTGACCCCCATGAGTGACAGGGTTAATTATAGGTTTAGGAGGGTATGTATTGACCCCCATGAGTGACAGGGTTAAATAAGGGCTTATGGGGGTCTGTATTGACCACCATGAGTGACAGGGTTAATTAAGGGCTTATGGGGATCTGTATTGACCCCCATGAGTGACAGGGTTAAGTATAGGTTTATGGGGGTCTGTATTGATCCCCATGAGTGACTGGGTTAATTGAAGGCTTATGGGGGTCTGTATTGACCCCCATGAGTGACAGGGTTTTTTAGGGGTTGATGGGGCTCTGTATAGAGCCCCATGAGTGATAGGGTTAATTTGTATTTTTATTTTATCACGGGTCCTTTAAGGACCTTTACGGACCCGTAAGGCGGGAAATTAGAATTTTGATTACAGCTGGGGTTCCTGATCGCGTGCGATCGGGGACCCCCACTGCAAGGGTTAATGTGAGGTTAATCGGGAAACCCCACTGCTAGGATTAATGTGTGGTTAATGAGGGTTGCCGAGCTTATCTCGGATCCCTTCTTGGCTAAGTTGTACTTGGCTGTGCGGTCCGGGGTCATGGTTTCGGGGGCAAATTTTTTCCTTGCTTAGCCGTTTTTCTAGTTGCGAAACGGTGGAATTTGGGGTTAAATTCCAATTTAATGTCACTTCCAGATGTCCTTGCTGTCTCCCCGTGCTGTGGGTGAGTGTTTTTTTTTATTATTGGGTTTATTAGTGTGTTTTTAGTGTGTTTTTTTGCGCTGTTCGGGGGGTTAGTGCTGTGAGGCACAGGGCAGGGAGACGAGGAGGGGAAGGAGAGGACTAATTGCTGCAAGTTAACGGTTGTGTGGGGTGCTTTGGGGGCGCTGTGGAACTAAGTGTTGTGACTTTAGAGGTATGTGGGGTTGTGTTGTTACAAAGTCATGCGCCTTAAAGCCTCCACCTTCTGCAAATGCGGCCGCTCGCAAAGCGTGACGACAATTCGTAGTTTGACAACTATTATATGTGATATACTTGACCTATTTGTAATTAATATATGCAGCAAGGAATGTGCTGAAGAGCTAACAATCTGTTTTGATGTTCTTGCAGCATACAATGTAGATTTGCAGTGTTGTTGAGCTGAGGTGGAAGTGTCAGCAATGTGTGCAGTGTTTAGTGTAAATAGGCTGCGTGCACGAGGGGAAACCGTTTGTGTAGCTGTGTATTTCCGCATTCTGTAAGTTAGCGTTGTAAAATGGCAGCGAGTGTGGTACGCGGGTGTGGAGCATTTAGCGTCCTTCCAAATAGTGTATTTATTACCTTGTACGGGTCTGTGTAAAAGTTGTATGTGCCTGGCGGTGTTTTCCGTACTTGGCGGTCTTGTAGCGTTGTTTTCTTTTTTTTCGGTGGCCATTTTTTCTCTTGCTTAGGGGATTATTGAGTGGCGAAAGTCTCTAAAATGGCTTTAAATCTGCATGTAACCTCATTCCTGGCTGTCCACCCTTGCTCAGTAGGTTTATTTTATTTTATATTTTTTGTGTGTTTCTTATTTTTTGCGGCTTGTATTTTTTTTCCTAAGTGGCGGTTTCCTTTTGTAAGTGTTACGGGCCGTAATTTTTTCGAGGCGATTTTTTCAAAGTGCTACGGGACTCGCAGTGTGAATTGTGTATTAGATTTTTCTGTTGATGTTTAGTTCCGCGGGTTGTGGGTATGATGAGCAAGTTGTGCGGGTCATGTAACAAATCCCAGCGTGTAACCGTCTCATGTTTATTTGTACAGACCATAATGACATGTAACAAATCCCAGCGTGTCACTGTCCCATGTTTATTTGTACAGACCATAAAGATGTGTAACAAATCCCAGCGTGTGACCGTATCATGTTTATTTGTACAGACCATAAAGACATGTAACAAATCCCAGCGTCTGACCGTATCATGTTTATTTGTACAGACCATAAAGACATGTAACAAATCCCAGCACGTGACCATCTCATGTTTATTTGTACAGACCAAAAAAACAAATAACAAATCCCATGTGTGAGCATCTCATGTTTATTTGTACAGACAGTGACAAAGTGACACCATCAGGTTTCTCAGAGTCTGACCAAGAAGAAGAGACAAATATGAGGAGTTCCCGGGAGATTAAAGAGGAGGAAATTCCTGTAAATATCAGTGAAGGTGAGTAATATCTTATGGACAATTATCACTCACTTCAGTCCTTATTGAGGTGGATTTCTCCTTCATCTCTCACCCAGGAAGTTTTACAAACATCGCAGCTCATGATAAAGGTGAATTAAATAGATTTTAAGACACAAACACCAGATTGATAGTAAATAATTACAATGGTGAAGGTCTATAATCTGTTTATCTCTATCTGTAGGACCTTTAGATGTGAAGCCTCCAGTTGTGTCCAAGGTTGAACAAGAAGATCTGAATATAAGAGATCAGCAGCAGGTGAAGGAGGAGGAGAGTCCTGGGAATATCAGGGAAGGTGAGGAATTAATACACAATAAGAACATTAATAATACATTCTGTAATGTCACACTGTCACCATAACTATATTTATTTTATCTTAAAGAGAATTCAAAACTGTCTATACATTGCAATAGCTATTTATCTCTGTAGTACATAATTCTCGAGATATGCAGCATTGTTTGTGCAACTCAGTATCGTAATGGATAGCTCAAAGAGCTTGATAAGGGTGGGGGGAGGGTCTAGAATTTAGTACTGGACAATCATTACTAATATCAGTCTTTAACTTAATGTCTAACACATGCACGCAGTAAATGTACGGGATAATTCACATTCACATATATAGTTCTCAGTCCAGAATGCTTACGATGTCGGTCACGCTTTGTGGCCCTCGCGCAGCAATAATCGGCGAAGGCGCTCATTGCAGGCCTCGCAATGAGTTCCACAGGCGCTCATTGGCAGCGGCGCCGCACTTAGGCTTAGGGCTTGCGATAAGCGATGCACGCCAGCGGCGGACAGTGGACTTACGACCCGTACGACTTAGTACCTCGGTCTGTTAATTTACACCCGGGATCTGTTTCTGTAGATATTTATGTCAGATAGTTGTGTAAATCTGTACAAATCCAGAGGCTTCTCTCTCTTGTGACTAACAGGACCCAAAGATGGAGATCTATATCCCGACTTAATTAATGAGGACGGAGAATATGAGAGAGATGAGAAGTCTATTCACCAGATGGAAACCCATTCAGATCCCTGTACAGGTGAGTGATAATAATAACTCCTTAGAGATGAGAGATAAACTTAAAATATATAAGAAAATTACCATTTTACAGTGTATTAATAAAGTAATATGAATTAATAAATTAATATACTTTACCTATTGATATTTAATATGCAGCAATCAAAATCCTGAAGAGCTAACAATCTATTTGGATTTTCCTGCATCTGAAAATGTACAGTTGGAGTGTTGATCATCTGAGGAGAAAGTATCAGCAATGTGGAAAGTGTGCAGTGTAAATAGGCTGCATGCGCAAGGCCAAACCGTTTTGTTTAGGCGGGTAAGGCGGCATTTTGGAATCCCAATGTTATGAGTTGTAAGTAAGTGTTGTAAAATGTGTTACTTGAATCGCGAGCATTTTCCGTCCGTCCATTGTAATGGTATATTTTGTATCTGCTAGGTTCCTGGCTAACTCGTACGTTGCTGGCGGTGATTTTCGCAGCTCTGTGTCTTTTAGCCTTGTTTTTATTTTTTTCATCCGTCATTTTTTTTCTCTCTTGGTCGATTTTCAAGAGCCGAAACTTCTTAAATGCGACTTAAATTTGCCTGCAACCTCACTCCCAGACGTCCTGGCTTTCTCCCCGTGCTGTGTGTGATGCTTGTTTTTTATATTTTGTTTTTATTTTTCTGTGTTTTTGGTGTTTTTTGATGTACGCGCTTCGGCCGTTAACTTCATATTTTTTATTTTTCTAAGTCCCTATTACCTCATTCTGCGTTATTGTTCTATTTCTAAGTCCCGGGGTCCGCATTTGTGGCCTGCAATGAGCCTTTGGCTCATTGCAGCTGGCGTGGGAGCCTTTGCGAGGTCCGCATTTGCGGACAGAACTGCGGCCCTCTCTTTGCTAGCTCGCAAAGTGTGATGATGACTCGCAGTTTGACATTTATTATATGTGATTATTTGCCAGTAAACTGTGAGCTCAGCACAGATTGTGCACAGATGCACTCCCCATGGACCCTACAAGTACACTCACCCACTCACCTCAATCCCCATGGTCTCTACACGTACATTCACCCACTCACCTCAATCCCCATGGACCCTACACGTACACTCACCCACTTACCTCAATCCCCATGGACTCTACATGTACATTCACCCACTCACCTCAATCCCCATGGACCCTACACGTACATTCACCAACTCACCTAAATCCCCATGGACCCTACATGTACACTCACCAACTCACCTCAATCCCCATGGTCTCTACACATACATTCACCTCAATCCCCATGGTCTCTACACGTACATTCACCCACTCACCCCAATCCCCATGGACCCTACACGTACACTCACCCACTTACCTCACTCCCTATGGACTCTACACGTACATTCACCAACTCACCTCAATCCCCATGATCTCTACACATACATTCACCTCAATCCCCATGTTATACATGTACATTCACCCACTTACCTCAATCCCTATGGACCCTACACGTATACTCACCCACTTACTTCAATCCCCATGGACCCTACACATACATTAACCCACTTACCTCACTCCTCATGGACCCTACACGTATACTCACCCACTTACTTCAATCCCCTTGGACCCTACACGTACATTCACCCACATACCTCACTGCCTATGTGCTCTACATGTACATTCACCCACTTACCTCAATCTCTATGGACCCTACACGTACACTCACCCACTTACCTCACTCCCTATGGACTGTACACGTACAATCACCCACTTACCTCACTCCCTATGGACTATACACGTACATTCACCCACTTACCTCACTCCCTATGGACCCTACACGTACAATCACCCACTTACCTCACTCCCTATGGACTCTACACATACATTCACCCACTTACCTCAATCCCTATAGACCCTACACATACATTCACACACTTACCTCACTACCTACGGACCTAAATGTTCATTTCAATGTAATGTTTTTATTTTAAATTGTAATTTTTTTATTTTAATTTATTTTATTTTTATTGTAATTATTTATTTTTAGTGAATTAAGTTTTTATTATTTACATAAAGTCTTAGTTAGGTGTTAAGATATTACAGATTTGTACAGGTACCCCCATAGTAGAGGATTAGGGAACTATGGAAGTCCATAGGGACCCCTATGGTAGAGGACTAATTTTAGATACCATGGGGATCCCTATTGGGGATGGTCGGTGGGGCATTCCAAGTGCCCTCTGAACACTTAGTTCGATTTCTTTACTAATATAATATCAGAAAACGTAGTGCCCATTTTATTAACAGCATCTACTATTTTATTCCTATTACTATTTAATCTCCTCACTCTCAGCATCTGGGTAAGGTCATCCTTTTTCAATGATAATGGATGAAATGATTAGGCATATAAAAGAGTATTTGTATCGGCATGCTTAATACTCCACTGTGATGTCATTATTCAACTTTATGTAGATATCGTTATCACTTAACTGATTCAAAATCTCTTTCATATAATCCTCATAAATCATAAACACTAGGGAACATTTCTTATTTGCTGGTGTAATGACCCCAATCTGCCATTTTATTTTCATTAGCACAATTCCTGATAGAAGACTTTGCACACACAGGAAGTTTGTATCTGCACAGTGGGAAAGTGTCAGTAACTACAGTCGGTGCTCTCCGCAGAGCTAATGGGCAGATTGTTAGTTTACAGAAACACCCACCCAGTAACAGGCATAAAAAATGACAGCCTGCAGCAAGCAATAATTACATGTAGAAGTTGCAATATGTAAAGTTTGTGTTTATACAGTATTTGTTTTTTCTTTTAAATAACACTTTGCAGACTATCAGATTTAGTTAAACAAAAGACCATAATTGATGATAATTGGTATGCACCAGATCACACTGCACTCTATATACTGTACATTCAGACATATTTTGCTTTGTTTTTGTATGATTTGACTTTTTATTAACTGCAAATTGGTCTCTTTAATTGATTATAATTACTATAATAGGTATATACTAACTAGTTATTTCCATATAGAAGAATGTTAAAGCTGTCAGAATTTACTCTTTTTTTTTTTTCAACAGATGGATCCAAGATTTGGAATAACATTGGAGAAGACCACATTTGTAACACAGTAGAAAAACTATTTCCATGTTCAGAATGCGGGAAATGTTTCAGTCGGGTCTCACACCTTAATACACATAAGATGACTCATACAGGAGAAAAGCCTTTTCCATGTTCCGAATGTGGGAAATGTTTCAGTCAGGTCTCACACCTTAATACACATAAGAGGACTCATACAGGAGAAAAGCCTTTTCCATGTTCCGAATGTGGCAAATGTTTCAGTCAGGCCTCATATCTTAATATCCATAAGAGGACTCATACAGGAGAAAAGCCTTTTCCATGTTCTGAATGTGGGAAATGTTTCAGTAATCTCTCAGCTCTTAATAGCCATAAGAGGACTCATACAGGAGAAAAGCCTTTTCCGTGTTCTAAATGTGGGAAATGTTTCAGTCATCTCTCAGCTCTTAATAGCCATAAGAGGACTCATACAGGAGAAAAGCCTTTTCCGTGTTCTGAATGTGGGAAATGTTTCAGTCAGTCCTCATATCTTAATAGCCATAAGAGGACTCATACAGGAGAAAAACCTTTTTCATGTTCTGAATGTGGGAAATGTTTCAGTCGGGTCTCATATCTTAATACACATAAGATGACTCATACAGGAGAAAAGCCTTTTTCATGTTCTGAATGTGGGAAATGTTTCAGCAAGCTCTCAGATCTTAATACACATAAGATGACTCATACAGGAGAAAAGCCTTTTTCATGTTCTGAATGTGGGAAATGTTTCAGCAAGCTCTCAGATCTTAATACACATAAGAGGACTCATACAGGAGAAAAGCCTTTTCCATGTCCTGAATGTGGGAAATGTTTCAGTCATGTCTCACACCTTAATACACATAAGATGACGCATACAGGAGAAAAGCCTTTTTCATGTTCTGAATGTGGGAAATGTTTCATTCAGGCCTCACATCTCAAGCGACACATGAGAACTCACACAGGATAAACACCATTTGCATAATCTGAAACTCACATGAAAAAATGTTTCAGTAAGATTTGAAATGACACAAGAAACTCACACAGGATAAAGACCAGTTGTATGTATGGAATGTGGGTAATGGTTTAATATGAGTCCGCCATTACACATCAACATGACACACCATGCAATTCTACTTCACTCATATAAATGTAAGTAATTAAAAACGTTAGCAAGCTCATAAAGATCTATGGATATCTGAGTTGTAAATCACGTTAATAGAGCAGTAAGTTGTACTAATGTATCAGCTTGTATTATTACAATACATTATATGATGCTGGACTGTGCATTGCTGCTTTTTGCTTGGTTACCAATAACCTTTCAATTTAAGGGATCCAGAACGTATAGACTTTGCTCTACACCATCATGCTGAGCACTCATAATACATTTGTGGACCTGTAAACTAAGCTATATATATTTTTTATATAATCTTTATATATTTTTTAACCTTAATAGCCCCTTCCATTAATTTTTCTATTTTCTATGTACATTTGTTGCATCAAACAAAGCAATGAGTTTAAAGGGCTTGAAAATAAAAAAAACTATGCTTTTAGGTACGGAAAGACTCATAAATGTCAATAAAGTTATTTTTTAATTGAATAAGAATTGACTGGGATATTGCTTGATTTAATCACATATCACCCTCATCCACTGTTCCCTCTAAGCTGTGCGCGCCCACACATACCCTGAGATGAGCGCACACAACTAAACATGGAGTGCACACAGATCCCTAGGGGGATATGTAATCTTAGTTTTCCCAATTAACTTTTTCCACACTAGGAGAAATAGATCTCCATTGACCCTTTTCCTTTTGCCGGTGCTCCCTTTGAGATAGCGCTGGTTGGCGGAGAAACTCGATAGGGCAAATCTGGTGCTGATGTCAGATGTCGACGTCCGACATTAGCTTGCTCTCTCAAAGCATCAGAGTCATTCACCCTTCCATGGTGTGTAAACAAAATTTCAATGTGTGCACAAAACACATCAAAGAATCACACAGGACAAAAGGAAAAGGGTCAATGGAGATCTATTTCTCCCTGGGTGAAAACAATTAATTGGGAAAACGTTATAAACACATTCTATTTCTTAATGGGTGGAAAAAGGTTCATGGGAAAACTAAAATTAAATATCCACCTGTAGGGAATTAGAAATGAATGTTCTTTCATATGGAATTAGTACGTGATGCTACCAGGCTGGTGGAGATAGAGACTGAGTACTTGGTGGGAACAAAGAACAGAATCTGTGGTTAAATGACTGAAGATATTTAGAATATCTGAAGGAGTTACTATTTAGTAAAAATAGTGCACTTTTATGGTATACTATGGCCTTGATTCAATTGAGCTGTAGTTGTTTACAGGAGCCCGTAAACTAATTTGCTGTTCAATTGGCGTCTATTTGCGAGCTGCAAACGATCTACGGGTTACAGGCTGAAAATCCCTGCAGTTGTAAAAATAGTAACTTACAACCCATCTAAGCCTTTGATCTTTCAAGCTTGCAACAGTTACAATCGCAAAATCGCTTATCAATTGCTACAGTTCCTCAAGCCCGCAAACATTTCACACCCGTAAATGTCAAATGTAGAAGGAGACACAGGGGAGGGAGGGGAGAAGAGACACAGGGGAGGGAGAGGGGGAACAGACACGTGAGGGAGAGCTGTGGAAGGGACACAGGAGGGAAAGAGACACGGGGGAGGGAGAGGAGGGGGAAGAGACACCGGAAAGTGAGAAGAGGGTGGAAGAGACAGGGGAGTGAGAGGAGGGGGGAAGAGACAGGTGTGTGAGAGGAGGGAGGAAGAGACGGAAGTGAGAGGAGGGAGGAAGAGACGGGAGTGAGAGGAGGGGGAAAGAGACGGGAGTGAGAGAAGGGGGGAAGAGTGTTAGGGCATGAGTCAGGGCAGTTTTAGGGTTACATACCCCAGGCATGAGGTGACTGAGCCAGTGCAGTTTTAGGGTTACATACCCCGGGCATGAGTTACTGAGCCAGGGCAGTGTTAGGGTTACATTCCCCAGGCATGAGTGACTGAGCCAGGGCAGTGTTGGGGTTGCATTCCCCGGGCATGAGTGACTGAGCCAGGGCAGTGTTGGGGTTGCATTCCCCGGGCATGAGTGACTGAGCCAGTGCAGTGTTGGGGTTACATTCCCCGGGCATGAGTGACTGAGTCAGGGCAGTGTTGGGGTTACATTCCCTGGGCATGAGTGTCTTAGTCAGGCCAGTGTTGTTGTTACATTCCCTGGGCATGAGTGACTGAGCCAGGGCAGTGTTGGTGTTACATTCCCTGGGCATGAGTGTCTTAGTCAGGGCAGTGTTGGTGTTACATTCCCCAGGCATGAGTGACTGAGCCAGAGCAGTTTTGGGGTTACATACCCCGGGCATGAGTGACTGAGCCAGGGCAGTGTTGGCGTTACATTCCCCGGGCATTAGTGACTGAGCCAGGGCAGTGTTGGTGTTACATTCCCTGGGCATGAGTGTCTTAGTCAGGGCAGTGTTGGTGTTACATTCCCCGGGCATGAGTGACTGAGTCAGGGCAGTGTTGGCGTTACATTCCCCAGGCATGAGTGACTGAGCCAGAGCAGTGTTGGGGTTACATTCCCCGGGCATGAGTGACTGAGTCAGGGCAGTGTTGGTGTTACATTCCCCAGGCATGAGTGACTGAGCCAGAGCAGTTTTGGGGTTACATACCCCGGGCATGAGTGACTGAGCCAGGGCAGTGTTGGCGTTACATTCCCCGGGCATTAGTGACTGAGCTAGGGCAGTGTTGGTGTTACATTCCCTGGGCATGAGTGTCTTAGTCAGGGCAGTGTTGATGTTACATTCCCTGGGCATGAGTGACTGAGCCAGGGCAGTGTTGGCGTTACATTCCCCGGGCATGAGTGACTGAGTCAGGGCAGTGTTGGCGTTACATTCCCCGGGCATGAGTGACTGAGTCAGGGTAGTGTTGGCGTTACATTCCCCGGGTTCAGCACTGCACCCTCCAGCCGAATGTACCTGTGTGTAAGTGAGGAGTGGAAGCTGCTGCTGCTAGAACAGCACTCACTGACACATATACTTACAGAGCATCCTATGTGCAGCTAATCTAGGCCTCTTTATTATGTAACTCTCAAGCAACCAGAAAATACATTTATCCGGGACCTACCAATCTCCATGGGTGCCGGTTAACTGGGAGTCTACTGTACTATAAAAGGAGATTAAGATCTATTGTAAATTCAATAGCTCTGCAGCATTGTGAGAAGAGTTCACCCAATATTATGTATATACAATTAAGAAGGTTAAATTCCAGTTACATGTGGAAGCGAATTGAAACACTTAGTGTGAGTAATAAATCTATTTTTACATGTAAAACATTGCAAAATTTCTTAACCCATACTCCATTATATTGTAAACAAATGCTAAATTTCAAGCAATGTATGCTAGTGAGCTTAAGACACAATAACATTGATTATCACCTGACTTACTCTCCTTGCAAAATGTTGCACAATAGACATTTTTAGCATACACATACTCCAAAATATTAGAGGGAACATAGCTCTCATCCTCTCTTTTTCCCTCCATCCTCTCTCTCCTAGCCTCTTCCCCCCACAAATCATCCTTATCATTATCCCTCTTTTACCCCATCCAATCTCTCTCTCTTTTTCGACACATTCCAACCCTTCATCAAACCTCTTATCTCCTCCTTACTATCCTTCCTGTGTAGATCTGCCAACCTTTGTTTACCTGCTTCTGTTAAGTCCCTACCATTTTTATCTTCAACCATGCCCACTTTTTCATGAAAGGTTCCTTTGAGATGCCCACTTTTCTTGAAGAGATCTCATGCAATGGTGTGGGTCATGCATTCCAAGGGGAGAAGATGATACAGAGAGGGAGGATGATGGGAGAGACAATGGTGGGAGAGGATGGGAGAGAAACAGAGAGGGGAGAGGATGGTAGAGAGGGGGGAAGGATTGGAAAGACAGGGGAAGAGGATGGGAGAGAGAGAGAGGGGGAGGATAGGAGAGACAGAGGGGGGAGAGGATGGGAGAGAAAGAGAGGGGAGAGGATGGGAGGGACATAGAGGAAAGAGAATGGGAGAAACAGAGGATGGGAGAGACAGAGGGGAGAGGATGGGAGAGACAGAGAGGGGAGAGGATGAGAGAGACAAAGAGGGGAGAGGATGAGAGAGATAGAAGATGGGAGAGACAGAGAGGGGAGAAGATGGGAGAAACAGAAGGGGGGAAAGTATGAGAGAGACAGAGGGGGAGAGGACGGGAGAGATAGAAAGGGGGGAGATAATGAGAGAAGCAGAGGGGGAGATGATGGGAGAAACAAAGGAGGAGATAATGGAAGAGACAGAGAGAGGAGGATGAGAGAGACAGAGGGGGAGATAATGGGAGAGACAGAGGATGGGTGGGACAGAGGGGGAAGAGATAGGTGGGATAGGATGGGAGAGACAGAGAGGTGAGAGTATGGGAGAGACAGGGAGAGGATTGGAGAGATAGAAAGGGGGGAGATGCTGGGAGAAACAAAGGGGGGAGAGGATCAGAGAGACAGAGAGGGGGAGGATGAGAGAGACAGAATGGGAGATAATGGGAGAGACAGAGGATGGGTCGGACAGAGGGTGAGATGATGGGAGAAACAAAGGGGGAGAGGATGGGAGAGTCAGAGAGTTGAAAGTATGGGAGAGACAGGGAGAGGATGGGAGAGATATAAAGGGGGAAGATGATGGGAGAAACAAAGGGGGGAGAGGATGGGAGAGACAGAGAGGGGGAGGATGAGAAAGACAGAGGGAGAGATAATGGGAGAGACAGTGGATGGGTCGGACAGAGGGGGGAGAAACAGAGGATGGGTGGGACAGAGGGGGGAGAGGATGTGAAAGACAGAGTTTTTGTTGATGGGAGAGACAGAGGGGGAGATGATTGAAGAGACAGAGAGGGGAAAGGATTGTTGACAGAGGGGGATGAGGCAATGGGGAGGAGAGGATGAGAGAGGCAGAGAGTGGAGAGGATGGCAGAGAGACAGAGATTTATAAGATAGATACTAAATATTGTATGGATATTTGTATTTCTCCACAACACTCCCCCTATGACACTTAACCCAGGATGCAATCTTAATGAACGTTTCAAGCATTGCAACTAAAACAGATATAAAAAAGAATAAAAAATGATAAACATAATTAGAAGTAGAGGCATGATCTTCAGCCTGGCTCCTAAAGAGACTCAAGGCCCCTAAAGGATCCAGTACAGATGCGTTTCCTACTACATGGATATATTACATCTCACAGAGTCCTTTGCACCTTTTACCCTTCCCAACAAGAGCATTGCAAAAAAAAAAAAAATAGAGAGAAAAAAAAAAAAAAATACAAATTAAAAAGCAATTATAATAGTCCAATATTATCTGTGGAAAAATGTAAAAGTCTCTGAATAATGGAGTCCTTAGCACAAAGTTCACAGTCCAGATATTAAAAGTCTGTTGAAGAAAAAAATCAAATACTGATGAAAAAAAAAAACCAATAGGTTCATAAAAAATAATAAATCCAGATAAAAATAAGTGAGCACCTGTTTGACCAAGTCCATATAAAAAGGAAATAGTCCAATGGGGTGGATGAAAACATCCACATAAGCTGTTATATTTTACCATGATATAGTCCAGATTGGGGTGCAATAGATATAAAAGTCCAGATATGTAAATAAAACAATGGTTAATGCAAACAAAATGGCCTCACTTAATTTTTACAAAACACAACCCAACCAATTACCAATAACTAGGCCATAGAACCAGTTTCCCTTCATCCTTATTGTCTTATGAGGTATTTAGGTGATAGATGTAATTTAATAACCAATACATTTTCCACTGATATTACTAACAATCCAGAGTTTATGCATGACAACTTCTTCTTTCTCTAGTTGCTCTTCCTTATCAGATGTTAGTACGTACTAGATCCTAGCAAGTTGATAGAACAAGGTGCAAAAGTGTTAGAAGTAGAAGGACAGTAAAAAGGAAGACAGGTATACTAAAAAGTAGAAAAAGTAAAAATGGAAAAACAGTGAAAACATATGCTGAGACAATCTTCATACAAACCCAGTCTTACACATCACACTTAGCCAGGCCCCTCTTTGTTCATACAATAAACAGGCGGATTGCTTCTGGATGGTGAGATCCTCTGGTCAAAGCAATAGACATCATGTGCAGATATTCAGGCACAGGCAGAGGTGTAGGAAGTGTGGGGCGTGGGGGACACAGCGCGCCGGGTGGCTTTTCTTTAGGTGCGGCAAAAATTAACCCACCAGCTGTCTTGGGCAGTTGCACCCCTGTGCCGTTCTCTCAGGCTCCCTGCTCCTCCCAGGCTCTCTCCTCTGATCCAGGGGAGGAGGAGCCGCCAGGGGGAGGAGCCTGCACAGGAGGAGCCAGCAGACCCTGCATGAAGACTGAGGTAAGATGGTTGAAGAGGGGGAGAGAGAGACATCGGAGGGACAGAGATGGGAGAGACAAAGGGGGAAGAGGATGGAAGAGACAGAGGTGGAGAGGATGGTAGAAATAGAGAGGGGGAGGATGGGAGACAAGGAGGGGGACAATGGGAGAGACAGAGGGGGAGAGAATGGTAGAAACAGAGAGGGAGAGGATGGGAGAGACAAAGGGTGGGAGAGACAGAGAGGGGGAGGATGGGAGACAAGGAGGGGGACAATGGGAGAGACAGAGGGGGAGAGAATGGTAGAAACAGAGAGGGAGAGGATGGGAGAGACAAAGGGTGGGAGAGACAGAGAGGGGAAGGATGGGAGAGACAGAGGTGGATAGGATGGGAGAGAAAGAGAGGGGGATATGATGGTAGAAACAGAGAGGGGGGGAGGATGGGAGAGACAGAGGGTGGGAGAGATAGAGAGGGGGAATTTGGGAAATACAGAGGTGGAGAGGATGGTAGAAACAGAGAGGGGGAGGATGGGAGACAAGGAGGGGAACGATGGGAGAGACAGAAGGAGGAGAGGATGGTAGAAACAAAGGGAGAGGATAGGAGAGACTGAGGGGGGGATATGATGGTAGAAACAAAGAGGGGGGAGGATGGGAGAGACAGAGGGGGGAGAGGGTGGGAGAGACAGAGTGGGAGGTGATGGGAGAACCAGAGGGTGGAGAGGATGGGAGAGACACAGAGGGGAGAGGATCGGAGAGACAGAAGGGGGAGAGGGGGAGAGAGACAGAGGGGAGAGGATCGGCAAGACAGAGGGTGGAGAGGATGGGAGAGACACAGAGGGGAGAGGATCGGAGAGACAGAGGGGGGAGAGGGTGAGAGAGACAGAGGGGAGAGGATCGGAGAGACAGAGGGGGGAGAGGGTGGGAAAGACATAGGGTGGAGAGGATGGGAGAGACACAGAGGGGAGAGGATCGGAGAGACAGAGGGGGGAGAGGGTGAGAGAGACAGAGGGGAGAGGACCGGAGAGACAGAGGGGGGAGAGGGTGAGAGAGACAGAGGGGAGGGGATGGGAGAGACAGAGAGGGGGGAGGATGAGAGAGACAGGGAGGGGAGATTATGAGAGTGACAGAGGGGCGAGATATTGAGAGAGACAGAGATGGGAAAGACAGAGGGGAGAGGATGATGGGAGAAACAGAGAGGGGAGGAGATGATGGGAGAAACAGAGAGGGGAGAGGCTAAGAGAGAAAGAGGGGGGAGTGGTAGTATTTATATGTATGATATATAATTAATTAATTTTGACAGGTGGCCCGCCCCTTTTATCCACATGCCCCGCCCACCCCTCACTAATCACGCCGTTTGCGCCATACCATGACTCCGCCTACTGCGCATTTACTGATCCACACCTCAAAGTGCCCCATACCACTGAACCCTGTATTATAGGGGTGAAATAATTTATAGAACGTAATAATAAAATATAAAAAAAGTGGCTACATTATTTACTGCAGCCTTACTAAATTATAGAAAGGTTTAGTAACGGGGTCACATGTGCGCTGTGATCTTATTAATAGATTAAAAACATGAATCCAGCACCTGTGGACTTTCTGTATTAAATGATCCAATCTGCGGTGTTATAAGCTTTAGAGAGATATTTTCACCAATATCCTTATTAACATACACCAAATATATATATACTAGCGTATTGCCCGTCAAAAAATGACGGCAATCAGATGTGTATGTTTTAAAAGTTGTTTAGTTATTAATATACATATGGAATTGTAAGGCAGCGAATGTTGTTTTCTGTGAATAAATGAATTTACGTATTTTTATGCATTCTGTTGAAGAGCTGGCAATCTGTGTTGATGTTGCTGCAGCATTAGTGGTGTGGAGCTGCTGTGTAAGCGTGATGAACGTGTGCAGTGTAATAGTGTGCGTGCGTGATCCGAAACCGTTAACGTAGCTGTGTACTTCCGCATTATCCTAAAATGGCGGATAATGTGTGGTATGCGTCTTAGCGGATTATCGGTACGTGTTTTCCGTGGTTATAGTGCTGTAGCCTCGTTTTCGTTTTGTTCGTCCGGCATTTTTTCTGCGGCGCTCATTGCCAAAGTACTACGGTTTAACGGCTCGCCTCGCCTGCGGCGCTCATCGCTAAGCCCGCTAAAGTACTACGGTTTAACAGTAAATTTGTTTGCCACACAACATGACGCTACATTTGTCCCTTTTTTTTTTTCTTAAAATAAATAAAAAAAAAAATTTATAACATTTTTATTTTTGTAATTTGCAACTTATATTTCATCAAATGCGTTGGTTTAGGCGGTAAATCCGATGTTGCGCGAGACAAAGTCGTTAAATCTGTGTTAATGCGTAAATCTGTAATTGGGTTTCGTAAAATGTACTCGCTACTGTCTTTTTACTCATTGTGCGGTTAATCCGCATCCTTTATCTCGTTGTTTTTCTAACACATACGTCTGTGGCTGTGTTTTACGCAGTTCGTAATAGTATAGCCTCGTTTTCATTTTTTTCGGCGGTCATTTTTTTTACGCTTAGCCGATTTTCGATCTTTGTAACTCCCAGAGGTCCTGCCTGGTTCCCCATGCTGTAAGTGACCTTTATTTTATTTTTTAGTGTGTATTTAGTGTTTTTTTTAGTGTTTTGGTTCCGCCGCTTATCTCGTAATTTTTGTCATCTCGTATTTTTTTTCTAAGTGCTACGGTTTAACGGCACGCCTCGCTACGCGAGGGTCGCCTGCAATGAGCGCCTGCGGCGCTCATTGCCAAAGTGCTACAATTTAACGGCTCTCCTCGCTGCGCTAAGTCGTAAGCACAATTATAATATGTGATTATTTTTATTTACAGTTCATTGACTACGCTCATAAGACTTTTGAGAGATATTTTCACCAATATCCTTATTAACATACACCAAATATATATATATTATTTATTATTACAGTTCATTGACTACGCCCATAAGACCTATACTTGTTGAATTACAGAACCCATTGTAACGTATCCGCCTCATTATAGTTTTTTTTGCTTTTAAATAAAAATGTTATTACCTATACATACAGCCCTACTAAATCAGCTCAACGTGTAAATCCATAGCCCGCAATGTAGCCCATAAGACTCACAGCTATTAAATTAGACCCATAAAGCAACCCGTCCACGACTTCTGAGGTAAGGGTGAAAAAAGGCTACGTGACGTGGAAATTTGAACTGCGCAGCCGCAAATCCTTTGATCTGTCGAGCCCGTAACTGTTACGTTTCCAATCATGCTATTAAATTGCAACAAATTCACTGGCGTTCAAGCCCGTAACCAACAAATGGAGCCAAAAAGCAGACAGGTACCAGAGAGGACCCGCTAGAGGGGTAAAGTCCAATCCGTAGCACGGTAAATGGAAGAGGGAAAGTGATGTTAGGTCTTAGAATTAATAGCACAATATTCTCAAGCTCGCAAATCAGCATAAAATTTTTTATTTCATGTTTAATTTCCGTGTAATATCGGTCCCGGCAATCAAAGTGTTAATACATATAATGGAACTCACATGTAATATAATATCATATTTACGGCTTTATTAATATTGCATTATTTCTGGAATGCGGGTCCAATCGTAATTCGTAATTGAACCCGTAAGACTTTGAAATCTGACCTCCATTTTTCAGTGACGTAATGATGACGATCTCTGTTTCCATTGGCTCTGTCTAAACCCGTAACTACGGGTTTGACTAATCGATCATGTTCACGGCCACGCACCCAACATTCGAAAAACGGTTTATGGGTTTGCGTCTCAAGTCCATAACTCGCGGCATGTTCTAATCTAATAGCTATGTAACGCAGACGAATTTCAAGCCCGCAGTCCTTGTGGGCTTCCTGATGCCCCTACGGGCTGATAATGTATATCGTCTGTTTTTTATAACTGATCTACAATACATAATGTAGATTATATTGTATCTATTAATAAGTTCACAGCGCACATGTGACCCCGTTACTAAACCCCTCCTCTCCCTCCCCTGTGTCTCTTTCCCTCCTGTGTCTCTTCCCCACCTCTCCCTCCCTTGTGTCTCTTTCCCCTGTGTCTCTCCCCCCCCATTTCCCTCCCCTGTGTCTCTCCCCCCTTCTCTTACTCCCCTGTGTTTCTTTCCAACTGTCCTGTGCCTCTTTCCCCCCGTGTCAATTTCACCCTCCCCTGTGTCTCTTCACCCCCCTGTATCTCTGTCCCTCCCTCCCTCCCATGCTTCTCTTTCCCCCCTCTCCCTTCCTTGCGTCTTTCCCCCTCCCCTTTGTCTATTTCCCCCTCCCCTGTGTCTCTTCCCCCCTCCCTCTTTGTCTCATCCCCCTCCCCTTATGCACCGCACATGCGCAATGTGCGGCCAATGCCGCTCTTTGCGCCTGTGTGGTTACCGCTAACGCCGCGCAATGCGCATGCGCGCGATCTGGTCGGCTTGTGATCAGATAGTTGTGAAACTGCAATTTGTCGCAAAGCGTGACAACGAATCCCAGTTTGACAATTATAATACGTGATGATATATATGCTAAATAAGGTATGTGTATTTGTAGTTTTCCACAACATAACATAATGGCGCTGATGACTCGTGCTGTTAAATCGTAGTTGTATTATGGAGTGTGTAATATTTTGTAGAGGATCATTAGAGCGTTTTCTGTAATTGGTTCTTCACGTTTTCTTTTGACACTGTAATACCGGGGGGCTTGTGGCGTGTTTGCTGGTGTACCTGGTAAGTGTGATGGTTTTTTACTCACATCGGCTCCTATTATTGGTGTCATATGATGTGACACAGGCGATGTTTTATACGCATTTAGCAACACGTTGCAGGGCTTAACACATTTTGTTCTTGATGCCGCTGTATGCGGAGCTTCAGGGTCTAAATACCCAAGATCTTGTGCTATAGACCTTGAAGCTGGTGAAAGTAGAACACTTATTACTACCTTAAATGCACAAGAGGCGCATTCATTTGTAGCCTCCATTATGTATACGCATTTACCTTTATTCTAGAGTCCGATCTAAGAGGCGTCTGTGCATGAACTGAAGCTGTCATGGCGGCACGAGGCGTGTAACAGCATAACCGGACGTGGAAGGTTGTTCATCGCCGTATGTTATTGTTGGCGCTGTGCGTCGCTGTTTAATATTCTTGCTCTTTTGCGTCGATGTGAAATAAATTATAATTGTAATAAAAAATGTTTAAATAACTTATTAAATCAGATGTTCTTATACACGGAATAAATATATTACCAGATTTAGAAGACGTTTTCCAGGGCTTGTCATCATCTTGAGCTCTTCTTGTATCTGTAGGGTTGTTGGGTTGTATGTCACAGGCTGTTTGATTTTGAACAGTTTCTGATACGTCAGTCGTAATACCCAAAACTGAAAATGTAATAGAATAATGAAGCCGGATTTATGCAAACAATAATATACAAAACACAGATACAATTCGCAGTTTTTAGACTAACCTGTTAATGGTGGTACAGACTGCTTGTTATCTCGGGAGGCTTCATTTTCTAATTTATCCAACAACTCCAAATCGACAATATCGATGTAATCACCTATACAGTGCCTTGCAAAAGTATTCACCCCCTTGGCATTTTTCGTGTTTTGTTGCCTCACAACCTGGAATTAACATGGATTGTTTGAGGATTGGCATAATTTAATTTACAGGACATGCCCACAACTTTGAAGATGTTTTTCTTTTTATTTTATTGTGAAGCAAACAACAAATGGGACAAAATAACAGAAAAAGTCAATGTGCATAACTATTCACCCCCCTAAAGTCAATACTTTGTAGAGCCACCTTTTGGGGCATTCACAGCTCCAAGTCGCTTTGGATAAGTCTCTATGAGCTTGCCACATCTTACCACTGGGATTTTTGCCCATTAGCTCCTTCAAGTTGGATGGTTTGCGCTTGTGAACAGCCATCTTTAAGTCTGACCACAGATTTTCTATAGGATTGAGGTCTGGGCTGTGACTCGGCCATTCCAACACATTTACATGTTTCCCCTTAAACCCCTCAAGTGTTGCTTTAGCAGTGTGTTTGGGGTCATTGACCTGCTGGAAGGTGAACCTACGTCCTAGCCTCAACTCAGGCACAGAGGGGTACAGGTTTTGCTCAAAAATATCCCTGTATTTAGCAGCATCCATCTTTCCCTCAACTCTGACCAGTTTCCCAGTCCCGGCTGCATAAAAACATCCCCACAGCATGATGCTGCAACCACCATGTTTCACTGTGGGGATGGTGTTCTTTGGGTATTGTGGTGTGTTGGGTTTGCGCCAGACATAGCATTTTCTTTGATGGATGAAAAGTTAAATTTTAGTCTCATCAGACCAGAGCACCTTCCTCCATACATTGTGGGAGTAATGGCTTTCTTCTGGCCACTCTGCAATAAAGCCCAACTCTAAGGAGCGTACGACATATCGTCGTCCTATGTACAGATACTCCAGTCTCTGCTGTGAAACTCTGCAGCTACTCCAGGGTTACCTTAGGTCACTGTGCTGCCTCTCTGATTAATGCCCTCCTTGCCCGATCCATGAGTTTTTGTGGCCGGCCGTCTCTTCGCAGGTTTGCTGTTGTGCCATGTTCTTTCCATTTGGTTATGATAGATTTGATGGTGCTCCTGGGGATCATCAAAGATTTGGATATTTTTTTATAACCTAAGCCTGACTTGTACATCTCAACAACATTGTCCCTTACTTGTTTGGAGAGTTCCTTGGTCTTCATGGCAGTGTTTGGTTAGTGGTGCCTCTTGCTTAGGTGTTGCAGCCTCTGGGGCCTTTCCAAAAAGGTGTGTCTATGTAATGACAGATCATGTGACACTTAGATTGCACACAGGTGGGTATCCTTTCACTATTTGTGTGACTTCTGAAGGTAATTGGTTGCACCAGAGCTTTTTATGGGCTTCATAACAAAGGGGGTGAATGCATACGCCCATGCCAATTTTCTGTTTTCTATTTCTAAAAAATAGTTTTATGTATATTTTTACTTATTTCACTTCAGCAACTTAGAATATTGTGTTCTGATCCATCACATAAAATTCAGATTAACAAAACATTGAACTTATCGCTGTAATGTAACAAAATAGGTAAAAAGTCAAGGGGGTGAATACTTTTGCAATGCACTGTATATACTTGGTCTAGCTAGAATAAGGTAGTCTGCAAACTGCTTATTAGGAACCAAAAGTTGAATTTAGCCCACAATATTTACTGTCAACTTTTGAACACGGTAGGGAACCATAATGGTAGAGGCAGTGATGTCATGGTAGCCCTTAGGTCCGATGATTGATCTGTATGATCGTATAACAAGGAATATGAAGTCATTTGTACAAGATCAGATGCACACTATTTGAGGAGGTGGAGTTCTAGAGCTGCACCCCAGCTAGATCCTACCCTAGACTCTTATATAGCGAGAAATAAAACCAACTCACTGTCAGACTACTAAGCTTGCAACCACCTATCTCCTTTGCATGTCCCTGAGTGTTCAGGCCAGCAGGTTCTTTTATTAGTTTCTGTATTCTCTGAACCAGTTTTTTCTATTGGCCATTGTACCAGTTCTCTCAGTTATCAGCTACTGGCTGCCAGTGTACCAGCCTTGGATCTACTTTGTCTCAAGAGCACCAGATCACTACAGCTACCTGCTCCTGTTTTGAACACATTAGGTCACAGCAATCAGTTCCTGTCCACCGCTGCAGGAATCGACCAGTCACATGCCACTGCTTGCCAATGTGCCAGTGCTGCCTCTACCTGCTTACTAGCATGGCCAGTCTGTTGCGCAGTTGTACCAATGTGGTGAGGATTCTATCAAAACTCCCACCCACTGAGCTGCTTTTGGCCTGTGGTATTTATATCCAACCATGATAAATCAACACAAACGTGGTAATAATCATATCACAAAGTTTATTATATACTTAGCTACAGCTGTTCAGTCACACAAGGCTGAGGGGCCCCACCGAATCGGCTCAGCAGGACGGCAAGAGATACAGAGGCCCACGCCTGGCAGTGTTTGATCCACGCTGGAATCTGGGCAACATGGCAACTGGTGAAACAGGTCAGTGGACCTCACCATCGCACTACATTTATTTTATTGTCTGGGTTTGCGTATATGCATTAAAATGGCCGTTTTACTTTTTCACTTTATTCTGCAAACTAATCATGGAGAGGTTTTTACATTTCTTTTAAAAAATCAATCGAAATCAGTTGAATGATTTCAGGTCTTGCTGGCTGAATAAAAGTAGATTTTTCTATATTATATTCATTATGAATTGGTAATTTTCCCGCTAATGTTATCATTTCTATAGTCTATTCCATTATAGTTACTTTGTTCCCTCTTACAATTCAGGAACTGTTCCCCACACTCAGGACATGTAAATTCTTTCTCTCCTGTGGGGACGCTTTGATGTTGTATAAGAGTTGAGTTGTTACTAACTAACTTTCCCACATTCTAAGCACACAAATGGTCTCTCTCCTGTATGAACTCTCTGATGCCTAATGAGATTGCACTTTGTGCAAAAAGATTTATCACACTCAAAACATATATATGGTTTCTCTCCTGTATTATTTTTAACATGTCTTATTAGGCGTGCTTTGCTCTTAAAGCTTTTCTCGCACTTAGAACATGCAAATAGTTTCTCTTCTGAATTACATATTTTATGGTACAAAAGAGCTGACTGATATGTGTAACATTTCTCACAATCTGCACATGTTGGACAAGGTGACCTGTCTGAGCAAAGCGATTGTCACATTCAGAACAAGCTAATGTTTTTTTCCCTCTATGTAAATTCTTATGTTGGTTAAGCTCAGATTTCTGAGTGAAAATTTTCTCACATCCAGAACATGCAAATGGGTTATCCCCACTATGTAGATTCTTATGTCAGATAAGTTCAGATTTCCAATTAAATCTTTTCTCACATTCAGAACATGCAAATGGTTTCTCCCCTCTATGTAAATTCTTATGTCGGTTAAGGTCAGATTTCTAAGTAAATCTTTTCTCACATTCAGAACATGCAAATGGTTTCTCCCCTCTATGTAAATTCTTATGTCGGTTAAGGCGAGATTTCTAAGTGAATCTTTTCTCACATCCATAACATGCAAATGGGTTATCCCCACTATGTAGATTCCTATGTCAGATAAGTTCAGATTTCCAATTAAATCTTTTCTCAGATTCCGAACATACAAAGGGTTTCTCCCCTGTATGAACTCTCTGATGTATGAGAAGAGTAAACTTGCTAACACAATACTTACCACAGTTAGAACATTCTTTCTTTGTTTTCTGAGACTTCTGCTGATTGTGTCTCTGTGTTTTGAGTCCATTGTTGTTATACTGAACATAAATGGTTTGGTGAAGTTCTGTGGTTAAAGTATACATTTCGTTTTGTTTATCCAGATTAGACACCTTGGAGTAATGAGGAACTTTGGATTCAGATAAGACCCCCATTAATTTGTGTTAAAAGACTGCCACTGTACATAGTCACTTGATAACTAAGTAGAACATAAAAAACAGGATAACCTGCCAAACAAAACAACATGAAGATCCTTTAAAAATGCATGTGAAACTTTTTCTAACATACAGTGGTCCTTTAATATAGCACAACCTTCATACAAATGGACATCAGTATGCTAGAAAAGAATCTACTCATCTACCCTAACTTAATGTCATCCAACCTAGTCAACCTTATTAACACATCCCATTTCCATTGCATGCATTTTCATCATAAGCTCATAAAACATATACTAAAGCAACAAAACTTTCAGTCCCTGCAGCCTTGGAGAAACTACAAGCGACAACTATTTCCCAAATTTTAAACAGACCAATGAAAAAAATACCCACCATTTTGCATCATATGGAAAAGACAAGGTAGGCCTGGCCCATTATGAGACTCTGGTTCCCTCAGTGACACCTTTAAACAAGGGGAGGAAATTGACAATGTAACACCTGCTACTCAGGGGTGCTCCCCTATCAACTTCTAACAGATAGACTCAAGCCACTTCCAAGTTCTGAAGAAGTGACACTTGCAGGTTCACATGAATATTTCCAAGCAGTTAAGTTGCTGCGGGAAGGATAATAGAACAAGAGACAATTGAGGACTTTCACTGCCTCTTGGGAATATGCATATAAGACACTCTGTGTAACAATAAAGTTTTAGTTGACATGAACTTAAGTCTTGTTCTGTGCTCCTTGCTACCCTTGCAGGTTGTCCAAGCTTTCTGCTTGCAGGTTGTCCCAGTTTTCCAAACAATTATTTAAGCTGTTCTAAAACACAAAAACCACATGGTTCTGATTCCCCTGGATGAAGTGTTTAAAAATTGGTCACAAAACCAACCCAAGGTGGTCCTCCTTGTCTCTAGAACTCCATAAAGACTATTCAACTAAGTGGCTATCCCATTGGAGCCCAATTCCCTGTTTTCCCTCTGGTGTGATTATTGTTATATGTGGCACCCTGACTTTCTGGCGCACGGCCAATAAGCGCAGGCGCATGCGCGCTGAAAATATCGCTCCTGACATATGCGCTCTCACTCTCCCTGACACTTAGCTTTGGTAAGCCCTCTCCCCTGCACCCTGAGCTGTGCTGGATGGTGTACATTGTGGCTCCTCTCTGACTGACTTTTAAGTCAGTCAGACAGGAGAAACAAGGTACATCATCCAGCACAGCTAAGGGTCTAGAGAGGGTATGGGGTACAGGGGAGAAGGCAGGGGCACAGGGGAGAAGGCAGGGGCACAGCAGAGAAGGCAGGGGTACAGAGGAGAGAGCAGGGGGCTGAGGGCTGAAAACGCGCTGTAGGGAAGAGGGCTGACTGAAGCAAGTGACAGGGAGAGTGAGAACGCAGATGTGGGGAGCTCTATTTTCTGCATGCATGCGTTGGCACATATTGGCTGTGCGCCAGAAAGTCATGCCACCGTTATATGTATAATATGTTTTAAAGGGTGTTCAAAATATAGGCTCAATGGGGCTGTCTTTGGCACTGATTTAAAACCAGGACTATGGCCCAGTGCTTCCTTAGTGGCAATTATTTCAAAGTATATTAAAGCATCTGTTTCTACTGCATGTGGGTTTCCTAAAAAGTATTAACCGTTTGAGTACTTGTTTTTACCTGGATTTTGTATAATGACATGAACATAATTAAAAGATCATATTTTTTAATTTCACATATGTGCCTATGGGAATGTTAAGCATCAAATTCTGATGAACTGCTGTCCCAACTCTCAGAAATGGTTTCAAAACCATTTACGAGTGGTATTTAATATCAGCAAATTTACCTTAAATTTGTTGATATTATGAGTCATAATTAATTTGCGAGTAATCAGTAAAGTCTCAATTAAATACCGATTTTGTGTAAAAATAAGTCACTCATTATTATGGATGGCAAAAATATAATGTAAAATCATCTCTTATTTTGCGAGTAAAGCTCGTTCTAGACCATTATAAGTAGCTCACTCGCAGTGATGAAAAAAGGGTCAATTATATCTAAGTAAAGCTACTGACCATGTTTTTGCGGTGTAAGCTTTTTATCAAATAGAGAACTGAATGAGGCTCCTGATCGTGTAATGTGTCTGGTTCTATTGTAAGTCGAGAACAAGAACTTTTGCACAGAGACTGTCTATTCCATTTGATATAAAAGTTGGGGAGATGGACAGTTATAAACAAGTTAAAATTAGTCAAAATAATTTAATAATACAATTTACCCTTCTCAAAACTCTCTCTCTCCCCAACTTTTATAACCCCCCAAGTAAAATAAAATATACGAACAAATGACAGCATTACATTACTTGTACTATTACCTTTACTATTTTATATATTTATCACTCACCTTCACACAGATTGAAATTAATTATAATTTGCTGAATATCACCGTCTTCTTCTCTTTCCTCTTTAACTGTCTCAATACGCAGATTGTAATCGGGGGGTCCTGTTTGTACAATAGAGAAATAATTGTAGCATTGGTCTATCAAGTCCCCCATCACATATTTATACAACTAGATTCAGAGACGGGTAATATATCAAATGTCTTGTTATAAGATAATTATCTCTTGAGGTAAACTGGTGTCTGTGTAATTGTATGATCCCATTAGATTCCCACTTGGATCATGTAATCTGACTTGTCCTAAAAAGAAAAAGGAAGCTGGCCCCCGATGATATGTGTTTATTTTATTATAAAACTATACTTTTTAAACAAGCCAGAAATACTGACATAATTTACAAAACTTTTATCTGGTGCTTAAAACCACTGAAATATATATTAAGTCTCAGCTTGTACCTTTAAAGAAAGGGGCCTTAAAAGAAAGTGTTATTACTTTGTGTCGTCCATTAGGAATCATTTATTAACACATTTCCCATTAGGGTCCACTTCCTATATTCTAAATATCCCAATTCATGAAAGTAAGAAAAACAAGAAGAAGCCAGACCAGTGAAACGCGCGTCGTCCGTCATTTCTGGTGCAGCCCCAGTGACGTCACACACCGCCACGCTGAGTTTGCGATGAGCGGTGGATCTGAGATTGATACAATACCTGATACAATATAACCACAGACTATCACAAGATAAGTTGCGCTATGCTAATATTAACTTACAAGATTCAGGATTGTCAGTAATAATCTGTGTAAATTACAATATTGTTATACCATCTCTATTCATGTAAATATTTTATGAATCTTTGCTACTTATGTATATATGAGGTTAACAATTATTTATAGATGCAGTATTAAAGGAAAGCACAACAGAAGGATCAGAAATACTACAAGGCAGGGACCAGTGATAGGATTCTGGAGGTGGGGATGGAGGTACTTATGTTGGACTCCCACCCCCAGAATAAATTACAGTCTATTTGGACAGGGCCTTACACAATCAGCCAGAAACTGGGGAACAAGGCCTATGAAGTAATGATAAACCCTGATAGGGCCATCACCAGGGTTGCCCATATCAACAGACTGAAGGGGTATGTCAGGAGAGTAGCTCACCTACTAGCTATTTGTAGGGCCACAGAGGACGATCCAGAGGAGGGACAGATCCCAGATATGCTAAACAAAGCAGACCAGGATACCTTAGGAGAAGGCATTTAGCAGACCCTGAAATTAGAAGCAGAACAGAAAGAGCAGCTGTTCCGCAGCTTAAAACCCTTCCAATCCCTGTTCACGACCAAGCCAGGATGTACCCCTTAGCTGTCCACACAGTAGTAACAGGGAAATCTACCCCCTTAAAACAACACCCCTACAGGGTACTGGAGGCAGTTAGGGCCAACATTCAGGCAGAATTACGCACTATGCTACAGTTGGGAGTGATAGAAGAATCCAATAGTCCATGGGCATCTCCAGTAGTATTGGTGCCCAAAAAAGATGGAACCACTCGTTTTTGCATGGATCACCGTAGGCTGAACGATAAAATCAAAACAGATGCCTACCCTGTTCCACGCATGGACAAGTTGTTGGACCGCCTAGGTACTGCCAAATATTTAACCACTAGATCTCTCCAAGGGATATTGGCAGATCCCTTTAGAGGAGACCGCAAAGGAGAAGTCTGCCTTTATCACCCCATTTGGACTCTTCCAGTTTCAAGTAATGCCATTTGGGATGAAAAATGCTCCTTCTACCTTCCAGAGACTAGTGGACACATTGTTGCAAGGGCACCAAGAGTATGCCCAGGCCTACCTGGATGATATAGCCATTTTTAGCCCGACTTGGGGGGACCATGTAAGGCACATTAGCCAAATTATGCAGACAATTCACCAAGCTAAGTTGACCATAAGACCTGAGAAATGTCAATGGGCTAAAGCAGAAGTGCAATACCTAGGTCATTGGGTGGGGAATGGGAAGTTAAGACCCGAACCAGCCAAGGTAGAGGGAATAGCAGCTTGGCCCACTCCTAAGACTAAGAAGCAGGTGATGGCTTCCCTAGCTACTACTGGGTATCAACAAAAATGTATTCCTGATTTCAGCAGCACAGCCAAGCCCCTGACGGATCTCACCAAGAAGAAGCTACCCAGGGAAGTGAACTGGACTTCTGCTTGCCAGCTGGCTTTCCAAACACTAAAGGATTCTCTGACCTGCTCCCCAGTCCTGGTTGCTCCAGATTATAACCACCCTTTCGTGGTGCAGACTGATGCCTCCATGTATGGCATAGGGGCAGTGTTGAGTCAGCATGACAACCAGGGAGTTGAGCACCCAGTGGCCATATTAGTAGGAAACTACTGCAACGAGAAACAGCCTATGCGACTATAGAAAAGGAGTGTTTAGCCGTAGTCTGGGATCTATGCAAACTGCAAAACTAGACAGTTCACAGTCACCACAGACCATAACCCTCTTTGTTGGCTATCTAAAGTGGCGGGAGAGAATGGACGACTATTGAGGTGGAGTCTAGCCCTACAAACGTTTAATTTCACAGTACAACACCGCAAGGGGAAGCTCCATCAGAACGCAGATGGCTTGTCGCGCCAACTGGAGCCCTGACTGTCAGTCCAGATAGGAATCCTGGGGTACAGGATACCTACAGCTGTACTTGGGGGGGTAATTGTCATGGCTCAATAGGCGGCTATCTGGGACTTGGACTGATGTCTGCCACAGGCCGTTGCCATAGGGATGATAACTGGGGGTTTGGGCTCACAGAGCCACTGGTTGTGTTTGTTATGGGATAGGGGAATGAGTAGGGGGTTCCACTGTCACCATTAAATAAAGTCAGCATTACTGCATAATATGGATTGACGTGGAAAACCCTGCCCCAACCCTGATACCATGAGGGAAAAGTGTTTGGGGAAATAAAAACTGTTGGTAAGCCATGTAATGGAGTTGTCATCCTTTACGCATTGGCGCAACCTCTCGATAAAAGTGTGTTATATGTATAGATGTGTATGAGAGGAAAGTGGCCGCCATCTTGCACTTGGGTAGCCATATTGCAACATACAGTAGGTGTATATTCTTTACTACAGTATTTCCCCATCACATCATTTCGTTACTCCTTCTTCAGTCAATTGATCTTGATCTGCTGAGGACCACCATTTCACCATAGGACCAAGATTCTTCCATGATTTTTGCGTAGATTTAGTTATAAATAACTTGAAAGGTAACTCGTAGTTTGGTAGTCCCAAGGCTGGTGCCCTAGAAATGATTTCTTTGAGTTTGAAGAAATTATTCAGGGCTTCAGGTGTCATTAGGAACGGTTCAGTCTTCAGAACATCATATAAAGGTTGCATTAGAAGTGAAGCTTGAGGTATCCAGGCTCTACAATAGGAGATGAGTCCTAGGAAAGCGTGTAGAGGTCTATGGCCGGTTGGTGGGGCTATCTCTTGTATTGCTCTCACCCGATCATGTGTAAGGTGTGTCGAGTATGGTTACTTCATTAATTGCTCGTAGATCTTGGACCATGCAATACTTTTAAGGTTCTCCTTTTAGTGTTCTTTTCTTCACTGGTCATAGAGGTGTATTACATGGAGAGATGCATGGAACCAGGGCACCTTGCTTCAATAGTTTGTTTATTTGTTCTGATGTCACCTTAGCTTGAGAGGATATTGTGGTTTCTGTGGTAATTCAGCTCCTGGTTTTAGCTTCACCATAACTGGTGGAACCCTAAGGTGTCCAATGTCCTCTGGCCCTTGTGACCAGAGATATGTAGGGACTCTACTTAGGATTTCTTCTGGAGCTTGGAGTAGCTTTTTATGCTTTGTAACCTCATCTAGATGCAGGAGTACTGGTAGTGTAAAGAGAGCTGAAGTATCCACTGTAGATAGAGGAGAAGATATTTGTATTTCACCCTCAGGAGTAAACGTGATTGAAGCTTGAAGTCGTGAGAGAACATCTGCACCTAGTAAATTCATAGGACAAGTTGAGGATACCGCAAATCTTGCAAGAAGATCTGGAAATAGGCCTACCTGTAATGGAGTCAAAACACTACATTGAGGCATACCATCCACTCCCATGCAGGTAACATCAATATTAGATAAGTAGGATGTGTGTGGCAGGTCTTCTTGTTTAATAACACTGCTGGCTGCGCCTGTGTCCACTAGAAAAGTAGTAGGGTTTACTTCTATATGTATTGTTACAATAGCTTGGGGCCCTCCACTATCCCTTGAAGACGCTGCCATAACAGGGGTAAGTGACACAGGTTTACCACTATCCTTTTGTGGGGTTGCTGTGGCTTGATTGGTAGCTGTTATTGCTTTGTTAGCATTTGCTACTGTTTAGACGCTGTTATTCTGTCTCTTTTTTTTTTCCTTGGTGCACGACAGTTCTTAGAAAAGTGTCCAACTTTGTTACAATTAAAACACTTTCTTGTTTCTGTTGGCTCTGTCTCCTTCTGCTCAGAAGACACCATAATGTGTGTAGTCTTTTTATTACCTTGTGAGGACTCAAGCCCTTTTGCTACCAATAACAAAGTCTCTAATGGCAACACCTTGTATGCGGGACGAGATGTTAATAAACCTTTCCTGATGGATTCTCTTAATCCCTCCACAAAGGCTGCTCCCAGCATCTGAGCATGTATCTTGTTATACAAGCTGAAACCCAAATCAGAAAATACTTGTGTAAGTCTGGAATGATATATTTCCACTGACTCTGTCTTTTGTGACTCTAGATAACCTTGGTCCGATCGCACGTACCCGTGATGGCGCCGATACATTCGGATGTCGGTCCAATCAACCTCCGATGGTACTTTCTGTGCCTACCAACAAATGCTTTAGGGAATGCCAGCAAATGGGAGATCATATCCATATATGGTGGTCTTGCCCTCTAGCCCTGATATTTTGGAAGCAATTGGCTTCTTTGGCTTCTACAATCTTGCATAAGGATATTTCTCTTTCAGTGGAATCCTGCTTACTGGGGATACACATAAAAAACTTATCTCAATCCTAGAACAAGCTATTCCAATTAATGGCTTTAGCATCCAAAATACACATAGCTACCCGGGCCCGGATGGATTTAAAAATCTCTATTACCAAACTTTTTAGACTTGTTATTACCCCACTTAACCACACTTTACAGTCAAATTTTAGAAGGCTATCCCATGCCACAAGAACTAAACCATGCAGATATGATATGTTTCCCGAAAGAACTACGAGACACATTAGAACTTAACAATTACCGCCCCATATCACTCCTAAACGGGGATATAAAAATGTTGGCCAAATTAATGGCAAACAGGATTTCGCGATTTCTCCCCTCCATAATCCATAAAGACCAAACAGGGTTTATCCCCCATAGACAAACGGGGGACAATATCAGACGGACACTAAATTTAATCTCATGGTCATCCCAACATCAAATACCCACATGCCTTTTGGCGTTAGATATAGAAAAGGCCTTTGATACGTTGGAATAGCCTTATTTAAAAGCAGTATTACAGAAATTTGGGTTTGCAGGCAAATTTATGAACTTGATAGATACATACTACAAATCCCCGTCAGCCAGATTAAAACTCCCGGGAGATCGCTTACAACACATAAAGATTCAGGGGAACCAGACAGGGGTGTCCCCTCTCGCCTCTGTTGTTTGCTCTAGCCATTGAGCCCCTAGCACAATATATTAGGGCGAATCAAAGTATACAGGGAATACAAATTGGACTTCACCATTTCAAATGATTCATTTGGCCTACCTTTATATGTAGTAGTGGCAGTATGATTCTCCCGGCCTAGCTTTATATGTAGTGGTGGCAGTTTGATTCATCAGGCCTAGCTTTATATGTAGCTGTGGCATGATGATTCATCAGGCATAGCTTTATATGTATTTGTGGCAGTATGATTCACCAGGCCTAGCTTTATATGTAGTGGTGGCAGTAGGATTCCTCAGGCCTAGCTTTATATGTAGTGGTGGCAGTAGGATTCATCAGGCCTAGCATTATATGTAGTGGTGGCAGTATGATTCATCAGGCCTAGCATTATATGTAGTGGTGGCAGTATGATTCATCATGCATAGCTGTATATGTAGTGGTGGCAGTATGATTCATCAGGCCTAGCGTTATATTTAGTGGTGGCAGTATGATTCATCATGCATAGCTGTATATTTAGTGGTGGCAGTATATGATTAATCTGGCCTAGCTTTATATGATTGGATTGGTTGCACTAGGCACAGTATCAGTTGTGACCAAGAGACACACACTGACTAGCGGTCAGGCAAATGAACTTACATTTAACAAAACACATTTTTTTCCCAATTATAGTCAGATTCAATACTTAAAGGGAATCAACTTAAAACAAACTGAATTAAAGCTATATTAATAACTGAAAAGTAAAAAAAATATATATTTTTTGGCTACAGGTACAACCAAATCTGTATAACATACTAGCCCCGGATATGGTATAAATTCAAACATTATGGAATGGAAAGGGGTAAACTGAGGAATAATAAAGATAAGTTAACTCAGTGATGTATTAACATGTATGGATATATATGTAACATGGAAATGGTTGTTTGAATATGATATATTACCTGACCTGATAAAACATTTTTTGAAAGAAAAAATACACATAGCTAGTAGTTGGAAAACCCCAAATTAAAACTTTCAGGAATTAATAAAAAAAAATCAACTATTTACTGCTCAACGATAGATTAAACAATGTAGCCTTGGATAGAATCACCCAGTTCCAGACAATTTGGGATCCCTGGATAATATACCCATTTAGTGCCCCCCTAATATAATAAAACATTTGTTACTGGTTGAAGCGACACTGGGGGAAGAACCGGAGTGGGGTGCCCTGGAGGAGACCCTTCAGAAGCAACCGATGGCAAAATCATCGGAGGAAAGGAGAGGTCGCTTACTGAAGCCTGCCCTAGGGTAACCCAAGGGTGATTGCGCAGGTTAGATATTGTAAATAATAAGATAATACTGCCGGAGTGATGATAGATAATAGGACTTTGGTGTTACCTGCTGATATACTCTTTACTATTGTCTGTTTTACCATGTTTTAGGTTTCTCTTCAAAAAATTGCAATCACAGTAAAAAATAAGAAAATGTATTAACCAAAAAATTAAAAATAAGAAGGCCTAGACAGCTAATTTTAACAAAATGTCTTCATTGTAAATATGTATTTTTGTACAACTGTTGTGTTATGCAAGACTGTTCAATATGCTTTCTTTTTGATTAAATGCCGTACGCCTTCTGACATAAAAATGTAAATTAAAAAATTAGGTATTGTTGCAGCCGCTGCTGTTGGAGCGACCAGAAAAATTGACGTTTGTTTCCCAGGCAGAAACTGCCCTAAAACATTGCGTCTTGAAATCTAGTTGGTGGTGGATAAGTCACGCAAATCATCCGGCATTCAAAGATAATATACAGCAGCGTGTGGACCATTTTTAGCTCAAGGCAGCTCATCTCATCAGCCCTTTTTCAGTCTAATGTATCGCCCAGTGTCAGTCCCTTCGGGATCCATCCCTCATTCATCTTGATAAAGGTGAGGTAATCTAGACTTTTTTGACCTAGGCAACTTCTCTTTTCAGTGACAAAACCTCCTGCTCCACTGAAGGTCCTTTCTGACAGGAAACTTGAAGCGGGGCAGGCCAGAAGTTCTATGGCAAATTGGGATAGCTCAGGCCACAGGTCAAGCCTGCACACCCAGTAGTCAAGGGGTTCATCGCTCCTCAGTGTGTCGATATCTGCAGTTAAGGCGAGGTAGTCTGCCACCTGTCGGTCGAGTTGTTCTCTGAGGGTGGCTCCTGAAGGGCTGTGGCGATACGTAGGACTGAAAAAGCTCTGCATGTCCTCCATCAACAACACGTCTTTTAAACGTCCTGTCCTTGCCGGCGTGGTCATGGGAGGTGGAGGATTACTTTCACCTCTTCCCCTGTTATATTGCCCTTGTGCTGTGACATCACCCTTATACGCAGTGTAAAGCATACTTTTTAATTTGATTTGGAACTGCTGCATCCTTTCTGCCTTGCGGTAATTTGGTAACATTTCAGGCACTTTCCGCTTATACCGGGGGTCTAGTAGCGTGGACACCCAGTACAGGTCGTTTTCCTTCAGCCTTTTTATACGAGGGTCCCGCGACAGGCACGACAGCATGAAAGACCCTATTTGCACAAGGTTGGATGCCGAGCTACCCATGTCCCGATCCTCGTCCTCAGTGATCTCACTGAAGGTATGTTCTTCCCCCCAGCCACGTACAACACCACGGGTACCAGATAGGTGGCAACGAGCAACCTGGGATGGCTGTTGTGATTGGTCTTCCTCCTCCCCCTCAAAGCCACATTCCTCCTCTTACTCCTCTTCCTCACAATCCTCCTCCAGCGTTGCAGCAGGTCCAGCAAGCAATGCTGATAAGGCTGTTTTCCTCATCAGGCTCATCTACTGCCTGATCCAGCACTCTTCGCATGGCACACTCCAGGAAGAAAACAAATGGTATGATGTCGCTGATGGTGCCTTCTGTGCGACTTACAAGGTTTGTCACCTCCTCAAAAGGACGCATGAGCCTACAGGCATTGTGCATGAGCGTCCAGTAACGTGGCAAAAAAATTCCCAGCTCCGCAGAGGCTGTCCAGCACCTCGGTCATACAAATACTCGTTAACGGCTTTCTCTTGTTGGAGCAGGCGGTCGAACATTAGGAGTGTTGAATTCCAACGTGTGGGGCTGTCACAAATCAAGCGCCTCACTGGCATGTTGTTTCGCCGCTGGATATCTGAAAAGTGCGCCATGGCCGTTTAGGAACGCCTGAAATGGCCACACACCTTTCTGGCCTGCTTCAGGACGTCCAGTAAGCCTGGGTACTTGTGCACAAAGCGTTGTATGATCAGATTACACACAGGTGCCATGCACGGCAAATGTGTCAACTTGCCCAAATTCAATGCCGCCAACAAATTTCTTCCGTTGTCACAAACCACTTTGCCAATCTCCAGTTGGTGCGGAGTCAGCCATTGATCCAACTGTGCGTTCAGGGCGGACAGGAGTGCTTGCCCGGTGTGACTCTCTGCTTTCAGGTAAGTCAACCCCAAGATGGCGTGACACTGCCGTATCCGGGATGTGGAATAGTATCTGGGGAGCTGGGGGGGTGCCTTTATTGTGGAGCAAGACGCAGCAGCAGAAGAGGACTCAGCTGAGGAGATTATGGAAGAGGATGGAGTAGGAGGAGTAGAGGAGGTGACAGCAGGCCAGCCTGCAAGTCGTGGCGGTGTCACCAACTCCTCTGCAGAGCAACGCATTCCATGCTTGGCAGGCAACAGCATGTTGACCCATTGCGCAGTGCAGGTGATATACCTGCCCTGACCATGCTTTGCAGACCAGGTATCAGTGGTCAGATGGACCCTTGCCCCAACACTGTGTGCCAGACATGCCATTACTTTCTTTTGCACAATCGAGTAAAGTTTGGGGATTGCCTTTTGTGCAAAGAAATTTCGTCCGGGTACCTTCCACTGCGGTGTCCCAATAGCTACAAATTTTTTTAGCGCCTCAAACTCCACCAGCTTGTATGGTAAAAGCTGGCGGGCTAAGAGTTCAGACAAGCCAGCTGTCAGATTCCGGGCAAGGGGGTGACTTTGTGACATTGGCTTCTTACGCTCAAACATGCCCTTGACAGACACCTGAGTGTGGGGAGATGAACAGCTAGAGGCGAGAGACGGAGTGGTGGATGGTTGAGAGGGGGCAAGGAGGACAGCAGTGGTTGACATGGATGAAGATGCTGGACCAGGAGGAGGATTGCGGCTTTGAGTTTGTGTGCTGATTGTACTCATGTGTTTATCCCATTGGCGTTTGTGATGTGACATCATGTGCATTCGCAAAGCAGTTGTACCTAGGTGGGTGTTTGACTTCTCACGACACAGTTTCTTTTGGCACAGGTTGCAAATGGCAACACTGTTGTCACAGGCAGACACACAAAAAAAAAGCCACACTGTTGAGCTCTGTAGTAACGGCATTCTGGTGGTGGCAACAGCATGCGTTGATTGGCGTGCTGTCTGGCTGACCCTGGGTGCCGATGCATGCTGTCTGACTGTGCCACTATCTCGTTTCGATGACCTCCCTCTGCTTCCAACTCGTCTCCTCCTCCTCTCTGTCTCTCCATCTGAACTTTCCCCCTTTTCTTCTTCTCTTCTAGCGGGCACCCACGTGACATCCAGGGACGCATCGTCATTATCATCACCCGCTTGCTTCACTTGTATCTAACAATTCAACAAAGGAAGCAGCAGCGGGTACATCAGCATCATCATCACACCGCACGTACATGTGTGTAATGCTGCCTGACTGAGACATATCCCTGTTATCTACATTCTCTGACAATAATGGTTGCGCATCACTCATTTCTTCAAACTGATGTATAAATAACTCTTCTGACTGATCAATTGAAGAGGCTATGGTACAAGTGTTGGTGGTGGCGACAGGCGGGCGAGTGGTAACTTGAGAGGTGCCCGAAGCTAAGCTGGAGGAGGATGGTGCGTCAATGTTCCGAGCTGAAGCTGTTGAAGGTTGGGTGTCCTTTGCTAGCCAGTCAACTATGTCCTCAGAAGTTTTTGAGTTCTGGGTACCTGGCCTCTGAACACTGGGCATTATTGCAGGACCAAAGGGAATCACAGCACCATGACCACAACGGATCCTGCGGGTTGGCCTGCCTCTGCCTGTCATTTTTTTTACAATTATAGGTACTATGCGTGCAAGCTACTATGACAACAGATATGAGTGGCAATGTGCACTTGCAGAAGTTGGCAGAGTAGACGCTGTAGGCCTAACACACACGCTTGCAGACAAGTAACTGCTATTCATTGTATTACAGTCAAAATTGTATTCTTTGTTTAAATGTGGACTACTGACTGTAACACCAGATATGAGTGGTGGCAAGAGATGTCGCGAATAGTATGCCGGCGGACTGTTCCCGGCGAACATAGCATGTTCGCGTTCGCGGCGAACTGCGAACATATGCGATGTTCGATCTGCCCCCTATACTTTATCATTGAGCAAACTTTGACCCTGCAACTCACAGTCAGCAGACACATTCCAGCCAATCAGCATCATACCCTGCCTTCCAGACCGTTCTAACTCATGGACAGCCGCCATTTTGGAATCATAACTAACTTGCAGTCTTACTGAGAGGAGGCTGAGTGTAGGTGATACTGCATCGATAGGGAAAACCATAGCTAGGCTACTGTACACAGTGTGCAATACAGTCCTGAAGGACTCTTTTGATCTCTGCTGCAAGGACACCACTGTGTCTCTTCCCCCCCTTATCATCATCCTCCCCTCACCTTAGCACCCAACCCTAACACCCCTCACACGTATCCCTAACACCTAACCCTAACATCCCTCACCCTAACACCTAACCCTAACACCCCTTACACTTATCCCTAACACCCCTCACCCTAACACCTAACCCTAACACCCCTCACACTTATCCCTAACACCCCTCACCCTAACCCTAACACCCCTCACACTTATCCCTAACACCTAACCCTAACGTCCCTCACCCTAACACCTAACCCTAACACCCCTTACACTTATCCCTAACAGCCCTCACCCTAACACCTAACCCTAACACCCCTCACACTTATCCCTAACACCCCTCACCCAAACACCTAACCCTAATACCCCCTTACACTTATCCCTAACAGCCCTTACCCTAACACCTAACCCTAACATACCTTACCATAACACCCCTTACACTTATCCCTAACACCCCTTACCCTAACCCTAACACCCCTCACACTTATTCATAACACCCATCAACCTAACACCTAACCCTAACATTCTCACACTTATCCCTTAGACCTAACACCCCTCACACTTATTCCTAACATGCCTCACCCTAACACCCCTTACACTTATCCCTAACACTCCTCACCCTAACACCCTTCACACTTAGCCCTAACACCCCTTACCCTAACACCTAACCCCCTCACCCTTATCCCCAACACCCCTTACCCTAACAACCCTCACACTTATCCCTGTGTCTCTTCCCCCCCTTATCATCAAGGGAGGGGGGAGGATGATGAGGGAGGGGGGAAGAGACACAGGGGAGGATGATGAGGGAGGGGGGAAACAGACACTGAGGAGGATGATGAGGGAGGGGGTAAAGAGATACAGGGGAGGGTGATGAGGAAGGGGGAAAGAGACACAGGGGAGGATGATGAGGGAGGGGGAAAGAGACACAGGGGAGGATGATGATGGAGGGGGGAAGAGACACAGGGGAGGATGATGAGGGAGGGGGTAAAGAGATACAGGGGAGGATGATGAGGGAGGGGGGAGGATGATGAGGGAGGGGGGATGAGACACAGGGGAGGGTGATGAGGAAGGGGGGAAAGAGACACAGGGGAGGATGATGAGGGAGGGGGTAAAGAGAAACAGGGGAGGATGATGATGGAGGGGGATGTTAGGTGATTTATGCCCTTTATGGATTAAAACCAGACTCTGCATTAACTATGTAATTTTCAGTGGGAGTTTTGACATGGATCCCCCTCCGGCATGCCACAGTCCAGGTGTTAGTCCCCTTAAAACAACTTTTCCATCACTAATGTGGCCAGAAAGAGTCCCTGTGGGTTTTAAAATCCGCCTGCCTATTGAAGTCTATGGCGGTTCGCCGGGTTCGCCGGTTCGCGAACATTTGCGGCGGTTCGCATTCGCGAACCGAAAATTTTATGTTCGCGACATCACTAGTGGTGGCACTGACTGGGAAAGTGGGCACACTATCAGTTGTGAGCCTGAGACACACACAGGCTAGCGGTCAGGCAAATGAACTTAGATTTAACAAAATAATATTTTGCTTTTTTTAAATGTAGACTGCTGGTACACCACCAGATTGGATTGGTTGCACTGGGCACAGTATCAGTTGTGACCAAGAGACACACACAGACTAGCGGTCAAGAAAATGAACTTAGATTTAACAAAATAATATTTTGCTTTTCTTTAAATGTAGACTGTTGGTACACCACCAGATTGGATTGGTTGCACTAGGCACAGTATCAGTTGTGAGCCTGAGACACACAAAGACTAGCGGTCAGGCAAATGAACTTAGATTTAACAAAACACAATTTAGCTTTTTTTAAATGTAGACTGTTGGTACACCACCAGATTGGATTGGTTGCACTGGGCACAGTATCAGTTGTGACCAAGAGACACACACAGACTTGCGGTCAGGCAAATGAACTTAGATTTATTAAAATAAAATGTTGCTTTTTTTAAATGTAGACTGTTGGTACACCACCAGATTGGATTGCTTGCACTGGGCACAGTATCAGTTGTGAGCCTGAAACACAGAACGGCTAGCGGTCAGGCAAATGAACTTAGATTTAACTGTAACGGAGTTGGAATCATAAGTCCAATATCTCCGCTGGTATACCGTAAAATATCCAAGAAGCACTGCGAAGTCTCACAAGCCCCATCCACCCATATTGGACGACACTCAATTGGGAGTCAAAGAATACTGTGTTTATTTTGTTATGCAGAAATATATATACATCTCTTCCCACAGGCAATACACATCCCCCATATTTGGCCACACAATACACATAGAGAGACAATAGGTGTGGTCACATCCCCCGGAGGTTACCTGGCTACTTTGATACAATAACAGACATTGATCAAATTATCCTTCTCTTTGTTCTATCTCTTCCAATGTGTAAACTTTATACAATAGACTTCCCTATCTTATGAGAAGCCTCTGTAATAGGATTATCTATTAGCCTAGTAGCTGTAATAGTCTCAGCCAATATATTCTGTAGAACATAGAACAACATATCTACAGTATAGCAATGTGATCATATTTTAACCATAAGAATTAAATAACCATAAAAACAGGGTAAAATAGTGATGGGTTCCGTTACATTAACAAAATAAAATGTTGCTTTTTTTAAATGTAGACTGCTGGTACATCACCTGATTGGATAGGTTGCACTGGGCACAGTATCAGTTGTGACGAAGAGACACACACAGACTAGCGGTCAAGAAAATGAACTTAGATTTAACAAAATAAAATTAAGCTTTTTTAAAATGTAGACTGTTGGTACACCACCAGATTGGATTGGTTGCACTGGGCACAGTATCAGTTGTGACCAAGAGACACACACAGACTAGCGGTCAGGCAAATGAACTTAGATTTAACAAAATAAAATTTTGCTTTTTTAAAATGTAGACTGCTGGTACACCACCAGATTGGATTGGTTGCACTGGGCACAGTATCAGTTGTGAGCCGGAGGCACACACAGGCTAGCGGTCAGGCAAATGAACTTAGTTTTAACAAAACCAAATTTTGCTTTTTTTAAATGTAGACTGTTGGTACACCACCAGATTGGATTGGTTACACTGGGCACACTATCAGTTGTGACCAAGAGACACACACAGGCTAGCGGTCAGGCAAATGAACTTAGATTTCACAAAATAAAATGTTGCTTTTTTTAAATGTAGACTGCTGGTACACCACCAGATTGGATTGGTGGCACTGGCCAGAGTAAAAGCAATGAGCGTGACACACACACACACACTGGCTAGTAGACAGACAGGCAAATTAACTTAGATTAAACAGAATTAAAAAAAAAACGATGTTATAGCCCTAAAAGGGCTTTTTGGGGAGCTGTCCTTGCAGCAGAGATCAAGAGTCCTTCAGAACTGTATTGCACACTGTGTACAGTAGCATAGCTGTGGTTTTCCCTATTGATTCAGTATCACCTGAGTAATAAACAAGTCAGTAACAAACGATAAATATACACCTCAGTAAACACTGAAGTAAGTGATAATTGTCCATAATAAATAAAGAAAACTAATAAGAGTTTTCACCCCCACTGAGAGGGCTTAGCACTAAATTACCATATATACTTGAGTATAAGCTACGTTTTCAGCCTTTTTTTTAAAGCTGAAAAGGGCCCCCTCGACTTATACTCGAGTCTATAACTGTCTCTTTCCCCCCTCTCCCATGTCTCTTTCCCCCCTCTCCCTCTCCCGTGTTTCTCCCCCCCCCTCAACCCTCCTCCTCAACCCCAACCATCCTCCTCAACGTCCCTCCTCAACCTCAACCCCCTCCTCTTCCACCCTCCTCACTTTACCCCTCTCTAAATTACCTCCCCCTCTCCCTTTCCCCTCACTTACCTTCCATCAGCAGCTGCTCCTCCGCTCCTCCGGGCATCTTCCGGCTCCATCGGGACCCGGCATATAATATTTTGTATTAATTCCTCACCTTCCCGGATATTCCCAGGACTCTCCTCCTCCTTCACCTGCTGCTGATCTCTTATATTCAGATCTTCTTGTTCAACCTTGGAGACAACTGGAGGCTTCACATCTAAAGGTCCTACAGAGAGAGATAAACAGATTATAGACCTTCACCATTGTAATTATTTACTATCAATCTAGTTTTTGTGTTTTAAAAACAATTTAATTCTTTTAGTTGAAAAACCCACAAAGTCAGAAACAGCCAAATGTTATATCTTTGTATGGACAGAAGACCAGATATAGTGTCATTGGGTATAAAATCACCTTTATCATGAGGTACTTGTGAATAAATACAACTGGTTTAAGGATCTGTGTACAAGGAAATCATCTGATGACTTTACAAGTCAGTAACAAACGATAAATATACACCTCAGTAAATACTGAAGTAAGTGATAATTGTCCATAAAAAATAAAGAAAACTAATAAGAGTTTTCACCCCCACTGAGAGGGCTTAGCACTAAATTACCATATATACTTGAGTATAAGCTAAGTTTTTCAGCCTTTTTTTTAAAGCTGAAAAGGGCCCCCTCGACTTATACTCGAGTTTATAACTGTCTCTTTCCCCCCTCTCCCATGTCTCTTTCCCCCCTCTCCCGAGTCTCTTTCCCCCTTCTCCCGTGTCTCTTTCCCCCCTCTCCCTCTCCCGTGTTTCTTCCCCCCCCTCAACCCTCCTCCTCAACCCCAATTATCCTCCTCAACGTCCCTCCTCAACCTCAACCCCCTCCTCTTCCTCCCTCCTAAACCACCCTCCTCACTTTACCCCTCTCTAAATTACCTCCCCCTCTCACTTTCCCCTCACTTACCTTCCATCAGCAGCTGCTCCTCAGCTCCTCCGGGCATCTTCCGGCTGAATCGGTACCCGGCATATGCTAATAACGTGACGTCATATGTGCGTCACGTCATTAGCATTGGCCGGGTCCCGACGCAGCCAGAAGACGCACGGAGGAGCGGAGCAGGTGCTGATGGAAGGTAAGTGACGGGGAGTGGAGGATGATGAGGGGTGGGGGAGGATGATGAGGGAGGGGGAAGGATGATGAGAGGGGGAAAGAGACACAGGGAGGAGGATGAGGGAGGGGGGAGGGTGATGTGGAAGGGGGAAAGAGACACAGGGGGGTGATGAGGGATGGGAGAAAGAGACACAGGGGAGGATGATGAGGGGGGGAAAGAAACAAAGTGGAGCATGGTGACGGAGGGAGGAAGATGATGATGTAGGGGGGAAGAGACACAGGGGAGGATGATGAGGGAGGGGGGATGATAATGGAGGGGGGGAAGAGACACAGGGGAGGATAATGAGAGGGTGATGAGGGAGGGGGAAAGAGACAGAGTTGAGGATGATGAGGCAAAGGGAAAGAGACACAGGGGAGGATGATGAGGTAGGGGGGAAGGAGACACAGGGGAGGATGATAAGGGAGGGGGGAAGAGACACAGGGGAGGATGATGAGGGAGGGGGGAAAGAGACACAGGGAAGGATGATGAGGGAGGGGGGAAAGAGACACAGGGGAGAATGATGAGGGATGGGGAAAGAGACACAGGGGAGTATGATGAGGGAGGGGTAAAGAGACACATGGGAGGATGATGAGGGAGAGGGGGAAAAGATACATGGGAGGATGATGAGGGAGAGGGGAAAGAGACACAGGGGAGGATGATGAGGGAGGGGGGAAAGAGACACATGGGAGGATGATTAGGGTGGGGTGAGAGAGACACAGGGGAGGGTGATGAGCGAGGGGAAAGGAGACACAGGGGAGGGTGATGAGGGAGGGGGGAAAGAGACACAGGGGAGTATGATGAGGGAGGGTTGAAAGAGACACAGGGGTGGATGATGATGGAGGGGGGAAAGAAACACAAGGGAGGGTGATGAGGGAGGGGTGAAAGAGACACAGGGGAAGATGATGAGGGAGGAGGAAAGAGACACAGGGGAGGGTGATGAGCGAGGGGGGAAAGAGACACATGGGAGGATGATGAGGGAGGGAGGAAAGAGACACAGGGGAGGGTGATGAGGGATGGGGAAGAGATACAGGGGAGGGTGATGAGGGAGGGGGAAGAGACACAGAGTAGGTTGATAAGGGAGGGGAAAAGAAACACAGGGGAGGATGATGAGGGAGAAGGGAAAGAGACAAAGGGGAGGATGATGAGGGAGGGGGGAAAGAGACACAGGGGAGGATGATGAGGGAGGGGGAAAGGATGACGAGGGAGGGGGAAGAGACAAAGGGGAGGATGATTAGGGAGGGGGGAAAGAGACACAGGGAAGTATGATGTTGGAGCGGGGAAAGAGACACAGGGGAGGATGATGAGGGAGGAGGGAAAGAGACACAGGGGAGGATGATGAGGAAGGGGGGAAAGAGACACAGGGGAGGATCATGAGGGAGGGGGGAAAGATACACAGGGGAGGATGATGAGGGAGGGGGAAAGAGACACAGGGGAGCGTGATGAGGGAGGGGGGAAGAGACACAGGGGAGGATGATGAGGGAGGGCGGAGGAAGATGATGGAGGGAGGAAGAGACACAGGGAGGATGATGTGAGAGGGGGGAGGATGATGAGGGAGGGGGGAAAGAGACACAGGGGAGGATGATGAAATGACCCTCTGCTACAATGTGAAGTAGTAAGTGTACAGCCTGTCTAACAGTGTAAATTTACTGTCCCCTCAAAATACCTCCACACACCACCATTAATGTCTAAACCATTGGTAACAAAAGTGACTACACCCCTAAGTGGAAATGTCCAATTAGGGCCCAAAGTGTCAATATTTTGTGTGGCCACCATTATTTTCCAGCACTGCCTTAACCCTCATGGGCATGGAGTTCAGCAAAGCTTCACAAGTTGCCACTGGAGTCCTCTTCCACTCCTCCATGATGATATCACGGAGCTGGTGGATGTTAGAGACCATGCACTTCCCCACCTTCCTTTTGAGGATGCTCCACAGATGCTCAATAGGGTTTAGGTCTGGAGACATGCTTGGCCAGTCCATCACTTTTACCTTCAGCAAGGAAGTGGTCATCTTGGAGGTGTGTTTCAGGTCATTATCATGTTGGAATACTGCCCTGTGGCCCAGCCTCTGAAGGGAGGGGATCATGCTCTGCTTCAGTAAGTCACAGTATATGTTGGCATTCATGGTTTCCTCAATGAACTGTAGCTCCTCAGTGCGGGCAGCACTCATGCAGGCCAGGACCATTACATTCCCACCACCAAAAGTATACATCTAAATGGAGAAAAAAACACTGATATGAGATGAAACCTTCAGTTTGAACGTAAACAGCGATGCAGAGAGAGTGGAGGCAGCATCTGACATCATCAGGTAAATGTATATAGGGGGAATCAACACAACATATTATAGAAAACATATATACACATGTAGACATATGTGCATATATGTTTGGTCTGGGCCTGCATGAGTGCTGCCGGCACTGGGGAGCTACAGTTCATTGAAGGAACCATGAATGTCAACATGTACTGTGACATACTGAAGCAGAGCATGATCCCCTCCCTTCGGAGACTGGGCCGCAGGGCAGTATTCCAACATGATAACGCCCCCCCAAACACACCTCCAAGACGACCACTGCCTTGCTAAAGAAGCTGAAGGTAAAGGTGATGGACTGGCCAAGCATGTCTCCAGATTTAAACCCTCTTGAGTATCTATGGGGCATCCTCAAACGGAAGGTGGGGGAGTGCAAGGTCTCTAACATCCACCAGCTCTGTGATGTAATGGAGGAGTGGAAGAGGACTCCAGTGGCAACCTGTGAAGCTCTGGTGAACTCCATGCCCATGGGGGTTAAGGCAGTGCTGGAAAATAATGGTGGCCACACAAAATATTGACACTTTGGGCCCAATTTAGACATTTCCAATTAGTGGTGTACTCACTTTTGTTGCCAATGGTTTAGACATTAATGGCGGTGTGTTGAATTATTTTGAGGGGACAGCAAATTTACACTGTAATACACCATAAGATTATATATAGTCAAGCCCATCACCCCCCAACCCCTTCCCTCAGAACCCCTTGATATTCTTCCCTTCCGCGCTCGACTTCACCAAATTCCTTGCCCTGGCAAAGAACAAGAAGTAAGATGTGGGTGCGCAGACGGTGCAGGGGTTTAGTGCGCCAAGGGCCATGTTTTTACTACTCAACTTCCCAAAATGATTGAATTAAAGATAATATATATCATAAAAACTAATAATATAAGAAAAACATATTATACCAACTCACACCATGTGTAGTAACACCATATTTACTCCATAATAATGAATTTATAGCTATAAAACAGTGAGTAACTGCCTCTTGAACGATGATTCAAAATAAAACATGTACAGTCCTGAATCTCATCAGTGAATTTCATGGGGCTGGGTTGTTACCCCCATACATGTCTTATTCCCCCATGAAGAATAGAAAACTAGAAGAGAACAAACAGAAACAGATGCTAAAGCCATCATGTTGTTGTTTGGTTGTTAAGTCATGTCCAACTGATGTGAGGTCACATCATGGAGCGAGGACAGATGGTAGAATCAGCATATAAGGGGGTAATAGAGACCGAGCTGGTGGGAGGGACTGGGAGGATGTAAGAAAGGTCCTTGTAGTTGTTGTAAGATGGTCACTATCAGGGATTACTTGGGACTAGGACCAAGAAGATAGTAAATCCTTCACTCAGATAGATAGTAAATCTCTCTTTTATTAAATAGTAAATCCCTCACTTATATTAGATAGTAAATCCCTCACTCATATTAGATAGTAAATCCTTCACTCAGATAGTAAATCTCTCTTTTATTAGATAGTAAATCCCTCACTTATATTAGATAGTAAATCCCTCACTCATATTAGATAGTAAATCCCTCACTTATGTTAGATAGTAAATACCTCACTCATATTATTAGATAGTAAATCCCTCACTTATGTTAGATAGTAAATCCCCCACTTATATTAGATAGTAAATCCCTCACTCATATTAGATAGTAAATCCCTGACTTATGTTAGATAGTAAATCCCTCACTCATATTAGATAGTAAATCCTTCACTCAGATAGTAAATCTCTCTTTTATTAGATAGTAAATCCCTCACTTATATTAGATAGTAAATCCCTCACTCATATTATTAGATAGTAAATCCCTCACTTATATTAGATAGTAAATCCCTCACTTATGTTAGATAGTAAATCCCTCACTTATATTAGATAGTAAATCCCTCACTCATATTAGATAGTAAATCCCTCACTTATGTTAGATAGTAAATCCCTCACTTATATTAGATAGTAAATCCCTCACTCATATTAGATAGTAAATCCCTCACTTATATTAGATAGTAAATCCCTCACTCACATTAGATAGTAAATCTCTCTTTTATTAGATAGTATATCAATTACTCAACGCTGTTTACAATGTAAGTGTTATTATGGTTAGAACAAATTGTTTGTCGCTATTTGTACTCATAAATGTATTTTTTTAAAGTTAGCGCTTGTGTCCGGTGTATTTGTTGTTCATAAATATATTTTAAAAATATGTAGCACTGTTTACTGTATATTTACAAGTCTAGATGCTATTTTTAAAGATTTTTTTTACAGTTATGTCCTTTTGTATGTTTGTTGTAAAGTTATATATTTGATTTAAAAAAGAAAAAAAAAAAAAAAATTCTATATAATTTTAGCGATAATTTCTTTATGATCTGTTATTATTATTTTTTTAAACAAACACAGCATTTATATTTTAAATTACCGTTAAATACACCGTTATCTTTTTTATTCGACAGCTATCCAGGAATATATTGATGAGTTAATGATTCGGCCACAACAAGAGCGCACAACACAGCAGAGTATGTATTTTGTATGTAAGAGCGCTTGATTATTATATTGGCAGTTTTTAGATCTCCTGGAGCTTTTTTCTCTTCTCCTGTCATATTGAGTATAGAGATTGATTTACCTCTCTTTCTTTTTGCATATAGTTTCTCAATTTCTCTTGTTGTTTGGTCTAGGAAAACATGGACATTGCCATCATTTTTTATCTCAGGAGTAAATAGACTTTGATTCTTATATTCCTTTTTTAACCAGACATTTCTTATTGCTTCTTCATCCAAGGAATCATAGAGTATGTGTATGCTAAAAATGTCTATTGTGCAACATTTTGCAAGGAGAGTAAGTCAGGTGATAATCAACGTTATTGTGTCTTAAGCTCACTAGCATACATTGCTTGAAATTTGAAAATGAAATTACATAATAAAGAGGCCTAGATTAGCTGCACATAGGATGCTCTGCTAAGTATATGTGTCAGTGAGTGCTGTTCTAGCAGCAGCAGCTTTCACTCCTCACTTACTCACAGGTACATTCGGCTGGAGGGTGCAGTGCTGAACCCGGGGAATGTAACGCCAACACTGCCCTGACACAGTTACTCATGCCTGGGGAATGTAACGCCAACACTGCCCTGACTCAGTCACTCATGTCCAGGGAAAGTAACGCCAACACTGCCCTCACTCAGTGACTCATGCCAGGGTAATGTAACGCCAACACTGCCCTGGCTCACTCACTCATGTCGGGGAATGTAATGCCAACACTGCCCTGGCTCAGTCACTCATGCCCGGGGTATGTAACGCCAACACTGGCCTGACTCAGTCACTCATGCCCGGGGTATGTAACGCCAACACTGCCCTGCTTCAGTCACTTATCCCCGGGGAATGTAACGCCAATGTAGCGGAACCCATCACTGTTTTAAACTGTTTTATGATTATTATGATTAAAATATGATCCTACTATATGTATGTTGGTTGATGTTCTACAGAATATATTGGCTCAGAATATTAGCCAGACTTTTGCAGACCTAGGCTAATAGATAATCCTGTTACAGAGATTCAAGAGATAAGAAAGTTGTAAAGGATCCTTGTATTTTCCAAAGTGTTTTCATTCTCTGATAAGAATGATCTAATTAATGTCTGATTGTATCCAAGTTGCCAGGGAGGTGTGACTCACCTATTGTCCTATATGTGTATTGTATGGGGGATATGTGCAATGTCTGTGTGTTATGTGTAAAAACATACTTTTACTAACTTTTGAACCCCTGGTCTGATTCATGCCATTTTTGTATATGTTGTTCCCCTGGGTGAGAGATATTGAATGGTGCGGGACTTAAAGGTGTACCCCCTGTATTTGGGGTACATCCAGAATGTGGTTAAAATTGTGTCTGTTTTAATTGTGTTACCTGTTATCTGAGGGGAGGAGACGTGGGGGTTGAACCATGTATATAATTGGCTGTGATAATTATGTGGGTGTAGCCCTTCAGAGGGCACCATTGCATAAAAGGGGATTCCCTGTTATTAAAGTTAGTTCTCCTTGACCCTTCAAAACGTAGTCTCATCTCGTTATTGGAGGGGATCGCGATATGATACTGGGGATTGCTATGCTTTTGCATACTCCCTTGAGCTGTAACTACTGAACGCTTGTTCCTGATGTACTATCCTTGGAGTCTGTGGTGGTTTTGGTGTCCGGTGCGGTGCTTGTAGGCCTCGACGCAAGCTAGGACGCGTCCATCAATGGAGGTACCCGGTCGGGGTGCCAGTAGATCCGTTACATTGGCTGGCAGTGGTGGGATGGCGTCCTAGTAAGAGGAAAAGCAGCACGTAGACACCGGTAACGTTTGGAGTTACAAATTGAGGGCAATGCTAGTATCCGTACAGCGCCCCTGGCTACAGCAGGATGGAACCGGCTAGTTTTCAGACAGCGTTTCATGATGAGGAGGAGGAGGCGGCAGCGGACTACAGGGATGCAGACAGAAAGGAACTCTGGTATGATGCCCTGGAAGATGCCCAATGGCGGCGAGGTGAGAGTCTCCCCAGTGATGAGCAGCGGCTACAGAAGCGTGTGGCGATGCGGATGTATCTATTGGGAGAGCAGCCCCTGGATGAGTGGGTGACAAGACTAGAGACCCTGGTATGGCGAGAGCTCTGGCTAGACAACGCATACCAGGCCCTCTGGTGGCATACCGTTCGACTTACCCCCTGGACGGCTGAACACGACTTACCAGAGGGGGATGATTATGATGGCCCAGGTTTATTATGGGATGCCTTGGAGGACGACATTGATCTTGGAAGCACGGAGGAGTCTAGGTTTTGGGACATCTACGACTATCGGATGGGCATGTATGTCTGGGATGACGAAGGCGAGGTGAGCAAAGACATGACCCACCTGGTAACGAGAGAGTGGGAGCTGGAGCAGGACTACCAACACCTGCTCAGCCTTGTGCAGCCCCAACCTACTCGACAAGCAGAACCAGACTTCATTGACTGGTCCTGGGATGACCTCCAGATGGCAGGTAGAGATGGGACCGAGGTCTCTCTACCGGCCCTACAGAGGGCAGAAGGTGTCGTCCTTCCCCTCCAGCGGCAGTGTGAACCCCAGGGGGCAGAAGGTGTTGTCCTTCCTCCCCAGCGGCAGTGTGTTCCCCAGGGAGCCGAAGGTGTCGTCCTTCCTCCCCAGCGGCAGTGTGTACCCCAGGGGGCCGAAGGTGTCATCCTTCCCCCCCAGCAGCAGTGTGTACCCCAGGGAGCTGAAGGTGTCGTCCTTCCCCCCCAGCGGCAGTGTGTACCCCAGGGAGCAGAAGGGGCCGTCCTTCCTCCCCAGCGGCAGTGTGAACCCCAGGGGGCAGAAGGTGTCGTCCTTTCCCCCCAGCGGCAGTGTGTACCCCAGGGAGCTGAAGGTGTCGGCCTTCCCCCCCAGCGGCAGTGTGTACCCCAGGGAGCTGAAGGTGTCGTCCTTCCTCCCCAGCGGCAGTGTGTACCCCAGGGAGCTGAAGGTGTCGGCCTTCTCCCACAGCGGCAGTGTGTACCCCAGGGAGCAGAAGGGGCCGTCCTTCCTCCCCAGCAGCAGTGTGTACCCCAGGGGGCAGAAGGTGTCGTCCTTCCTCCCCAGCAGCAGTGTGAACCCCAGGGGGCAGAAGGTGTCGTCCTTTCCCCCCAGCGGCAGTGTGAATCCCAGGGGGCAGAAGGTGTCGTCCTTCCCCCTCAGCGGCAGTGTGAACCCCAGGGGGCAGAAGGTGTCGTCCTTCCCCCCCAGCGGCAGTGTGTACCCCAGGGAGCAGAAGGTGTCGACCTTCCTCCACAGCGGCAGTGGGTACCCCAGGGGGCCAAAGGTGTCGTCCTCCCCCCCCCAGCGGCAGTGTGAAACACAGGGGGCAGAAGGTGTCGTCCTTCCCCCCCAGCGACAGTTTACCCTAACCAGGGGAGACACCAATCTCCCAGACGGCGCAGATGGGACCGTGGTCTCTGCGCCCACAGCTTGTCCAGATCCCCAACTACCCTCACTGGGACAACCGGAGGAGGGGGTAAGTACAAATTCCCCTCCCCAGCTAACTTCTAATGTGGCCCCAGGGTTAACAGAGGAAATGTTAACCCCCACTGACCCCCAAGTTTCCCTGGCTACTGAGCCGGAATATGTCCCAGGTACCCCAGCAGAAGAGCTGACAGCGGGGCAGAGTGCAGTCGGCCTCTGCCCTCCCTTTGTCCCTTGTACAGAGCAGGAGGTCCTGCAGGTTATACCAGCAGAAGAGCTGGCATCAGGGCAGAGTGCCGCTGGCCTCTGCCCCTCAAGTCCCCTCAGCGTGTTGCACCATCACCCCAGCAAAATATCCAGGTGCCTGGTTAGACTTCCCCCCAAAGGGGAGATGTGTGACGAAGTGCCCTTCGCCACTTTGGCTTGGAGAGGACTGTTTGCCAGCCTCCTGCCCTGCGACTATGGCCCTGGTACATATTGCCCTTCAAACACAGTATTCGGCCATACCAGAGTGTATGTCACTCATTCTGGCCCTTTACATACAGGGGGGTCATTCGGTACTTGCCCTGTGGGAGCGGTGATACCCCAGATAACTATGCCATGGAGCCCATTCATAGGATGAAAGACTATGGGAAAGACTTTAGCTACATGGCAATTGAACTGTGTGAAGAGGATCTGAGCGCTATTCGGTAGTTTTCTGCGCTCAGATCCCAGCTATCTGGGGATATGTGAAATGTGAGTCAATGTGAATTGCAGTAATGCTGATGGGTTGTCAAACTAGAGAATTGACCAACAAATACTTTTGTCCGGACATCCCCAGGCCGATCCGTTGGGATCAGACCGTGTATGTCGGCTTATGGTCACGGGGGAGGTGTGTAGCGGAACCCATCACTGTTTTAAACTGTTTTATGATTATTATGATTAAAATATGATCCTACTATATGTATGTTGGTTGATGTTCTACAGAATATATTGGCTCAGAATATTAGCCAGACTTTTGCAGACCTAGGCTAATAGATAATCCTGTTACAGAGATTCAAGAGATAAGAAAGTTGTAAAGGATCCTTGTATTTTCCAAAGTGTTTTCATTCTCTGATAAGAATGATCTAATTAATGTCTGATTGTATCCAAGTTGCCAGGGAGGTGTGACTCACCTATTGTCCTATATGTGTATTGTATGGGGGATATGTGCAATGTCTGTGTGTTATGTGTAAAAACATACTTTTACTAACTTTTGAACCCCTGGTCTGATTCATGCCATTTTTGTATATGTTGTTCCCCTGGGTGAGAGATATTGAATGGTGCGGGACTTAAAGGTGTACCCCCTGTATTTGGGGTACATCCAGAATGTGGTTAAAATTGTGTCTGTTTTAATTGTGTTACCTGTTATCTGAGGGGAGGAGACGTGGGGGTTGAACCATGTATATAATTGGCTGTGATAATTATGTGGGTGTAGCCCTTCAGAGGGCACCATTGCATAAAAGGGGATTCCCTGTTATTAAAGTTAGTTCTCCTTGACCCTTCAAAACGTAGTCTCATCTCGTTATTGGAGGGGATCGCGATATGATACTGGGGATTGCTATGCTTTTGCATACTCCCTTGAGCTGTAACTACTGAACGCTTGTTCCTGATGTACTATCCTTGGAGTCTGTGGTGGTTTTGGTGTCCGGTGCGGTGCTTGTAGGCCTCGACGCAAGCTAGGACGCGTCCATCAACGGAGGTACCCGGTCGGGGTGCCAGTAGATCCGTTACATTGGCTGGCAGTGGTGGGATGGCGTCCTAGTAAGAGGAAAAGCAGCACGTAGACACCGGTAACGTTTGGAGTTACAAATTGAGGGCAATGCTAGTATCCGTACAGCGCCCCTGGCTACAGCAGGATGGAACCGGCTAGTTTTCAGACAGCGTTTCATGATGAGGAGGAGGAGGCGGCAGCGGACTACAGGGATGCAGACAGAAAGGAACTCTGGTATGATGCCCTGGAAGATGCCCAATGGCGGCGAGGTGAGAGTCTCCCCAGTGATGAGCAGCGGCTACAGAAGCGTGTGGCGATGCGGATGTATCTATTGGGAGAGCAGCCCCTGGATGAGTGGGTGACAAGACTAGAGACCCTGGTATGGCGAGAGCTCTGGCTAGACAACGCATACCAGGCCCTCTGGTGGCATACCGTTCGACTTACCCCCTGGACGGCTGAACACGACTTACCAGAGGGGGATGATTATGATGGCCCAGGTTTATTATGGGATGCCTTGGAGGACGACATTGATCTTGGAAGCACGGAGGAGTCTAGGTTTTGGGACATCTACGACTATCGGATGGGCATGTATGTCTGGGATGACGAAGGCGAGGTGAGCAAAGACATGACCCACCTGGTAACGAGAGAGTGGGAGCTGGAGCAGGACTACCAACACCTGCTCAGCCTTGTGCAGCCCCAACCTACTCGACAAGCAGAACCAGACTTCATTGACTGGTCCTGGGATGACCTCCAGATGGCCGGTAGAGATGGGACCGAGGTCTCTCTACCGGCCCTACAGAGGGCAGAAGGTGTCGTCCTTCCCCTCCAGCGGCAGTGTGAACCCCAGGGGGCAGAAGGTGTTGTCCTTCCTCCCCAGCGGCAGTGTGTTCCCCAGGGAGCCGTAGGTGTCGTCCTTCCTCCCCAGCGGCAGTGTGTACCCCAGGGGGCCGAAGGTGTCATCCTTCCCCCCCAGCAGCAGTGTGTACCCCAGGGAGCTGAAGGTGTCGTCCTTCCCCCCCAGCGGCAGTGTGTACCCCAGGGAGCAGAAGGGGCCGTCCTTCCTCCCCAGCGGCAGTGTGAACCCCAGGGGGCAGAAGGTGTCGTCCTTTCCCCCCAGCGGCAGTGTGTACCCCAGGGAGCTGAAGGTGTCGGCCTTCCCCCCCAGCGGCAGTGTGTACCCCAGGGAGCTGAAGGTGTCGTCCTTCCTCCCCAGCGGCAGTGTGTACCCCAGGGAGCTGAAGGTGTCGGCCTTCTCCCACAGCGGCAGTGTGTACCCCAGGGAGCAGAAGGTGCCGTCCTTCCTCCCCAGCAGCAGTGTGTACCCCAGGGGGCAGAAGGTGTCGTCCTTCCTCCCCAGCAGCAGTGTGAACCCCAGGGGGCAGAAGGTGTCGTCCTTCCCCCCCAGCGGCAGTGTGAATCCCAGGGGGCAGAAGGTGTCGTCCTTCCCCCTCAGCGGCAGTGTGAACCCCAGGGGGCAGAAGGTGTCGTCCTTCCCCCCCAGCGGCAGTGTGTACCCCAGGGAGCAGAAGGTGTCGACCTTCCTCCACAGCGGCAGTGGGTACCCCAGGGGGCCAAAGGTGTCGTCCTCCCCCCCCCAGCGGCAGTGTGAAACACAGGGGGCAGAAGGTGTCGTCCTTCCCCCCCAGCGACAGTTTACCCTAACCAGGGGAGACACCAATCTCCCAGACGGCGCAGATGGGACCGTGGTCTCTGCGCCCACAGCTTGTCCAGATCCCCAACTACCCTCACTGGGACAACCGGAGGAGGGGGTAAGTACAAATTCCCCTCCCCAGCTAACTTCTAATGTGGCCCCAGGGTTAACAGAGGAAATGTTAACCCCCACTGACCCCCAAGTTTCCCTGGCTACTGAGCCGGAATATGTCCCAGGTACCCCAGCAGAAGAGCTGACAGCGGGGCAGAGTGCAGTCGGCCTCTGCCCTCCCTTTGTCCCTTGTACAGAGCAGGAGGTCCTGCAGGTTATACCAGCAGAAGAGCTGGCATCAGGGCAGAGTGCCGCTGGCCTCTGCCCCTCAAGTCCCCTCAGCGTGTTGCACCATCACCCCAGCAAAATATCCAGGTGCCTGGTTAGACTTCCCCCCAAAGGGGAGATGTGTGACGAAGTGCCCTTCGCCACTTTGGCTTGGAGAGGACTGTTTGCCAGCCTCCTGCCCTGCGACTATGGCCCTGGTACATATTGCCCTTCAAACACAGTATTCGGCCATACCAGAGTGTATGTCACTCATTCTGGCCCTTTACATACAGGGGGGTCATTCGGTACTTGCCCTGTGGGAGCGGTGATACCCCAGATAACTATGCCATGGAGCCCATTCATAGGATGAAAGACTATGGGAAAGACTTTAGCTACATGGCAATTGAACTGTGTGAAGAGGATCTGAGCGCTATTCGGTAGTTTTCTGCGCTCAGATCCCAGCTATCTGGGGATATGTGAAATGTGAGTCAATGTGAATTGCAGTAATGCTGATGGGTTGTCAAACTAGAGAATTGACCAACAAATACTTTTGTCCGGACATCCCCAGGCCGATCCGTTGGGATCAGACCGTGTATGCCGGCTTATGGTCACGGGGGAGGTGTGTAGCGGAACCCATCACTGTTTTAAACTGTTTTATGATTATTATGATTAAAATATGATCCTACTATATGTATGTTGGTTGATGTTCTACAGAATATATTGGCTCAGAATATTAGCCAGACTTTTGCAGACCTAGGCTAATAGATAATCCTGTTACAGAGATTCAAGAGATAAGAAAGTTGTAAAGGATCCTTGTATTTTCCAAAGTGTTTTCATTCTCTGATAAGAATGATCTAATTAATGTCTGATTGTATCCAAGTTGCCAGGGAGGTGTGACTCACCTATTGTCCTATATGTGTATTGTATGGGGGATATGTGCAATGTCTGTGTGTTATGTGTAAAAACATACTTTTACTAACTTTTGAACCCCTGGTCTGATTCATGCCATTTTTGTATATGTTGTTCCCCTGGGTGAGAGATATTGAATGGTGCGGGACTTAAAGGTGTACCCCCTGTATTTGGGGTACATCCAGAATGTGGTTAAAATTGTGTCTGTTTTAATTGTGTTACCTGTTATCTGAGGGGAGGAGACGTGGGGGTTGAACCATGTATATAATTGGCTGTGATAATTATGTGGGTGTAGCCCTTCAGAGGGCACCATTGCATAAAAGGGGATTCCCTGTTATTAAAGTTAGTTCTCCTTGACCCTTCAAAACGTAGTCTCATCTCGTTATTGGAGGGGATCGCGATATGATACTGGGGATTGCTATGCTTTTGCATACTCCCTTGAGCTGTAACTACTGAACGCTTGTTCCTGATGTACTATCCTTGGAGTCTGTGGTGGTTTTGGTGTCCGGTGCGGTGCTTGTAGGCCTCGACGCAAGCTAGGACGCGTCCATCAACGGAGGTACCCGGTCGGGGTGCCAGTAGATCCGTTACATTGGCTGGCAGTGGTGGGATGGCGTCCTAGTAAGAGGAAAAGCAGCACGTAGACACCGGTAACGTTTGGAGTTACAAATTGAGGGCAATGCTAGTATCCGTACAGCGCCCCTGGCTACAGCAGGATGGAACCGGCTAGTTTTCAGACAGCGTTTCATGATGAGGAGGAGGAGGCGGCAGCGGACTACAGGGATGCAGACAGAAAGGAACTCTGGTATGATGCCCTGGAAGATGCCCAATGGCGGCGAGGTGAGAGTCTCCCCAGTGATGAGCAGCGGCTACAGAAGCGTGTGGCGATGCGGATGTATCTATTGGGAGAGCAGCCCCTGGATGAGTGGGTGACAAGACTAGAGACCCTGGTATGGCGAGAGCTCTGGCTAGACAACGCATACCAGGCCCTCTGGTGGCATACCGTTCGACTTACCCCCTGGACGGCTGAACACGACTTACCAGAGGGGGATGATTATGATGGCCCAGGTTTATTATGGGATGCCTTGGAGGACGACATTGATCTTGGAAGCACGGAGGAGTCTAGGTTTTGGGACATCTACGACTATCGGATGGGCATGTATGTCTGGGATGACGAAGGCGAGGTGAGCAAAGACATGACCCACCTGGTAACGAGAGAGTGGGAGCTGGAGCAGGACTACCAACACCTGCTCAGCCTTGTGCAGCCCCAACCTACTCGACAAGCAGAACCAGACTTCATTGACTGGTCCTGGGATGACCTCCAGATGGCAGGTAGAGATGGGACCGAGGTCTCTCTACCGGCCCTACAGAGGGCAGAAGGTGTCGTCCTTCCCCTCCAGCGGCAGTGTGAACCCCAGGGGGCAGAAGGTGTTGTCCTTCCTCCCCAGCGGCAGTGTGTTCCCCAGGGAGCCGAAGGTGTCGTCCTTCCTCCCCAGCGGCAGTGTGTACCCCAGGGGGCCGAAGGTGTCATCCTTCCCCCCCAGCAGCAGTGTGTACCCCAGGGAGCTGAAGGTGTCGTCCTTCCCCCCCAGCGGCAGTGTGTACCCCAGGGAGCAGAAGGGGCCGTCCTTCCTCCCCAGCGGCAGTGTGAACCCCAGGGGGCAGAAGGTGTCGTCCTTCCCCCCCAGCGGCAGTGTGTACCCCAGGGAGCTGAAGGTGTCGGCCTTCCCCCCCAGCGGCAGTGTGTACCCCAGGGAGCTGAAGGTGTCGTCCTTCCTCCCCAGCGGCTGTGTGTACCCCAGGGAGCTGAAGGTGTCGGCCTTCTCCCACAGCGGCAGTGTGTACCCCAGGGAGCAGAAGGGGCCGTCCTTCCTCCCCAGCAGCAGTGTGTACCCCAGGGGGCAGAAGGTGTCGTCCTTCCTCCCCAGCAGCAGTGTGTACCCCAGGGGGCAGAAGGTGTCGTCCTTTCCCCCCAGCGGCAGTGTGAATCCCAGGGGGCAGAAGGTGTCGTCCTTCCCCCTCAGCGGCAGTGTGAACCCCAGGGGGCAGAAGGTGTCGTCCTTCCCCCCCAGCGGCAGTGTGTACCCCAGGGAGCAGAAGGTGTCGACCTTCCTCCACAGCGGCAGTGGGTACCCCAGGGGGCCAAAGGTGTCGTCCTCCCCCCCCCCAGCGGCAGTGTGAAACACAGGGGGCAGAAGGTGTCGTCCTTCCCCCCCAGCGACAGTTTACCCTAACCAGGGGAGACACCAATCTCCCAGACGGCGCAGATGGGACCGTGGTCTCTGCGCCCACAGCTTGTCCAGATCCCCAACTACCCTCACTGGGACAACCGGAGGAGGGGGTAAGTACAAATTCCCCTCCCCAGCTAACTTCTAATGTGGCCCCAGGGTTAACAGAGGAAATGTTAACCCCCACTGACCCCCAAGTTTCCCTGGCTACTGAGCCGGAATATGTCCCAGGTACCCCAGCAGAAGAGCTGACAGCGGGGCAGAGTGCAGTCGGCCTCTGCCCTCCCTTTGTCCCTTGTACAGAGCAGGAGGTCCTGCAGGTTATACCAGCAGAAGAGCTGGCATCAGGGCAGAGTGCCGCTGGCCTCTGCCCCTCAAGTCCCCTCAGCGTGTTGCACCATCACCCCAGCAAAATATCCAGGTGCCTGGTTAGACTTCCCCCCAAAGGGGAGATGTGTGACGAAGTGCCCTTCGCCACTTTGGCTTGGAGAGGACTGTTTGCCAGCCTCCTGCCCTGCGACTATGGCCCTGGTACATATTGCCCTTCAAACACAGTATTCGGCCATACCAGAGTGTATGTCACTCATTCTGGCCCTTTACATACAGGGGGGTCATTCGGTACTTGCCCTGTGGGAGCGGTGATACCCCAGATAACTATGCCATGGAGCCCATTCATAGGATGAAAGACTATGGGAAAGACTTTAGCTACATGGCAATTGAACTGTGTGAAGAGGATCTGAGCGCTATTCGGTAGTTTTCTGCGCTCAGATCCCAGCTATCTGGGGATATGTGAAATGTGAGTCAATGTGAATTGCAGTAATGCTGATGGGTTGTCAAACTAGAGAATTGACCAACAAATACTTTTGTCCGGACATCCCCAGGCCGATCCGTTGGGATCAGACCGTGTATGCCGGCTTATGGTCACGGGGGAGGTGTGTAGCGGAACCCATCACTGTTTTAAACTGTTTTATGATTATTATGATTAAAATATGATCCTACTATATGTATGTTGGTTGATGTTCTACAGAATATATTGGCTCAGAATATTAGCCAGACTTTTGCAGACCTAGGCTAATAGATAATCCTGTTACAGAGATTCAAGAGATAAGAAAGTTGTAAAGGATCCTTGTATTTTCCAAAGTGTTTTCATTCTCTGATAAGAATGATCTAATTAATGTCTGATTGTATCCAAGTTGCCAGGGAGGTGTGACTCACCTATTGTCCTATATGTGTATTGTATGGGGGATATGTGCAATGTCTGTGTGTTATGTGTAAAAACATACTTTTACTAACTTTTGAACCCCTGGTCTGATTCATGCCATTTTTGTATATGTTGTTCCCCTGGGTGAGAGATATTGAATGGTGCGGGACTTAAAGGTGTACCCCCTGTATTTGGGGTACATCCAGAATGTGGTTAAAATTGTGTCTGTTTTAATTGTGTTACCTGTTATCTGAGGGGAGGAGACGTGGGGGTTGAACCATGTATATAATTGGCTGTGATAATTATGTGGGTGTAGCCCTTCAGAGGGCACCATTGCATAAAAGGGGATTCCCTGTTATTAAAGTTAGTTCTCCTTGACCCTTCAAAACGTAGTCTCATCTCGTTATTGGAGGGGATCGCGATATGATACTGGGGATTGCTATGCTTTTGCATACTCCCTTGAGCTGTAACTACTGAACGCTTGTTCCTGATGTACTATCCTTGGAGTCTGTGGTGGTTTTGGTGTCCGGTGCGGTGCTTGTAGGCCTCGACGCAAGCTAGGACGCGTCCATCAACGGAGGTACCCGGTCGGGGTGCCAGTAGATCCGTTACAGCCAACACTGCCCTGACTCAGTCACTCATGTCGGGGAATGTAACGCCAACTCTGCCCTGGCTCAGTCACTCATGCCCGTGGAATGTAACGCCAACACTGCCCTGACTCAGTCACTCATGCCCGGGGAATGTAACGCCAACACTGCCCTCACTCAGTCACTCATGCCCGGGGAATGTAACGCCAACACTGCCCTGGCTCAGTCACTCATGTCCGGGGAAAGTAACGCCAACACTGCCCTGACTCAGTAACTCATGCCTGGGGAATGTAACGCCAACACTGCCCTGGCTCAGTCACTCATGTCGGGGAATGTAACGCCAACACTGCCCTGGCTCAGTCACTCATGTCGGGGAATGTAACGCCAACACTGCCCTGACTCAGTCACTCATGTCGGGGAATGTAACGCCAACACTGCCCTGGCTCAGTCACTCATGCCCGGGGTATGTAATGCCAACACTGGCCTGACTCAGTCACTCATGCCCGGGGAATGTAACGCCAACACTGCCCTGACTCAGTCACTCATTTCCGGGGGAAAGTAACGCCAACACTGCCCTGACTCAGTCACTAATGCCTGGGGAATGTAACGCCAACACTGCCCTGGCTCAGTCACTCATGCCAGGGAATGTAAAACCAACACTGCCCTGACTCAGTCACTCATGCCCGGGGAATGTAACGCCAACACTGCCCTGACTCAGTCAATCATGCCCGGGGAATGTAACGCCAACACTGCACTGGCTCAGTCACTCATGCCGGGGGAATGTAACCCTAACACCGCCCTGACTCAGTCACTTATGCTCGGGGAATGTAACCCTAACACTGTCCTGGCTCAGTCACTCATGCGCGGGGAATGTAACGCCAACACTGCCCTGACTCAGTCACTCATGCCCGTGGAATGTAACGCCAACACTGCCCTCACTCAGTGACTCATGCTCGGGTAATGTAACGCCAACACTGCCCTGGCTCAGTCACTCATGTCGGGGAATGTAATGCCAACACTGCCCTGGCTCAGTCACTCATGCCCAGGGTATGTAACGCCAACACTGCCCTGACTTAGTCACTTATACCCGGGGTATGTAACACCAACACTGCCCTGCGTCAGTCACTTATCCCCGGGGAAAGTAACGCCAACACTGCTCTGTCTCAGTCACTCATGCCCGGGGAATGTAACGCCAACACTGCCCTCACTCAGTCACTCATGTCGGGGAATGTAACGCCAAAACTGCCCTGACTCAGTCACTCATTTCCGGGGGAAAGTAACGCCAACACTGCCCTGACTCAGTCACTAATGCCTGGGGAATGTAACGCCAACACTGCCCTGGCTCAGTCACTCATGCCAGGGAATGTAACGCCAACACTGCCCTGGCTCAGTCACTCATGCCCGGGGTATGTAATGCCAACACTGGCCTGACTCAGTCACTCATGCCCGGGGAATGTAACGCCAACACTGCCCTGACTCAGTCACTCATTTCCGGGGGAAAGTAACGCCAACACTGCCCTGACTCAGTCACTAATGCCTGGGGAATGTAACGCCAACACTGCCCTGGCTCAGTCACTCATGCCAGGGAATGTAAAACCAACACTGCCCTGACTCAGTCACTCATGCCCGGGGAATGTAACGCCAACACTGCCCTGACTCAGTCAATCATGCCCGGGGAATGTAACGCCAACACTGCACTGGCTCAGTCACTCATGCCGGGGGAATGTAACCCTAACACCGCCCTGACTCAGTCACTTATGCGCGGGGAATGTAACCCTAACACTGTCCTGGCTCAGTCACTCATGCGCGGGGAATGTAACGCCAACACTGCCCTGACTCAGTCACTCATGCCCGTGGAATGTAACGCCAACACTGCCCTCACTCAGTGACTCATGCTCGGGTAATGTAACGCCAACACTGCCCTGGCTCAGTCACTCATGTCGGGGAATGTAATGCCAACACTGCCCTGGCTCAGTCACTCATGCCCAGGGTATGTAACGCCAACACTGCCCTGACTTAGTCACTTATACCCGGGGTATGTAACACCAACACTGCCCTGCGTCAGTCACTTATCCCCGGGGAAAGTAACGCCAACACTGCTCTGTCTCAGTCACTCATGCCCGGGGAATGTAACGCCAACACTGCCCTCACTCAGTCACTCATGTCGGGGAATGTAACGCCAAAACTGCCCTGACTCAGTCACTCATGCCCGGGGTATGTAACCCTAACACTGCCCTGACTCAGTCACTCATGCCCGGGAAATGTAACGCCACCACTGCCCTGACTCAGTCACTGGCTCAGTCACTCATGCCGGGGGAATGTAACCCTAACACTGCCCTGGCTCAGTCACTCATGCCCGGGGTATGTAACCCTAACACTGCCCTGGCTCCGTCACTCATGCCCGGGGTATGTAACCCTAACACTGCCCTGGCTCAGTCACTCATGCCCGGGAAATGTAACGCCAACACTGCCCTGACTCAGTCACTCATGCCCGGGAAATGTAACGCCAACACTGCCCTGACTCAGTCACTCATACCTGAGGTATGTAACGCCAACACTGTACTGGCTCAGTCACTCATGCCGGGGGAATGTAACCCTAACACTGCCCTGGATCAGTCACTCATGTCCGAGGTATGTAACCCTAACACTGCCCTGGCTCAGTCACTCATGCCCAGGGTATGTAACCCTAACACTGCCCTGGCTCAGTCACTCATGCCCCGGGTATGTAACCCTAACACTGCCCTGGCTCAGTCACTCATGCCCGGGGTATGTAACGCCAACACTGCCCTGCCTCAGTCACTCATGCCCTTGAAAAGTAACACCAACACTGCCCTGACTCAGTCACTCATGCCGGGGAATGTAACACTAACACTGCCCTGGCACAGTCACTCATGCCCGGGGTATGTAACCCTAACACTGCCCTGGCTCAGTCACTCATGCCCAGGGTATGTAACCCTAACACTGCCCTGGCTCAGTCACTCATGCGCGGGGTATGTAACCCTAACACTGCCCTGGCTCAGTCACTCATGCCTGGGAAATGTAACGCCAACACTGCCCTGACTCAGTCACTCATACCTGAGGTATGTAACGCCAACACTGCACTGGCTCAGTCACTCATGCCGGGGGAATGTAACCCTAACACTGCCCTGGCTCAGTCACTCATGCCCGGGGTATGAAACCCTAACACTGCCCTGGCTCAGTCACTCATGCCCGGGGTATGTAACCCTAACACTGCCCGGGCTCAGTCACTCATGCCGGGGGAATGTAACGCCAACATTACCCTGACTTATTCACTCATGCCCGGGGAAAGTAACGCCAACACTGCCCTGACTCAGTCACTAATGCCCGGGGAATGTAACGCCAATACTGCCCTGGCTCAGTCACTCATGCCGGTGAATGTCACGCCAACACTGCCCTGACTCAGTCACTCATGTCGGGGAATGTAACGCCAACACTGCCCTGACTCAGTAACTCATGCCCGGGGAATGGAACGCCAACACTGCCCTGACTCAGTCACTCATATCTGAGGTATGTAACGCCAACACTGCACTGGCTCAGTCACTCATGCCGGGGGAATGTAACCCTAACACTGCCCTGGCTCAGTCACTCATGCCCGGGAAATGTAACGCCAACACTGCCCTGACTCAGTCACTCATACCTGAGGTATGTAACGCCAACACTGTACTGGCTCAGTCACTCATGCCCGGGGTATGTGACCCTAACACTGCCCTGGCTCAGTCACTCATGCCCGGGAAATGTAACGCCAACACTGCACTGGCTCAGTCACTCATGCCGGGGGAATGTAACCCTAACACTGCCCTGGCTCAGTTACTCATGCCCGGGGTATGTAACCCTAACACTGCCCTGGCTCAGTCACTCATGCCCGGGGTATGTAACCCTAACACTGCCCTGACTCAGTCACTCATGCCCGGGGAATGTAACGCCAACTCTGCCCTGGCTCAGTCACTCATGCCCGGGGTATGTAACTCCAACACTGCCCTGCCTCAGTCACTCATGCCCGGGAAAAGTAACACCAACACTGCCCTGACTCAGTCACTCATGCCGGGGAATGTAACCCTAACACTGCCCTTGCACAGTCTCTCATGCCCGGGGTATGTAACCCTAACACTGCCCTGGCTCAGTCACTAATGCCCAGGGTATGTAACCCTAACACTGCCCTGGCTCAGTCACTCATGCCCGGGGTATGTAACCCTAACACTGCCCTGGCTCAGTCACTCATGCCCGGGGAATGTAACGCCAACACTGCCCTGGCTCAGTCACTCATGCCCGTCTACTTCCAGATAAAATTAAATTGCAGAGACATACAGGGGATGAAACCTTTAGACTGTAAGTCTGCGAGTTTCAATCCTGCGCAGTGCTTTAGGGAAAGCGCTATGGACACTGGATTCCAAGCTCAAAGACAGGGCCATACACTCTTTGCAATGTATGAATCTTTAACTTGTCATTGCCTGTAACTTAACTTATGTATAGCTCTACGGAATATGTTGGCGCGTTACAAATAAACGATAATAATAATAATCTAGGTGCCTGTAAGCATTTTGTGGCATCATAACCTGGCTCCTGGCATTTGTTGAGCCCTGTAAATCTTAATTCGTATTTAAAGTACATGATTCTATTTTTTTCTGGTTGCTTGAGGGTTCAGATTGCTGTAATCATGTCAATAAGAGTGATCTTTTACTTCACTATCACTCTGTTCCTTTTGATAGGATTGAGTTGTGAATTAGGGTGGGAGTAATTATACAGTAATGGCTTTTATACTGTATTTATTTTCAGTGTTTTAATGATGATAGCTGTGGCGGGTATTAGTCCATATATCAGAGCATACTTAAACATAAGTTACATAGGGCCCTATTCAATTGAAATTTGCTACAATTACAGAGCGATTCAATTGAACAAGCCCGCAACTTACAGGCCGAAAGCCTAACCCGTAAACCATGCAATCATGAGTAGCATTTCAGAGCGTGAACATGATCAATTAAGCAAGGCTGTAACTACTGATTTAGAAACAGCCAATAGAAAATGAGACCGACATCATGACATCAGTAAAAGATGGAGGTTACATGTCAATCAATTAGCATTTAGGAGCCTGATACGCGATCAGACTCGCAATCCTGCAATGTACACAATAATAAAATGAATGAAGGAAATGTTCTAGTCCATGTGGGTGGCCTGATATGTATTAACTCATTGATTCCTAAAATTGATATACAACTGAAATTACACATAAAAAAATATTTTTTGATTGCAGATTTACGAGCTTGAGGCTGTTGTGCAATTAATTCTAATGTATTTCATCACTTTTCCCTTCTATTAAAGTGTAGTATTGATTTTTTATTTGCATTTACAGTGCTACGAACAGAGGTTAAACCCCCTTGTGAGTCCTATCTGGTACCCGTTGGATTTCCTTCTACATTTGACATTTACGGGTGTGAAAATATTTGCGGGCTTGAGGAACTGTAGCAATTGAATAGCGATTTTGCGATTGTCACTGTTGCAAGCTTGAAAGATCAAAGGCTTAGATGGGTTTTAAGTTACTATTTTTACAATCACAGGGATTTTCAGCCTGTAACCCGTAGATCGTTTGCAGCTCGCAAAAAGACGCCAATTGAACATCAAATTAGTTTACGGGCTCCTGTAAAAAACTACAGCTCAATTGAATCAAGGCCATAGTATACCATAAAAAAGCACTATTTTTACTAAATAGTAACTCCTTTAGATATTCTAAATATCTTCAGTCATTTAACCACAGATTCTGTTCTTTGTTCCCACCACGTACTCAGTCTCTATCTCCACCAGCCTGGTGGCATCACGTACTAATTCCATATGAAAGAACATTCATTTCTAATTCCCTACAGGTGGATATTTAATTTTAGTTTTCCCATGAACCTTTTTCCACCCATTAAGAAATAGATCTCCATTGACCCTGTATACATTTCATTTTGCAATGTATGATTCCTTTCTTTGTTATGTGCTTATAACGTTTTCCCAATTAATTGTTTCCACCCAGGGAGAAATAAATCTCCATTGACCCTTTTTCTTTTGTCCTGTGTGATTCTTTGATTTGTTATGTGCACACATTGAAATGTTGTTTACACAGCATTGAAGGGTGAATGACTCTGATGCTTTGAGAGAGCAAGCTAATGTCGGACTTCGACATCTAACATCAGCACCAGATTTGCCCTATCGAGTTTCTCCGCCCAGCAGCGCTATCTCAAAGGGAGCACCGGCAAAAGGAAAATGGTCAATGGAGATCTATTTCTCCTAGTGTGGAAAAAGTTAATTGGGAAAACTAAGATTACATATCCCCCTAGGGATCTGTGTGCACTCCATGTTTAGTTGTGTGCGCTCATCTCAGGGTATTTGTGCGTGCACACAGCTTAGAGGGAACAGTGGATGAGGGGGATGTATGATTAAATCAAGAAATATGACAGTCAATTCTTATTCAATTAAAAAATAACTTTATTGACATTTATGAGTCTTTCCGTACCTAAAAGCATAGTTTTTTTTATTTTCAAGCTCTTTAAACTCATTGCTTTGTTTGATGCAACAAATGTACATAGAAAATATAAAAATTAATGGAAGGGGCTATTAAGGTTAAAAAAAATATAAAGATTATATATAAAAAAAAAATATTTAGCTTAGTTTACAGGTCCACAAATGTATTATGAGTGCTCAGCATGATGGTGTAGAGCAAAGTCTATACGTTCTGGATCCCTTAAATCGAAAGGTTATTGGTAACCAAGCAAAAAGCAGCAATGCACAGTCCAGCATCATATCATGTATTAAAATAATACAAGCTGATACATTAGTACAACTTACTGCTCTATTAACGTGATTTACAACTCAGATATCCATAGATCTTTATGAGCTTGCTAAGGTTTTTAATTACTTACATTTATATGAGTGAAGTAGAATTGCATGATGTCATGTTGATGTGTAATGGCGGACTCATATTAAACCCTTACCCACATTCCATACATACAACTGGTCTTTATCCTGTGTGAGTTTCTTGTGTCATTTCAAATTTTACTGAAACATTTTCTCATGTGAGTTTCAGATCATGCAAATGGTGTTTATCCTGTGTGAGTTCTCATGTGTCGCTTGAGATGTGAGGCCTGAATGAAACATTTCCCACATTCAGAACATGGAAAAGGTTTTTCTCCTGTATGCGTCATCTTATGTTTATTAAGATCTGAGAGATGACTGAAACATTTGCCACATTCAGAACATGGAAAAGGTTTTTCTCCTGTATGAGTCCTCTTATGCTTATTAAGAGCTGAGAGATGACTGAAACATTTCCCACATTCAGAACATGGAAAAGGCTTTTTTCCTGTATGAGTCATCTTATGTGTATTAAGGTGTGAGAACTGACTGAAACATTTCCCACATTCAGAACATGGAAAAGGCTTTTCTCCTGTATGAGTCCTCTTATGTGTATTAAGGTGTGAGACATGACTGAAACATTTCCCACATTCAGAACATGGAAAAGGCTTTTCTCCTGTATGAGTCCTCTTATGTTTATTAAGGTCTGAGAGATGACTGAAACATTTCCCACATTCAGAACATGGAAAAGGCTTTTCTCCTGTATGAGTGCTCTTATGTGTATTCAGGTGTGAGACCTGACTGAAATATTTCCCACATTCAGAACATGGAAAAGGTTTTTCACCTGTATGAGTCCTCTTATGGCTATTAAGAACTGAGAGACGACTGAAACATTTCCGACATTCAGAACATGGAAAAGGTTTTTCTCCGGTATGAGTCCTCTTATGTGTATTAAGGTGTGAGACCCGACTGAAACATTTGCCACATTCAGAACATGGAAAAGGTTTTTCTCCTGTATGAGTCATCTTATGTCTATTAAGAGCTGAGAGCTGACTGAAACATTTCCCACATTCAGAACATGGAAAAGGTTTTTCTCCTGTATGAGTAATCTTATGTTTATTAAGATCTGAGGCCCAACTGAAACATTTCCCGCATTCTGAACATGGAAATAGTTTTTCTACTGTGTTACAAATGTGGTCTTCTCCAATGTTATTCCAAATCTTGGATCCATCTGTTGAAAAAAAAAAAAAGAGTAAATTCTGACAGCTTTAACATTCTTGCAGTTAATAAAAAGTCAAATCATACAAAAACAAAACAAAATACCGTATGGCTGAATGTACAGTATATAGAGTGCAGTGTGATCCGGTGCATACCAATTATCATCAATTATGGTCTTTTGTTTAACTAAATCTGATAGTCTCTAAAGTGTTATTTAAAAGAAAAAACAAATATTGTATAAACACAAACTTTACATATTGCAACTTCTACATGCAATTATTGCTTGCTGCAGGCTGTCATTTTTTATGCCTGTTACTGGGTGGGTGTTTCTGTAAACTAACAATCTGCCCATTAGCTCCGCGGAGAGCACCGACTGTAGTTACTGACACTTTCCCACTGTGCAGATACAAACTTCCTGTGTGTGCAAAGTCTTCTATCAGGAATTGTGCGAATGAAAATAAAATGGCAGATTGGGGTCATTACACCAGCAAATAAGAAATGTTCCCTAGTGTTTATGATTTATGGGGATTATATGAAAGAGATTTTAAATCAATTAAGTGATAACGATATCTACATACAGTTGAATAATGACATCACAGTGGAGTATTAAGCATGCCGATACGAATACTCTTTTATATGCTTAATCTTTTCATACATTATCATTGAAAAAGGATGACCTTACCCAGATGCTGAGAGTGTGGAGACTAAATAGTAATAGGAATAAAATAGTAGATGCTGTTAATAAAATGGGCACTAAGTTTTCTGAGGTTATATTAGTAAAGAAATTGTACTAAGTGTTCAGAGGGCACTTGGAATGCCCCACCGACCATCCCCAATAGGGATCCCCATGGTATCTAAAATTAGTCCTCTACCATAGGGGTCCCTATGGACTTCCATAGTACCCTAATCCTCTACCATGGGGGTACCTGTAAAAATCCGTAATATCTTAACACCTAACTAAAAATGTATGTGAATAATAAAAACTTAATTTACTAAAAATAAATAATTACAATAAAAATAAGATAAATTAAAATAAAAAAACTACAGTTTAAAATAAAAACATTACATTGAAATGAACATTTAGGTCCGTAGGGAGTGAGATAAGTGTGTGAATGTACGTGTAGAGTCCATAGGGAGTGAGGTAAGTGGGTGAGTGTACGTGTAGGGTCCATAGGGAGTGAGGTAAATGGGTGAATGTACGTGCAGAGTCCATAGGGAGTGAGGTAAGTGGGAGAATGTACGTGCAGAGTCCATAGAGAGTAAGGTAAGTGGGTGAATGTACATGCAGAGTCCATAGGGAGTGAGGTAAGTGGGTGAATGTACATGTAGAGACCATGGGGATTGAGGTGAGTGGGTGAATGTACATGTAGAGACCATAGAGTGCATCTGTGCACAATCTGTGCTGAGCTCACAGTTTACTGGCAAATAATCACATATAATTAATGTCAAACTGCGAGTCATCTTCACACTTTGCGAGCTAGCAAAGCGAGGGCCGCAGTTCTGGCCGCAAATGCGTACCTCGCAAAGGCTCCCACATCAGCAGCAATGAGCCAAAGGGACTTAGAAAAAAAACAACGAAATAACGCGAAATGAGGAAATAGGGACTTAGAAAAATAAAAAATATGAAGTTAATGGCCAAAACGCGTATATCAAAAAACACCAAAAAATAAAAACAAATTATAAAAAACAAGCATCACACACAGCACGGGGAGACAGCCAGGACGTCCGGGAGTGAGGTTGCATGCAAATTTAGGTTGCATTTAAGAAGTTTCGGCTCTTGAAAATCGACTAAGAAAGAAAAAAATGACGGATGAAAAAAATAAAAATGAGGCTAAAAGACACAGAGCTGCGAAAATCCGCGCCAGGAACGTACGAGTTAGCCAGGAACGTAGCAGATACAAAATATACCATTACAAGGGACGGACGGAAAATGCTTGCGAGCCAAGTAACACATTTTACAACACTTACTTACAACTCATAACATTAGGATTCTAAAATGCCGCCTTACCCGCCTAAACAAAATGGTTTGGCCTTGCGCACGCAGCCAATTTACACTGCACACTTGCCACATTGCTGACAAATTCTAGACCCTCCCCCCACCCTTATCAAGCTCTCTGAGCTATCCATTACGATAATGAGTTGCACAAAGAATGCTGCATATCTTGAGAATTATGTACTACAGAGATAAATAGCTATTGCAATGTATAGACCATTTTGAATTCACTTTAAGAAAAAATAAACATATAGTTATGGTGACAGTGTGACATTACAGAATGTATTTTTATTGTTCTTATTGTGTATTACTTCCTCACCTTCCCTGATACTCCCAGGACTCTCCTCCTCCTTCACCTGCTGCTGATCTCTTATATTCAGATCTTCTTGTTCAACCTTGGAGACAACTGGAGGCTTCACATCTAAAGGTCCTACAGATAGAGATAAACAGATTATAGACCTTGACCATTGTAATTATTTACTATCGATCTAGTGTTTGTGTCTTATTAATATCTAAATCCTTTAGTAGAAAGATTCACAAAGACGGAAACAACCGAATGTTATTACTTTGTATGGACAGAAGACCAGATATTGTGTCATTGGGGAGAAAATCACCTTTATCATGAGCTGCGATGTGTGTAAAACTTCCTGGGTGAGAGATGAAGGATAAATACACCTCAATAAGGACTGAAGTAAGTGATAATTGTCCATAAGATATTACTCACCTTCACTGATATTTACAGGAATTTCCTCCTCTTTAATCTCCTGGGGACTCCTCATATTTGTCTCTTCTTCTTGGTCAGACTCTGAGAGATCTGATGGTGTCACTTTGTCACTGTCTGTACAAATAAACATGAGACGGTCACAGGCTGGCATATTTTACACGACCCTGAAAGACTTGCGCATCATACCCACAACCCGCGAAACTACACATCAACAGAAAATTCACATACACAATTCACAGTGCGAGACCCGTAGCGCTTTGAAAAAAATCTCCTCTAAAAAAATCCCACTATCTATCTATCAATCTATCTATATGTCTGTGACTGGTTATCAGTTGCGAGTGGGATAAAGACAGGAAGTGATACCGGATATAATGATATTATACTATATATATATATATATATATATATATATATAATACAGAGTGATGGGAGTGGGGCTGTCTGTATCTATCTATCAATCTATGTATATATGTATCTATCTGTCTGTCTGACAAATAGATAGATAGACAGCTTCTCTCCCATCACTCTGTATTACATATATTGTATAATATCATTATATCTAGATAGACAGACAGACAGACAGAGGGATAGATAGATAGACAGAGGGATAGATAGATAGATAGAAAGATAGACAGAGAGATAGACAGACAGATAGAAAGATAGACAGAGAGAGACAGACAGACAGAGGGATAGATAGACAGATAGACAGCCCCTCTCCCATCCCTCTGTATTATATATATAGTATAATATCATTATATCCGGTATCACTTCTGGTCTTTATCCCACTCGCACCTGATAACCGGTCACAGACACAAATAACTTCCTGTGTTATCTCCTGATCAGTAATTGGAACATTAATCACTTTATTTACCTGCTCAGAGCTCGGACACACACCCGGATCCGCTCTAGGCCGCAAACGCTAATAAAACCGGAAGTGGGTGTACCGGATGTTTAAGCATCAAACTACAAGTCCCAGAATCCCCTGCAGTGCAAGCAGCAGCCAATCGGCACAGTAGGGGGCGATCTCTTTATAAAACGGTTTCACTAGTCTGATGAAAATGTTTATTATTAAATGAGTCTGCATAGTAACAAGTCAAGTATTCATTATTTCATTGGTCAGGACATGTAGGATGTTATCTGTTCCCTGTAATGAGACTCTACACATCTCCCGGGGGCTGAATAAAACAAACCTGGGAAGTGAGAGAGTATACTGGGAGGAGTCTAGGACCTATCCTGTTATAGAGAGATAAGAGGGATAGATAGACAGACAGATGGATAGACAGACAGAGAGATAGACAGACAGATGGATAGACAGACAGAGAGATAGATAGAGATAGATAGATAGACAGAGAGATAGATAGATAGATACACAGCCCCTCTCCCATCACTCTGGTATTATATATCATTATATCCGGTATCTGTTCCTATCTTTATCCCACTCGCACCTGATAACCAGTCACCGATAGATAGACAGACAGACAGATAGAGATAAATAGACAGATAGAGGGATAGATAGATAGACAGACAGATAGATAGAGGGATAGATAGATAGACAGCCCCTCTCCCATCACTCTGTATTATATATATAGTATAATATCATTATATCCGGTATCACTTCCTGTCTTTATCCCACTCGCACCTGATAACCAGTCACAGACACAAATATCTTCCTGGATTATCTTCTGATCAGTAATTGGAACATTAATAACTGTATTTACCTGCTCAGTGCTCGGACACACACCCGGATCAACGCCAGAAACCCACGTGGAAAACAACAGGAAGTGAATGTACCGGATGTTAAAGCATCAAACTACAAGTCCCAGAATCCCCTGCAGTGCAAGCAGCAGCCAATCGGCACAGTAGGGGGCGCTCTCTATATAAAAATGTTTCACTCGTCTGATGAAAATGTTATAAAAAAAAAAACAGAGGGATAGATAGATAGACAGATAGAGATAGATAGATAGACAGATAGAGATAGATAGACAGACAGAAAGACAGATAGATAGAGGGATAGATAGACAGACAGACAGAGGGATAGATAGACAGAGAGATAGATAGATAGATAGATAGATAGATACAGACAGACAGATAGACAGAGAGATAGATAGAAAGATAGATAGATAGACAGTTAGATAGATAGATAGATAGATAGACAGAGATAGATAGACAGACATATATAGATAGATAGACAGTTAGATAAATAGATAGACAGATAGATAGACAGATAAACAGACAGAGAGATAGACAGACAGACAGACCGATAGATAGAAAAAGAGATAGATAGATATATAGACAGACAGATAGATAGACAGACCGATAGATAGATTGATAGATAGATAGACCGACCGATAGATAGACCGACCGATAGATAGACAGACAGAGAGATAGATAGATAGACAGACAGACAGGGAGATAGTGTAACAGAACCCATCACTGTTTTACCCTGTTTTATAGTTATTTAATTCTTATGGTTAAAATATGATCACATTGCTATACTGTAGATATGTTGGTCTGCTAGCCTAATAGATAATCCTATTACAGGGGCTCCTAGTAGCAGGAAAAGCCTATTGTGTAAAGTGTTTACATTTGGAAGAGATAGCACAAAGAGAAGGATAATCTGATCAATGTCTGTTATTGTATCAAAGTAGCCAGGTAGCCTCCGGGGTGTGTGACCACACCTATTGTCTCTCTATGTGTATTGTGTGGCCAAATATGGGGGGTGTGTATTGCCTGTGGAAAGAGATGTATATATTTCTGCATAACAAAATAAAGACTCAGAATTCTTTGGCTCCCAATTGAGTGTCGTCCAATATGGGTGGTTGGGGCTTCTGAGACTGTGCAGTGCTTCTATATGGATATTTAACGTTATACCAGCGGAGATATTGTACCTATGATTCCAACTCTGTTACATTTGGTGGCTGTGACGGGATAGAAGCCAAGCCTCGCAATGAAGAAGCAGTCGTATGGAAACAGCAGTGCTATACTTGCACCAGAGATAGAGGAAAGTGAGGTCGCAAAGGAGCTGAGGATACGGCTGGCGTTTTACCCGAATCCTCCATCAGAAGAAACTATAACCAAAGTGATGGTACAGGTACAATATTACATCTGGGCCACCAGACAACTAGCAGAGCAGAGATGCAGAGCAGGATTACCAGCAGTATCGGTCACCACACCAGGGAAAGCTACACTACCCTACAATGCATCTAAAACCATCCCAGACACAGAGGATCAGGAGGAGGATCACTGGGATCTACTCGCAGATGAGGTACAGGAGGAGTGGGAAGGGGTAAATGATGGCCCTTTACCAACTCTTGGGGATGGAGAATGTTTTCCCCTAGAAGAGGCAGCGACTGTGTCAGGGCCTAGTTACCAGCCAGTGGCAGCAAGCGTGCCAGCCTTGGCAAAAGAGCTGTGGGTGCAGTGTGGCACGACAGTGGAGAGTGTACCAAGTGGGAAAATGCCCTGGTTAACCAGTGTCCAGGCGCCCACTGGAACAGACACCAATCCAAAGACCCAGTTAAACATGGAGGACTGGGATAATGTTGCTAAGCAAAAAGCAATAGAGGTAGAAGAAGAGGGTCAACTGAGTGCCCCAAAGAACAGGCTGGGTGGGAATTGCGAGATTCCCCAGCCTGCATCAGAGAGCCAGAGCGCAGTTGCTCAACCAAAGGCAATGGAGGAGGTAAAGGAGGATTTACGTACAGCCTGGCTTTGAGCTGCGTAGCTCTCCAGGCTGCAACAGAGACAGACATCGAGGAAGAAAACCAGGAGGAGCTGTCCAAAGGTACAGATGCCCAGAAGCCAGAGGGAAGGGTGCATCCAGCTCAGGATACCATCATGGACGCTGGAGCCCAGGATAGACCAGTATGTACCTTCCTACAGTGGTTATATTATTGGTCTCCCAACAATAATGTGTTTTCTAAGAGGGGTACTGAATTACCCCCTTGTGGTCACATAGGCCCAGAGACTGTGTTAGAAATCCCAGCCCAGCTGTGGGGACTGGCTGGGTGGAAAGGGGTTTCTATGGGACAGAGATTGTGGTCCACCTTTTGGACCCTGGGATCCTTGGCTGTTGGGGTGGGATCCTGGACTTTTTGGGTGGAATTGCCTGGGAAGAACAGTGGGCCCTGTACAATAGGGGCCCGTCCACGAGCTGGGGGAGGTATGTACTCTGCAACTTGGGACGGTTTTGATAAAGGACTTCAGTTCATTTGGAAGGCTGAGGCTTTTCTGCCTCATTATTTAATTGTCTGAAACCAGTTTGTAAAATATATTTTCCCTCTCCTTGAAATGTTTATTGCTGTGAATGCTGTATGAAGTGTGCGTTTGTTTTGTTCTTGAAATGTGAGTAAATGTGAATTGCAGTAATGCTGATGGGTTATCAAACTATAGAAGTGACCAACAAATAGTTTTGTCCAGACATCCCCAGGCCGATCAGTTGGGATCAGACCGTGTATGCCGGCTTATGGTCACGGGGGAGGTGTGTAACGCAACCCATCACTGTTTTACCCTGTTTTATGGTTATTTAATTCTTATGGTTAAAATATGATCACATTGCTATACTGTAGATATGTTGGTCTGCTAGCCTAATAGATAATCCTATTACAGGGGCTCCTAGTAGCAGGAAAAGCCTATTGTGTAAAGTGTTTACATTTGGAAGAGATAGCACAAAGAGAAGGATAATCTGATCAATGTCTGTTATTGTATCAAAGTAGCCAGGTAGCCTCCGGGGTGTGTGACCACACCTATTGTCTCTCTATGTGTATTGTGTGGCCAAATATGGGGGATGTGTATTGCCTGTGGAAAGAGATGTGTATATATATTTCTGCATAACAAAATAAAGACTCAGAATTCTTTGACTCCCAATTGAGTGTCGTCCAATATGGGTGGATGGGGCTTGTGAGACTGCGCAGTGCTTCTTGGATTTTACGGTATACCAGCGGAGATATTGGGCTTATGATTCCAACTCCGTTACAGATAGATAGATAGATAGATAGACAGACAGAGAGATAGATAGAGAGATAGACAGACAGACAGGGAGGGAGATAGATAGATAGATGGACAGACAGATAGCTATAGAGATATAGATAGATAGATAGACAGGGAGATAGACAGTTAGAGAGATATAGATAGATAGATGGATGGACAGACAGACAGAGGGATAGATAGATAGATAGATAGATAGATAGATAGATAGATAGATAGATACAGAGAGATATAGATAGATAGATAGATAGACAGATAGAGATAGATAGACATATAGATAGAGATAGATAGTGTTGGTACTGAATTGATCACGCATAAACAATATTCATTACCAATAAAATATTCTCTAAATGAACAAATAACTAAGGAACTAAACCTGGCAATCAAGGAGTTAAACCAAGCTCTATCAAAATTGCTAGACAAGGTTAAGGGTCAGAATGGAAGTTACTGACTTTGTGCATATATCCTTGAAAGGTGATATTGAATGACCTTTGATTATTGATGTATGGAGTACCAGACATATGGAAGAGATTATCTGGAATATTTACCTACAATACATGGTATTGAATAACACTTGCTTAATTATGTTCAATTATGGATACATGTGGAAGGAATTATTCAAATGTTGAAAAGGAATATCAAAGAGACTAATACAATGCAGTCCCTACAGACTGAATGAGTGGAGCAGAAGATTGAATGATATGTAATGGATGTGGAGTTTGAATGTTTAGTTTGTGTGATGTCATCACATTCCTTTGTAAGTCTATAAGAAGTTTGTATTTTGTGACTTACTTCATTCTAAGAATCAGGTAGACATTCATTCACACATGACATGTCTGAAATTGCTAATGTAACAAATTTTTGTACTTATAACCAATAAACACATGCTAAAGACTGAAGTATTTTGGAATATTTTATCGTAAGTTTTTCATCCGTAACCTGAATCCTAATAATAACGAACGAAGATCTTTAATGGTGACCCGAGATCTCCAACATTGGTGACCCCGACGTGATTCTTTGGGATACAGTTTTTTTGGTTCTGATGAAGAATTCCTGGAGTACATTTGTTTTTTTGCATCGTGGTGAAGTGAAGCGAAGTAGGTCTCACTGACAGACGCTGGTCGTTTGGATGCAGGTAGAAAGTTCTTCCTCACTGGGCTACAAGATCCATTGAGTGGACGCACAAGATACGGCGAGTACCAAGAGTTATAAGTGTTAGCAATAAGTCAGGGTGCGAGGTGTGATAGGCTCTGACTACGTGTAATTCCAGTGGATTGATCACCCACTAGAGAATTGATCATGGATGTAATAGAAAAGTATATTAGTAAACATGCCACAGTGAGATGTGACATGAGGCCTGAAGGATCACTTATTAATCAGTGGATGTCGGTGTGGCAGGAGTGCAATGAGACTAACTCCAATTTAAAGAATAGTAAACAGAAATTGGGGAATGTTTTGGCTATGTTTATGGCGGGTAAATTATCCTCTGAAGCTGCAGAGATACAATATACTAACAAAGTTACAGAAATGATGAATGGAAATCATAAACTAAGAGAACAGATTAGGAATATGAATGATATTGCCTTGTCTGAAAATAAGTTTTCTGAGTATCGTAAATGTGAAATAAAGATTGATAACACAGTGTTAAATGCACCATAGTGGGTGTGTAATAATAATGAAGGTACAATATTAGGGGCAGATAGACTAACTGATCAAGGATTGATGATAGACATTTGTGACATGATTTAGGGAGAGAAACAACCACATAGGGTGGCCATCATAAAAGTGAAAGCACATCCGAAAGTGTTAGATTAATGTGCATGCCCAGAGGAATGCACAAGTGGATGTGATGGCAAAGGAAGCAGCAATGAAAGGAAAGTCATGGAACTCCTCACAAGGAGATGAGGAAGGAGTACAGGCTTGGGAATGTCATACTTATGCTAAGGAAAATAATCACGAGCAGATTTTGAGCATAGGTAAAAAGGACATGAATGTGAGTTTGCAAGATGAGCAAAAGAAGGACGAACAGCTACTAAAGATGTTTAGACAGATAGAGGAGGGTCAACCTCAGGATGGTTTCTGTTTACAAGAAGGTATCTTGTTTAAGGAAACTTCAGATGGTCTAAAATGTATCCCACCTAGGATATTGATTAAAGACATTGTGAAAGAAAATCACAGGCTTTTAGGTCATGTAGGTTGTCAGGGTACACAGCAAGCTGTTGAAAGTAAATATTGGTTTTATGGTTTGAAGGATACAGTAAGTGAGGTGGTAAATGAATGTATTATCTGTGCAAAAATGAATCCCGGACCTAAAGGTAAAAGACCAATTTTAGCCAGAGTGCCAGTTGCAGAAGGTCCTTGGTGTAATTTGCAAATTGATTTTGTAGGTCCATTGCCTACAACACCTGGAGGGTACAGATATTTACTGGTAGTGGTTGATGTATTTTCTAAGTGGGTAGAAGCTCTACCTGTAAAGAGGGATAATGCAAAGAGTACAGCGAAAGCATTATGGGAACATGTTTTCTCAAGATGGGGATTTCCAAAGGTGATAGAGAGTGACAGAGGTTCACACTTTACTTCTGCAGTAATGCAAGCTCTCTGTGGTATCTTGGGAATAGAGCAGAGACTCCATGTCCCTTATCACCCTCAGTCATAGATAGATAGACAGAGAGATAGATAGATAGACAGACAGACAGATAAATAGATAGATAGACAGACAGAGATAGATAGATCGACAGATAGACAGACCTATAGAGGGATAGATAGACAGATAGATAAATATATAGATAGGTAGAGGGATAGATAGATATAGAGGGATAGATAGATATATAGATAGATTATAGATTCATAGATAGAGAGATAGAGCTAAAAATAGACAGACAGATATAGATAGGTGGATAGATAGATATAGACAGACAGATAGAAATATAGATAGATAGAGGGATAGATATATAGATAGATAGATAGACAGACATAGATGGGTAGATAAATATAGACAGACAGAGGGATAGATAGGTAGATAGATGGATAGATGGTATCGAGATATAGATAGATATATAGATAGACAGAGAGAGAGAGATAGAGGGATAGATAGACAGAGAGAGATAGATAGAGGGATAGATAGACAGATAGATAGACAGAAAGACAGAGATAGATAGACAGATAGACATATATATATATATATATAGATGATAGATAGAGATAGATAGACAGATAGATTGAGGGAAAGATATATAGTGGGATAGATAGATCGATATATATATATATATATATATATATATATATATATATATAAAGAAAGATAGATAGCTAGATAGACAGATAGACAGATAGAGGATTGAGGGATAGATATAGAGAGGGATAGATAGATAGATAGAGGGATAGATAGATAGATAGATAGATAGATAGATAAATAGATTTATAGAGTGATAGATATATAGAGGGATAGATAGATAAATATATAGAGGGATAGATAGATAGAGAGATAGATATATAGAGGGATAGATAGATAGACAGCTAGACAGATAGAATGATAGATAGATAGACAGATATATAAATGATAGATACATAGACAGAGAGATAGATAGATAGACAGATAGATTGAGGGAAAGATATATAGTGGGATAGATAGATAGATAGAGGGATAGATAGATAGAGGGATAGACAGATAGAAGGATAGATAGAGGGAAAGATATATATATATATATATATAGAAAGATAGATAGCTAAATAGACAGATAGATTGAGGGATAGATATATAGTGGGATAGATAGATAGAGGGATAGATAGAAGGATAGATAGAGGGAAAGATATATATATATAGAAAGATAGATAGCTAAATAGATAGATATAGAGAGGGATAGATAGATAGAGGGATAGATAAATTGAGGGATAGATAGATTGAGGGATAGATAGAGGGATAGATAGATAGAGGGATAGATAGAGGGGTAGATAGAGGGATAGATAGATAGAGGGATAGAGATATAGATAGATAGAGGGATAGATATATAGATAGAGATATAGACAGACAAACAGATAGATAGACAGACCGATAGAGGGATAGACAGATATATATATATATATATATATATATATATATATATATATATATATATATATATATATACATATAGATTGAGGGATAGATATATAGAGGGATAGATATATAGATAGACAGATTGGTAGATAGAGATAGACAGACAGACATAGACAGAAAGAGGGATAGATAAATAGATAGAGATAGATAGACAGATATAAAGATGATAGACAGACAAATAGACAGATAGAGAGATAGATAGACAGATAGACAGCCCCTCTCCCATCCCTCTGTATTATATATAGTATAATATCATTATATCCGGTATCTGTTCCTGTCTTTATCCCACTCGCACCTGATAACCAGTCACAGACAGATAGACAGATAGATAGACAGACAGCCCCACTCCCATCACTCTGTATTATATATATATAGTATAATATCATTATATCCGGTATCTCTTCCTGTCTTTATCCCACTCGCACCTGATAACCAGTCACAGACACAAATAACTTCCTGTATTATCTCCTGATCAGTAATTGGAACATTAATAACTTTATTTACCTGCTCAGAGCTCGGACACACACCCGGATCCGCTCTAGGCAGCACCAGCTGACCAGACCGGAAGTGGATGTTCCGGAAGTCCCAGAATGCACAGCAGCAAAAACAGGATCCCCTCGTCACATTAGGGGGCGGGTCTCTAATGTAATCTTGTTTCCATGGTGACGCTGTGTATATACATCTGTCTCTCACTCTGCACATACAAATGTAAAGATAGGACTGATTGTGTTATTGTATTGATCACTGTGTGCCGAGACAGGAAGCTGCACAGACCCGGGGATGCAAGGGATACACACAGAGGGGTCTGGGGCTGTGACACCATACTGGGAGAGAGAGGAGGAGAGGGGGAGGGAGGAGGGGAGAGAGAGAGGGGGGGGGGTGAGGAAGGGGGGGAGAGGGGGAAGAGAGGGAGGGGGAGAGAGATAGAGAGGGGGTGAGAGGGGGAGGAAAGGGAGAGAGAGGGGAAGGTGGGAGAGAGGGAGAGAGAGAAGGAGAGAGGGGGGGAAGAGAGAGAGGGGGGAGGGAGGGGGAAAGAGAGAGGGGTCTGGAGGGGGAGTGGGGGAGAGAGAGGAGTAGGGGGGGATGGGGGGAGGGAGGGGGACAGAGAGAGAGAGGGGGGGAAGGGAGGGGGAGAGAGAGGGAGACAGGGAGGGGGAGAGAGAGAGGGGGGTCTGGAGCTGTGACATCATACTGGGAGAGAGAGGGAGGGGGGAGAGATGGAGTGAGAGAGAAGGAGGGGGAGAGAGATGGGGGAGGGAGGGGGAGAGAGAGAGAAGAGGGAGGAAGAGATAGAGGGGTGAGGGATGGGAGATAAGGGAGGTAGACAGAGAGGGGGAGAGGGAGGGGAGAGAAGGAGGGAGAGAGAGGGGGGAAGAGAGAGAGAAAGGAGAGGGAGGGGGAGAGAGAGAGGGGGGGCGAGCTAGCGAGAGAAGGGTCTGAAGCTGTGACACCATAATGGGAGAGAGAGGGGAGGGGGAGAGAGATTGGGAGAGAGAGACGGGGTAGGGGGAGAGAGAGAAGGGGGGAGGGAGGGGGAGACAGGGAGGGGGGAGAGAGAGGGGGGGGGGGGGGGTCTGGAGCTGTGACATCATACTTAGAGGGGGGGGAGGGGGAGAGAGGGAGGGGGAGAGAGATGGGGAGGGAGAGAGGGGGGCAGGTGTAGAGAGAGGGAAGGAGGGAGGGGGAGAGAGAGAAGGAGGGAGGGAGAGAGAGAGAAGAGGGAGGAGGAGAGAGGGAGGTAGACAGATAGGGGGAGAGAGAGGGAGGGGAGAGAGAGAAGGAGGGAGGGGGAGAGAGAGAGAAGAGGGAGGAGGAGAGAGAGGGGAGGGGGAGAGAGGGAGGGGAGAGAGAGGGAGGTAGACAGAGAGGGGGAGAGGGAGGGGAGAGAGAGAAGGAGGGAGAGAGAGGGGGGAAGAGAGAGAGAAAGGAGAGGGAGAGAGAGAGAGGGGGGGGGCGAGCTAGCGAGAGAGGGGTCTGAAGCTGTGACACCATAATGGGAGAGAGAGGGGAGGGGGAGAGAGAGAGAGAGAGAGGGAGGGGAGAGAGATTAGGAGAGAGAGGGGGTAGGGGAGAGAGAGAGAAGGGGGGAGGGAGGGGGAGACAGGGAGGGGGGAGAGAGAGGGGGGTCTGGAGCTGTGACATCATACTGAGAGAGGGGGGGGGAGGGGGAGTGAGAGAGGGAAGGAGGGAGGGGGAGAGAGAGAAGGAGGGAGGGGGAGAGAGAGAGAAGAGGGAGGAGGAGAGAGGGGAGGAGGAGAGAGGGGAGGGGGAGAGAGGGGGAGAGAGGGGGAGGGGAGAGAGAGAAGGAGGGACAGAGAGGGGGGAAGAGAGAGAGAAAGGAGAGGGGGAGTGAGAGAGAGGGGGCAGGAAGAGAGGGAGGGGGAGTGGGGGAGGGAGGGGGAGTGGGGGAGAGAGAGGGAGGGGGTAGGGGGAGAGAGAGAAGGAGGGGGATGGGGGGAGGGAGGGGGAGAGAGAGAGAGAGTGGGAGAGAGGGAGGGGGATGGTGGGAGGGAGGGGGAGAGAGAGAGAGAAGGAGGGGGAGAGAGAGAGGGGGGTCTGGAGCTGTGATATCATACTGGGAGAGAGAGGGAGGGGGAGGGAGGGGGATAAAGGGAGAGGGGGAGAGAGAGGGGAAGAGAGGGGGAGGGATTGGGAGAGAGAAAGGGAAGGGGAGAGAGAGAGGGAGGAGAGAGAGAGGGGGAGACAGGGAGGGGGGAGAGAGAGAGGGGGGTCTGGAGCTGTGATATCATACAGGGAGAGGGGGGGAGAGAGAGTGAGGGGAAGAGAGAAGGAGGGGGAGAGAGGGGGAGAAAGGGAGAGAGAGAGGGGGGAGGGAGAGAGGGGGCAGGGGTAGAGAGGGAGGGAGGGGGAGAGAGAGAAGGAGGGAGGGCAAGAGAGGGAGGGGTTGAGAGAGAGGGAGGGAGGGGAGAGAGAGAGGG